>CM019756.1:11323002-11403002 GCA_009761765.1 Phenacoccus solenopsis
TTTCATAACAATAATATAACTTGGTAAAGATTTGATCGAAGTACCCAAGCATCGATGTTGTAACGTTTTTGATGAAAATTAAATATTACTGTGGCGTTGAAATTTTGAATATTTCAAATATTCGGCTTTCACCACGTACCGAGTGATTCTTTACCCGATGATAAATGTAGATTCAGTATGGCGCGAATAGTTTTTACATGAAGGTACATCAGACAATGTCGACTAATTCATCTACAAAAATAGAGTTCCTATTTAATTTATCGGCTAAATGTTTATTTACTCTAACCGGTCCTCGTGATTCAAGTTGCTGTCGAAGTAGGTTCCGATGATACAATTACGTGCGATAAAATAGGGTGCCTTACCACGCTAACGCTTACCTGCTTTACCAAATTTTCGCAGGTTCGATATACTTTACCCATTATTTGTAATTAGAATTATCGTTATTTAATTATTATCGCTGAATGTTTTGATCTTGGCTTTGGGACCGCAGAAATATGGATTCGGTGGCGTTTATTTCTACTTATTGTTATATCGTTGTTTGTTTTGATTTTTTTTTCTCGTAAACGGCTTTATTACCTCGTTTATCGACTTAGTAGCGTTAAATTTTCTATTTTTCATATCCATATTCGTTATTGAGCCAAATTTTTCTTACCTATTCCTTATAATTAATTCGGAATTGCTCCCTATCTCGTTCTTTTTGTCATTAAAGAATTTCTTCGGGTTGGTATTTATTTAATTTTTTATCATTCGTACTGCACCCTAAAATGTGGCTTGATTTTAATTTTAATTTTTTTTTTATTATTCCTCCTCGAATACTTTCGTATGGTACCTATTATATTTTCAATGTTATTAAAGTACGTAATACGTCTTGTATATGTATTATTATTGTTTTATACCATTATCATATTTTTTTTTTAATGAAGGTTTAACGGCCTATTAAATTCGATACATAGGAAGGAAGCAAAATTTTTTGAAATCATAGAATGTTTTTTCAATTGCCGGAAAAAATTAGATGAGTTACAACTTGAAAGGTGACAATAAGGATGGAAATTTAGGGATTCATCGTTACCAAATTATTGTTAAAAATCTAAGAGAATTTTTGAACAGTGCATCGTTCATATAAACGTGAAATGAGTTCGAAAAGAAAAGAGCATGAGATTTTTCTCAACAATTGCAGTAGAGGAGCGCAGATTAAAATTCAATTTGGCCGATATAAGAAAACGTTTTTAGAGTGTGGTCCAACTTGTGCATATTACTAGAGATAGGTATACGTTGTACATGGTTTTTACATTATATTGAACGTCGACGACATCAACATAATATTTCGAATAAGTCATTTAGAATTTATAATTAAAAATATACGGTATCGAGTCGATGAGTTTAACACCAAAGTGGGACCATGCTGCGAATAGGGTTTATTAATATTGTAAATATCTTATAACTTTATTAATTAATTTCATAATCGAATTTAATCATTATATTGGACTACTTACTTTTTAAATTATTTGGTAAGCGAGTAACACCCTTATTAGGGTTGTTTTATCGCCAAATCCGTATCTATTAATGTAATTTTTTTCTCTTGTTTGTTAATTGATTAATGGTTAATCTTTCTAATATTATAGTGCAGTAATTAAGAAAATTTGATCTCTTCGCGGACAGACGATGGTTTCTTTTCATTGGTCTGTACACAAATACCTATTATTCTTGCCTAAAAACGGTGTAGCTTTATGAACACACTCTCTCTCTGTATGCGTTACTCTTCTTTTGAGTTAGTTATTTCTTGTTGGTTTTTTGGGTGCTTTTCACCTTTTAAACAAATGTCGGTAATGTTAAATTGAAATGGAAGTAATGGATTAGAAGGAATATTTTAAGATGAAATTAATATACGTACCCATTAACTTTATATATCTATTATAGGATGTCCAACATCATCGTTGTTGTTTTTAATTACCTATATACAATTTTGTTATTTAATGCGCACAATACTAAAAAATATTACTAATAATTAAGGGTTATAGACACTTCTTTTTTCTTTCTTTTTTTTTTTTTTCGATAAGTTATTTCGGAAAAATACTCGAACGTTATTCCTCATCGCTAAACTCGAACAGTGTAAATTTATTCGCAATCTATCTTTAAAAAATGAAACGATTATTTTAGATTACGATTTTGTATCTACGAGCGATTTCATCGCGATGAAAAGTATGGAAAGAATGTTTCCAACAAATTTTGTTATTTTTGCGGAAGCACCGTTCCTTTTTTTAATTTTATAAAATGATATTAATCTCATTATAATCTTTAGATTATAGTTTATAATTTAATTTTTCTTATTTAATTTGTGCTCAATAATTTTATTGTTTTTCCATTCTGCATCTTCTTTCAATTGTTTATTTTATTTATTTATTTTCTAATTTTAAACATAATATAATTCATTTGTTTCTGTTTATATTTAATTACGTTTCATTTAATATTGTACTATTTAGCTACACTTTTTTCTGTGTTAACATACGATAATACTGTATTCAAAATTATTTTATTTTCTGATATTCTTTAATTAAATAAAAATTGCTGTGATGAGATTTTTGTTTATTCGATGGTTTCTTGAGAATGTGAGTATTGCAAACTGTAGGCAACTTATTTGGAACAATTTGATCTGAAATGGATTTATATTTGTTTAAGATGTTTAATTAAATGAAAGTTCTTGGGATGAGAATTTTTTTCGTTGAGGGTCATATCCAAGAAGGAAGGTTTCGGGTCCGAATTCACAAAAGCTCTCACATTTTTCAATACTTAAATTTTGTTCAATCGTATAATTTTTCTATAATGACAGTCGTGTAAGTTTATATTTACTGAAATAGGTAGATTTCTTAAACTGAAAAAAAAAATCATAAATAATTGATTATGACCGTTCTAATTGATATGAATCATGAAAATTATTTTTGTTAATCATGTTCTAAAGTATGTTCTTACATTTCTCGGGAATTAAAAAAATTTATGCATCTTCAAAAAATTCTCATCATCCCCACCCCCACCCCTCTCCCCTGATTGTAGACCTGCAAAACTTATGTTTTGAAAATAATTTGCAAAACTTCCAGGCTAAGACCTTGACTGATATCAGCAGACCTTTGACGGAGTGCATTCAATGCAAACCGTGTAGACAACATATTCGATATTATTTCGGTAGGTATCGAATGATTTTACTTTCTTCGTAATTTCGTTGGTTCCATTGGTCTGACGATAAGTGTATTTTAGGCAAACCGTGTAGGCAGCTTATTCAACATTATTTCGGAAGGTTGTTGTGTGCATGTTTAATCTTGCGGATAATATTGACCTAATCACGTCAACACCCTATTCCGAGCTTGAAAACCTTTACTTTCTCACCCCTACAACCAAATAAAAACTAAATTTAAAATAAATAGTACTCCTTGCCCAAAGGAATCATACGAGCGTATTTCCATCAAATTCAGTCACGTGATAAGTGGCTACTATTCTTCGAACGTTGTTCATTCACATTTTATGCTCCATTTCGACATAAATTCAGAGGTTTATATTGCAGTCCTAACCTGATTTCATGCACGTTCAGGTACATTTTTTGAGAAAATATAGGAGATCCATGAAATTTATTGAATCAATTACCCCACCTCGTTTCCCCCTTAATTACTCTTCAATAAATGTAATTAGGGATTTAAAATTCTTATGCACTCATATCCTCATTTATCCAATTCCCAGCTAAATTCTAAGGTATGAAAACTCTCTTCATCTCTTCCACATCGTGTTTCTTGTTCGCTAATTTACAATGAATTAGTTTTACATGGTTTTACCCATATACTTTGAGACATAATCTAAGAACATTAAAAATTCTTTGTAATGATTAATAGCAATTAGAGTTGTCATAATCAGTTAATTATGAAAAATTCATTTTTTTTTTTGGATTGAGGAAATCTATTTTCGTATAAATTTAAGCGATGATATTGACTGTTACTACAGAAAAATTTTAAGATTTAATAATATTTAAATATTCTCGTGGAGGGTTCTCTCAATTACCATTCCACTTGGCTATGGACCTGGGGTGCACAGTTCAGAATTATTTTCTCATAAGTCGAAATAAAGTCCTTAAATTTAAATACGAATTACTTTTGATATCAGAAACATACATAGTCTACCGCTACATAAAAATTTATCGCTCATAATTTGTAGAAAAGGAGCCATAAATGCTGTGTTGATGGAGCTGGTTCGGAGATAGCGCTACTACATATTTTCCTTCTCCGCGCGACGCCACGCATTGATACATTTTATCTAGTAGGCAGGTAGCAAACGGGCTAACGCCATCCTTCGCTTCCTTCTACAACTGGTTAACGCTATCTGTGATGAAACTGTAAAATTACTTTTCCTCCGAGTTTCAGGTTCCTTATGAGCGATAATTTTTATATGACTGTGGGCTATCTACGTATGATTAATCTATGATTGAACTAATTTGTCAACATTTCTGATGAAGTGATTAATCATTTTTTATTCAAGGGTATGGTCTTTATTTACATTTTGACGAGAAGCGGTTCCTTTTGAACGCTAATTTCAATTTGTTAACTGGATATAAGTTATTCCGATCGGTTTCATTTTATTCATTATTCGTTTAAGAAGACCTAATTTTTAAGATATTTTCGAATATTTCTTTTCTTTTGATTTAAGAAGAATTAACATCAAGTGAGCGAGAATTCGCAAGATATGAGAAAATTTTAAACGTCAATTATTCGTTTTAGAAATAACCCATCAAAAATTTGTTAGAATACGGGTCTTATTCTAATTCTAAAGAAGGTATTTGAAAAAAGTAATTGCAAAAAAATTTCCATTAAGAAAAAACTGATCTAAAATTAGAAATTTTTGTTGAAATTGATCAAAATCATTCGCTATAAGTACAATTCTTATTGTATTCAGATCTTGAACGATCATTAACATTGCACAAGTTCGTTCAAATCGTCTCATCAAAATGTAAACATGAAGTATCTCCTTAAAACTATAAATACACCATTTGTCAGTCAACAATTAATTGTGGAAATGTGAAGATGTGAGGTCGCCTCCTCTGATATCTCCTCAAATCATCTAGACTGTAATAGCTTCATTAAAATTCAGCTAAAAAGGACGTTAAATTTGAAAAACGAATAAAATAACTTCATAGATACAAAAAAAAATTCGTGAGATATATTTTGATTTACAAAAGTTTTCTAAACTAAAATTTTAAAACATTAAAAAAAAAATCATACGCGTAAGTAGGGTACGTCAACAATACCCCCTTAAATTAATTACTTACCTACTTAAACAAAAAATAAAAAAAATAGCACGTATTTTAGAAGAATAGTTTTAAGTTAGGTAATATACGTTCGATTTGATATTATTTTACATATAATCGAAAATAATTTAAATGATATAATTACTCTAAAACGTAGTTGTTGGTAAACTTATCGAGTAATCTGATTACGTCTACTTACACAATTTACAAAGGTTGACTGCCCTTTTAAGGAAACTTAGAAATAACATACGATACGCAGCAATAAAAAAATGGTATGGTTAATTTTAAATAGTGAATGAGAGTGACTAGTTGACTGATGATTTTAACATAAAAATGTTTAATATGTGTAATATTGGTTGACGACTGAGAGTTGCAGTGAAATGGTCTTCATTTTTATCATCAATTAAGGTAACTTCTCATTTTCTACTCTAAAAAAAAAAAAAAGAAATAGTTAGGTCATTGGAGTAATATTATTCCTCATAATGGAGTAAGCTTCTAGCTAATGTTGTTGAATACCATTACGAGTATAGCGTCCATTATGCAGCTACGTCAGTTGATTAAAACGAAAAACATTTTTAATATTGTACCTAAATGGCTTAGTACATACTTATTTTGCCATCAGGTCAAGTTATGGTATACCTAAACGTAATACTCGCGTCAAGTTATTTACCACGTCTAATTAAAATATTGGCGCGGTAATTGAATTTCTACGGAGAAAGTATTTCGTAGATGCGCCGGAACAGCGTAGTGTGGAATTGAAGTAATATAATTCGGTATTTCATTCTATACTACATATTTCTATTACATCGTCGAGTGTTAATTCGGCTTAAATTAATTCTATTTTACAAGCATGATTTTTTCCCGAATAAAGAAGATGACAAATGATGCATAATTAAGAAGTAGATACTGGGTAGTATGAACTTATGAATTTTGTTGATAGATAAGTAATCCAACAAACCTTATCAGATGTGTGATTATCAACTAAAAAATAGGAAGGAGCCGCTCTTTTCGCGTAACTGCTTGGATCTTTGAAGTAACCATTAGGGTACTCAATGGCAGATTTAAAGTCATTATTCGGGTATCCGGTTTCCAAAGATCCATGAATATTAGATGGACCAGTTAATCCATAACCTGAAAAATATTTTTTTACGGAAATATATTTCACAAGGGAACCATAATTAAAATTCTTCAATTCGACTCTGCTTACCTGTAGCTGAAGCACCACCTGGAGCGGATGGAGCTGGTAATGAAGCTTCATGGATATCAGAATGAGCTGGTTCGTGATGCGAGAAAGCGTGAGTGGCCAAATGTTTACCGAAATTAGTGATTGAGTCTCCCTTTGTTGATAGTAAATGTCCTTTAGCCGCTAATAGGTGTCCTTTAACTTTAACGAGTTGTCCATTTAATGCAATAACACCTCCAGTGATAGCCTTTACAGCTTGTAACAGTGAAGCTAGAATCGTCTTTTTGAATGAAAACCAGTCGAACGGTTTAGCTGGTGGATGCGACTGAAAAATTGTCGTAGATTATGAAACGAACATCTTTACCGTAATTATTCAACTAATAATACTTATTGGTAAGCTTAAAATATCGGTTTATAATTTACGCCTATGTAGTCTCAAACAATTTTTTCATCATTGAGGAAAGTGTGTAATTGTCGGTGATGGTTGCATTACTTGACATTCACACATCGTTAATTCTAAAATAGTTGTTCCGGTTGCATCAACTTTCGCCTGCTCACACACTGCATTCATAGCGATAAATGGTGTGAGGCAAATTTTTAGAAATATTTTTCTTTAGAATAAAAATGCTGCTGAATGCATATGCATTAAAGGATTGACTAGTATTTATTATTTTGAAAAATCAATTACCGGATAATCGTACGAATGATGGTGTGTTTCTACTCCTTTCGATGAACTTGATATACTGGAAAGCGATCCAATGAAGCCTAATTTTTTGTTGAACACCGAACTTAAAATATTAGTTAAAGGATTATGCCCGCCATAACCATGTTGTCTTTTTATCCTAAAGGGATCTTCTCCATCTTCAACTGCGTCATCTTCGCGCTCAAAATTGATACCTCCGTCATCGGCATTTTCTTCTGCTGCTTGAATTATCACGCCTATGCAACCTATCGCGTAAATTAGCCACAACAGTTTCTGAAAAAAAGGATTAAAATTATTAGGAGCTTATAGTAATTTAATTTTCATGTTTATATCTCCTATAAATTTGCTAGTTAATCTACAATTCGTTTAGGTATCTACTTGATATGTACCTACATTATTCGCAACAATAGAAACATAACACGTATACCTATCATGTACAATGTACATAGATACAATTCGAACAATATTCTCAAATTATTCAAGGTCATTAGGGCATAAGTTGTTCAAATTTATCGCATTTACTTTCTCTGTTTGAAAAAGATTTTCTAAATAAAAATATGTAGGTATTCAATTTCATCAAATCACTACAAGTATACTGGCGTTCTAGTTTCATATTCACACTTCGGCTACAGCCTACATTATACGTATCAACCATAAACTATTAGACCAATATGAATAGTAAAAGGATTCAGAAACACAATTATATATCCTCTTAATATGTCGATAGAGTGTTATGACACTAATAAATTGCATTATCAGTTACGTTAATGCAATTTAAAGTTTTACGATTTAAATTACCACTATTTTATAGATCAATAAGTTTTCAGAACAGTTTGTGAAAAAGTCACGTAGGTATGTTGGTACCGTCTAACTATGAGTTTTATTATCTTCTATTCGATCGTCGTTGGAAGATTTTTTAATGGGTCAGCGGTAAAGTAATTAACAGTCTTTGATGGTGTTATGTAAGGAGTATTTGGGGAGGTTACGAATGTATTATGTTAGGTGGACCATAACGTTGATTTTCATTTTTACACGATTTATAGCAAATTATTGTTATGTGGCACTGATCAGTGAGTACCTAAATGATAACGGGAGAAAGCTCGTGTTGATAATAGTACACCTATACGGAACGTTCTGGAAGAATTATTTGCTTTTATAACAGCTGCTTCTCTGACGAAAATTATGATACTTAGCATGATGTCACCGACACCATTATTACAGAAAATTTATAATTTTATTCGTTCTATCCATTGATGGAAGCACAGTGGTATCTACATACACCAAACCAGAAATGAAAAAAAAAACGGTATTTTTAATTTTTTGCATTTGTTTAACATGATGTACATAATAAAGAATGATGAAAGAAGTTGATTTAAAGTTTTCAAAAATATTTCTTAAAAACAAGATCGAATATTTAAAAGCAATAACATATTCAAAAATTTGTCCAAAGAATAAAAACCTAATTTTTTAGATTTCTACTTTTTTTTCATTCCAAAAAAATTGTTTTTCGATACAAAAAAATAAGGGTGGAAAAACTAAACTCAAAAGATCCAAATTTTATTGAAAATATAATAAGAATTAAGAACTGAAAACGAAAATTTTAAAATTTCAAAGAACCTAGAAAAAACCGAATGAAGTGAATATTCAAAAACCAAAAAAAAAGACAATTAAGAAGTGGAACGCATTTTTCAATTCATTCACTCGTGAAAAATATTTCTTATTTTGATTTCCACCCCTGAAAAAAAGTCAGAAATAAGTAGGCAATTCATCAACCAGTTGGACTCTTTCTCGAAAATGCATTAAGAGCATTGTCTATGCTTATAGCTAATTTTTCTGTAATGGACCTGTATAGTACAGAAAACTGAAAAGTAAAATTCAAAACGAGGACATAAAAAACCAAGAACTTTGCAGTAAATAAGTTTTTTTGTAAGAACAAAACCAAAACTGAGTACCTAGTTATTAAAAATTTCAAAATCAGAACAGAAAATGAACGACGCGAATAAGCCTTACAGCAAGAAGAGTAATAAAAAATATTTTTCGCGAATGATGCAAAAAATAAAGTTCCGGTTCTTAAGTTGTTCTTTTTTTTGATTTTTAAATATTTCAGTTTTAGTTGTCAACTTCCGTTCCGATTCAGATTTTCAACTTTTGTTTTCGTTCTCAAAATAATAACTATTATGAAAAAAGAAAATTAATAAAATAATATCTATATTTTCAACTTTTTATCGTACCTAATCTTCGTAGATTAGGTGTCTATTTCGTATTATATCGTGATTAAAAAAAACATAATAATATTACACGCTGCACTAATAAGATACCTATACCCAATGGAAATAAGAAATAATATCGATTCCATTATTCATTCGATATTATTTTTCAGTTGATTTTCATAAAATGAAATTCTAGTATTGAAAGTCATGATAAATATCATAAAAGTATTGTTCATTGTTTATTTCTACCTTCCGCCATTTTATTACCCCCTTACTTCATGTTATCATCATCGTGTTCGATGTTCGTAGAAAAATTTCTTAAGTACATATGAATGCAGTTTTAGTGCGTGTTCCATTTCGTCTTTTTCAATTTTCGTAAATCAGTGTTAGCTAAACATCTACATTTTCAGTGTTCGCATGTTTTTGATTTCGTCTTTCAAATCGTCTAAAAAGAGTGTTAACCGTAAAGATAAAGTGGTTCAATGAGATCATGTTAATTTCCGGTGTCGATTTTCGAGTTCAGTTTTCCAAATCTTCAATAAAAGTGATGAATCGGAAGAATGTTGAAATCACTGTCTATTTTCACGGTTAGATTTTACCAAATGAACATTGATGATACGAGTGGAAAAATATTTTCCATCTCTTACTTCAATAATAGCCAAAAAAAAGTGTTCCGCAGAATACTGTGTAGTGTACCGAAATTTCTTTCAGTAATTTGCTTCGTTATAATTTCATTTATAGATGTTGAACTGTGATAATAAGTTCGATTACAAGTTTTTAAAGTCAAATGAAAAGTGAATCCGCGTTTAATCTTAATATCGTGCTCGAAGTTCCAATTTGTAGCATTTCATCATGTAAATGAACAGGTGAGTCTTTCAACTTCATTGCCTCTGAACTTACTTGCATGCTTTTACAACGAAGTAAACATTGTGTTAAATACAGTACGTTAAACGAGATTTTTTTCTATTGCTGCACCGCGTTTTAATGTTATATCTGTCGTTTATTAGTATCATCGCGTCTCATGAAGCGTGTTTGTAATTCATAAGCACTAATTACAAATTGTTATCATTACCATACACACTAATAATACGTCGTCGTGTTCTTCGATAATTTGATGTCTACAGAATGTGATTTCAAGTGACAATTGTGTATAACACAATCCTCCATACGAAATTTTCATATCAAAGTTCAGCGTAGATGCATTGCGTGTAGTTTACTCTTCTAATCTGTCACCGAAAATTAACTTTAGATGTGATTTGAAATACTTATTGATGCTTAGATATGTAACCCATTAAAATTACGAATTAATATTCTTATATCAAACATATGATAACGAATTTCAGTCCTCCAACAGTCATCTAGGTTTTGTAATCATTCCTCTTAAAAAGTGAAAGAATTGGAATTTAAGGTGTTTGAACTGCATAATCTCACCGGCCTCGTTATATGTATTCATATAATTTGAAATGATAAATATTACGAAATAGTTTGCAAATACGATCGCTATAAGTATTTCTGCTTTTTTTTTATTTGATCCAAACGTTCCCATGTAAAAGTGGTCGTGTATGAATTGTCTCAATAACGTCGCTATAAAATAGGTCAGTATTATTTTTTCGAATGAGTTTCGAGATCTTAGTTACGCCCATGTATAAATGGGACGGTGTAGGTGTGGAATATTACCGAAGAAGAATCGAAACTATCAATCTCTTTTCAGACGCGCAGTAGCATTTGGTTTTCTTCCATACCGGTTCATCAACATTGTAAATCATTACACTTCATGCTTTCATCGGGAAAAAAACTCAAGTTGAAAGACCTTGTGAGGTATTTAAAAATTTAGCAGAAAATATGAGAAGGAAGAGTTCCGTCTTGAAAGATGTTCTTGTTCGCACAAACATTCCACCGGTTCCTCTGATATCGAATAGTCTTCGACTATGGTTAAAATAATATTTTGTATGTGTAACGTTATTAATGCAACGTGCAACAAGAAAACGAGGTCATTGTGTAATCGAATCCACGTTAACTGATGGCCTGTTACGCGAATGAACTGGTTTCAAACATCCTAATTGGTAGTGAAGGGTTAAAAAGTGGATCCATTATATTGCGAAATATTTTATACGGTAGCTCACGGAGTAATCGATTAAATTTGTTAATTTTGGCAAGGTTAACGGAAAAGTTCAACTTTATGATGACCTGTATATAAGTAGGTGTAAAATGTGATGAGTGCTGGCAAAGATTTGTTTTTGGATTTTTTATATAATGCTGCTAAGGGATTTGTATGTGATAATGTGTACCGAATTTATGTAATCGGCGTGTAAGTTATCAAAGAAATAACATGTCAACACGAAGGTGAAGTTCATGGTGGAATACCGCGTGATTGTCCTTTAAAATAATGAGATAATCGATTCGTTGATGGTTTAACGACGCCACATGGAGCCGTGATCTTGGCAATGATATATGAGATGATCTCGTGTCTCGTGTAGTTACCGCGGTGAAGTTCACAAGGATGATGTTGAAGCCAATAAATCAGTGTGTCCTTTGTATAAGGATTTGAATTTTAAAATTTTGTCCATTTACATACATGGATGTTATCAAGATGAGAGAAAAGAGGTAAGTACCTATATCTTTCATAAAACTGATATCAAAGCATATAAATCAGTGTACAATTTATATGAAGAATTGAGGAGTAAATACTTCATAAATAAATCAGTGTGAGTCGACTATGAAAATTTCATTGCTCAACATTTTGTCGATTTATATTGATATCATCAATGCAATAAAGAAAAAGTAAGTAAATAGTTCACAAGATTGATATGGAAGCCTATTTAAAGCAGTGTACAATTTATATATGAAGATTTCCGTGTTTAACATTTTACCCATCCATGTTGTGATTATCAACACAAAGAAAAAGAAATTTGTAATGTGAATAATTTAATAATTAATAAATCAGTGTATCTTTTGTAAGAAAATTTTGGTGTTAAACATTTTGTCAATTTATAGTTATTAATGTTATCGATGCAATGAATAAAAAAAGCAAGTAAATATTAGTTACATTTTATATTTAAGAAAAAAAGAGTGGTCACTGATCACTATCAATTCTTAAGCTCCAGGGAATTCCCATTATCTAGGTCAAAGGTGGACAAACGCCCGCCAAATCGAAAAAAGTCTCTATCAACGGTATAATGTTGTTTGCCAATTAAACATTGGGTTTCTCGCCATGCATCGCAGTTGGACAAGTACATATATAGTTAACATGTTTATAGCAGTATCGCCCGAAGTTTAATATAAATTCGTCGACGACCTTGATGAAGTCATCGATAACAGTACATTTCTTTTATTAGAAAGTACGAAAAAAAGGAAGCTGCGGGTGATGAGAGAGGGGTTTTTCCATTATGTAATGGAAGGAATTTCTTCTTCATGGAACCATTAACCGATTGTGCTATCATGTATAATTTCTTCGCCGGCAGTTGTAGGAACGTGTAGGTACGCGAATTATGTGGCGTCTTTCCATTGAAAATTATTTACCGAAGCGTTAAAGAACTTTTTCCTTGACCTTATCTTCTGGTAACGCGAGCCAATTGTTTTAATTTTTTAATTAACATTTTTTACCGAAACGCACGCGCGTTCCGTGTAATAAAGCGTTAAATACGACGCGTTAATTTGCATGTTTAAGATTTGTAACGAAGAGGCGAGGTGGGTGATGTTTATGTCTCTCATTGTTATGCTTACGTTGATTCCCAGTTCCCACACAGCGTGCGCGCGTTGTGTACACGTGTAATGATAAATGAGATGTTAAACGATTAATTAGCTGTCATGCTACCGATCTAGATACCACGTGGTTGCATTCAATCGATGCTTTATTAACGGCAGAATGAAATAGATACTTAGGACATAAAACAACATGATGTTATAGTCAGATGGATATGAATTGAAAATCATAATGTTTATGGGTTCTGTGAATATGCGACTTGTTTATCGAAAGGAGTACTTTTATTTTGGGCGATCGCTGTAACAGTTACAAAAGTACGGACGTTTATAGACCATAATTACAGGGCAGTCTAATAATAATTACTTTCACTTTTTATGAATTAGGTACAAATCATGAACCGTGATATCGCTCGGACGCAGATCTTCGTTGGTCAACTGTTTGAAGGTTGGCGCGTTAATCTTCTATTTTCTCGGTTCCTGTTTTCAGTCATTTCTTTACTGTGTATCTGACCTATCCGTGTGATATAGCTGTTCCCTGCTCATTTTCGTTCTTATTAATCCAATATATCCCATGCGTTGCGTTCTCAAGTAGTACATGAAGTATTTCATTATCGGTGACTAAGCCCCAACTTTGTATGCGGCGATAATCATCGTCCTTGTATCCTTTGTTGTAATCTAATACATTGGAAGAAGGGTTTATTGGCCCAACACGTACAAATCACGTAAAAACGAAAGCAATAGCAGATTATTTCATATATTCACTAAGAAGGTGTAACACGGCAGCTTAATGACATACAGCGTTATTGTAAACGATTCGCGATTGAAATGGGTTACATAAATTATTTCGGAATCTTCAGTTAATCAATTAAAAGCATTAAGGTGTAAGTGTTATTACTGTCGGTATCGTTAATGTTTCACTGTGTACTAAGTAGTTGTAATGATGTATGTTGCTCAATGTTGTAATGAATTATTCCAACTTGAAAATGGATGTAAAGCGAACTTGGTTTGTTGATTTTTTTTTTTAATGAATTGTTGAACATTAACTTATTTATAAAATGATTTTTACTTTATTTTTATTTTAAATTTTGAATTTATTACCCTTTTATTACAATAGTTTAAAAATATGTAGTATTCGATGAAGGCATTGTACAACTTTGTAGCATTTAGGTATTGTTTAGGCTATCGGCGTTGCTTTGCTTTCATTCCCTTCCATTCTATTTTTGACTGCCTTATAGATGTGCACCCATGCAAACCAGTAATGTGTTTAAATTCAAAGCTGAGATCAAGCAAGGTAATGGTCTTAGTCCCATCATTTTTGATCTTGTTATGGAGCCAATCATACATTCAGCCAAAAGGATAAGGCACGACGTTGGCTGTGAACTCCATGGAAGACGTTACTCCGTGTTGGGATATGCCGATGATATAGTTCTCACCATGGAGAGGTCTGCAGGTCTGCAGGAATGCAGTCTATGCTAGCTGAAGTAGATAAGGTCGCCAACGTAGCAGGGCTTCGATGGTCGAAGAACATTTATGTCACCTTCATCACTGAGCATCGGCAGTGGACGGGTAGGGACGACCAGTCCCAGGGGACGTTTCGAGAGGGGGAGGAGGAATTTAACACCCATTCGCCTGCGAGCGCTGAACATGCACTGGACCTTACAGGGGGTTTGTGTACCTGATAAATATGCGATTTAAACTGCGAGGGCGCCCTCATAGGTGGTGTCCATATTATTTTATATATAGTTACTAAAATTCAATTTGGAACGCGTAAGCTCCCACGGGAGGCCCAGATTAGTATTTCCCCCACCCACTTTTTAATAATTTGATGCATGTTTATCAATACTTCTTCAAATAATGAGTGGTTAACGTTTTCAGCTGAGTTTTTCAGTCGGTTACTATAGATTCTAGTCGAAAGCTTCAAAAAGTCGTTGTTCCAAATTTTCGTCTTGGCATTTTTAAAAGCTGAAGAAAGAGAAAAGTAAAGGCTCGATGAAAAACAAGGAAGATTTATTATGCAGGAAGCCTTCATTACCTGGATTCTTTGTAATTCGCAGATGAGCGATAAAAATTCACGAACCGTTCCCACGCGGCAGATGATCACCATCTGATAGGTTGATGCTGTATTCATAATTTTTATCAGGTCGTTACAGGTTTACCGCAAATTATGCAAACGTTTACGCTCTCATAATTAATTACCACTTTAGTAGACCGGCGTTCGCGCACATGTATGTAGCGAGAGGCGAATCACCTTTATCGATTTAATTTCGCGCGTCGGATAAACTTAATTCGATTTTAAATGCGTGGTTTGGCGAGTATTGCGGTAACTTCATCATGAGGTTTATCGCTTATAGTCTTGGATGAAACTTGGGCGTATTATCTTTTATTAATCACCGACACGGCGTGATGAAGAAGGCGATTGGGAAAACTATGACATAAACTCGTCCGTCGTCGATTTTTAATTGGTTCTTCACTCGGGCGAAATGATAAAAAAAAAAAGGCTCGACGAGTCTACCAGGAGCAGGTTTACGTAAGGTTTCTAGTCGATTAATTTTTTTTTACGTGTCGAGATTTGGGTTTTCACACAATCAGTCCAGTAGCCTGGCGATGTGAGAATGAAAACGAAAGTAATTAAAAATTTTAGTAAATTTTAGCGCTAATGCAGAGAATGGTACCCGCAATCGAAGGGCACTTTCACGCCGAATAATTATACATAAGAAAATTTAATATTCGATTTTGTAGTCGGCCTTTCGAAATTACATCATTTGCGGTGTACCGTAGTGTACGGTCGCCCCGAGCTAGAGTTTAATTAGCGTTGAGAAATCCGCCCTTGTTTATTGTTCGGTGTGTTTATGTTTTGGTATAGTGGTAATTTGGTTCGAACGGTGCGGTCACCGGTTCTATGACTTATTGCACTATCGATTCTCGGGAAACCAGTGTCCGCGACCTTGATGCGCAAAAATGAGTCGTTCTGAAGGTGTTTTACGTAGGTTACGTTATTTGGACTAGTTTTTACAGCTGTACCATACGGTGGAGATTTTTTTTCGTTCATCCAGCGGCTAAAGTATTGGGCAAATTTGCTTGGCAGACTTGCACTTATGCGTCTGGTTGGTGATTTATGAGTTGGTGTTGCAATAGTACATAAAATGGAAAAATATAGCCTCGACTTTTTATCAGTGGAATGATCGAAGGCGGTGATCGGAAGAAAGCGATGGTATCGAGTTAGCTGGACCTATGAGTTCAAGAAGCGCATAGAAAATTACACTCACGAAAATACAATACAAACAAATTGGCCGAGCAGTGCAGGTATAGCATCTGTGAGCACACAACTCCTCCCATGTGGCCAGATAGCCTCTCGAAACAACGTAAAGTAATATTACAATCAAAACACAAGCTCATTCGCACGTAACACATGCAGGTGCTCTGAACCTTTCTCTTCCGGAATAAAACGTTTAGTATACTTCATAGTCATACACTGGTAGTTGTCAGCAATCATTATGTCTCGTTTCATCTAGTATTCAGGAAGATGCAAATCTACCCATAATAACCTCGCTCACCTCGAGAAAGTTTTTTTTTTTTTTTCTTTATTTTTCAAGCTGAGTTTTTATTGAAAAACTACGCTATTACATTTTTATTTATTTGAGAAAAATTGTTAAAGAAGAGGAGGTATTAATGACTTTGCGTTTCAGATTTTATCATCACTTTCAGAAAATATACTGAATATGAATGAAAAGCGCTCAAAATTTATAGAATAAATGATTATAAGAATCTCTAATTATTTAAGTTTTCTCAGATTTTCTATTCGGTTCTTTGGTTAAAATTTTATAGCTGGTTGGGGATGCATTAAAATGTTTGAAATTCTTTATTGCGGCATTGTACGGAGAAGTAAGATTACAAGACCTAGATATTCATATCTAAGCTTTATAAGTAAACTGAACTATTGAAAGAAATTTCCAGTCAACAAATTTCTCAAGTTTTCTATATCTCCTTACCTAATTTACTTCTTGAAAGCTCAAACTCGGCATGTAAAATTATTTAAGAGACCATAATATGATTTTGTGAATTTAACTCAAATTTGAGTCAAAATAGCGGATATCCAGAATTCAAGGAGACCTTGAGGAGACCCTAATGACTCAACTTACTTTAATACTGTGATCAAGGAATATAATTTATTTCAAATCTTCCAAGGAGATGACATTATCGTTCTCAAAATGTAGTGAAAGGTATCTTTTACTATAGGACTAGAACTTATACGAAATCACATAAAAATGCAGTAGTTTTTCACTTCTGGACAAATTTTCAACTGGATATCGTGAAGAGTGTGCGATTATACGTATGGATATATTCAAGCTTGACATTTAGTATTAATGTTTTCTAATAGAGCGCGCTGCGTTTAAAGCTATGTATTTTTAATAATTCAGAAATATGTTTAGTTAGAGATCCCAAGCATATTGCTGATTTTTTTACATCTTCATACTGTGTAGTGGAATTTTTTAAATACGAATCTCATAATATGTTCTACCTAACTAATCAGTACCTATAAACACATATATTTTTTCATAATTCGTAAGGTGAAAGGGTGAGAATGAAAATCACTCTGAATTCGATCAAAAAATGTCCGTGTAGATAACTTAAAGTACTTTCTTCGGATTTTCGATTTCACTTGAATGAAACTTAAATTTTGAAAGGAACATGAAGAAGACCAAACTTCTTAAAATTTGCGTTATTAGTCTTACATAATAAATCCATTGAAGCAACCAAAATATTCAAATTTCTTTATGAATTTAGAGGGGGAGTTCGAGCAAAAAACTTTTTTTTGAGGTAGCTTTCAAGTCATGAAATTTTTTAAATCTTGTTCATCTCTTCATCAAATCGATCAAGAGAGTTAAAACTTTGCACGTAAAGTTTGTTAATGACTACAATGTGATTCCTTGAAGTTGGGTGAATATGGATTCAAAATAGTGGATGTTGAAAATTTGAGGAAAGCTCGAGGACACTGGAATGGCTCAACATCAATACTTACAGACTTACATGATTACTGTAATTAAGAAATATAATTTACTTTAAATCTCACCAACAGATTGGATTATAGTCGTCAAAATGTATTAGAAGATACCACTTTTTGTAAGACTTGAAAAGTATGTGAAATTACACAAAAATGCAGCTCACTCCATCCCCAGATACAGATATAAACATTGCATCTTCATTAGATTTAATTAGACTAACCAAAGAATCAAAGGAACTCGAAACACTTGTTGACTGAAATCTGCTCTATACAAGTGTACATTCTCATATTATGGCAAAGATGTCGATTTTGGATGAATACAATACCGCTAACTTGAAGTACCAACATATATAGGTATGTAAATTTCACCTCTTAGGTAGGAGTTGGAGAGGAAAACAATTTTCAAAAAAGAAAATTAGAACATAAACTATCCTGAATTACCTATATCTCCTCATTGAATTCATCTACAAAGCAAAATGTGTATGTAGGGTTAGTCAGAGCCCACAATATGATTTTCTGAATTCTAGTCAAAATAGATCCATAATGGCAGATGGTCAAAATTTTAAAAAAGCTCAAAAAGCCTCAAATAGTTCTACTATGGCAAATATGGATTCTATATCATTACTAGGGCCGAAAGTATACGATTTCCAAATACACCCTCACAGGTGATGTAGGAGATAGGTAATGATTTTCAACCCAACATCCTTATCTACAAGTATAAACATACTCTCATTAAAAACTCAGCTCCAATACTACGACATGACTGCTTACATTTTTACCGAACCTTCTTCGATTACTAGAATGAACTTTGATTTTAACGAACAAAACAAACAATATTTCACAAAAACGAGAAATTCACAAGGAAGAAGAAAAAAGAAACAGAAACAGGGCTGCCCGTATACGCGAAAACGAAGTGATACATCGCTAATCAAAAATGACATAATGTAGAGAAAATTGCAGCATAGAAACGCGAAAGTTGACAAAATCCGCGCCGGCAAACCAGTTAAACGCGAAACGTGTTCGTGTTTGGTATAGAAAAACACAACCGTGCGCGTCTTGTTGTGCATTGATTCTCATCCGATTCCGAAAAATCGCAGCTTGAACCCGGAATCGCAGCGGCTCGTTGAACTGGTTAGTGTCCTAGCCAGCCAGATATTAACTTGTACGATATACGGCGGGTGAACAATTTTGGCTACCTGGTCGACTGACCAACAGCACGAAAACGTGATTTCTTACGTGATACTTTGATGCACGTATTTACATAATCGATCGTATGAATTACGAATTTATTTCTACTTGGGAGCGCGATTCGTATAAACAATTGCCAATTAGTAGGTGCGGTAATTTTTTCACTAGAATTACCTATGTTGCACGTCAACGGAAGCAGACAGTGAGACGGACTCATGTATATGGAGATACGCAGATACCAGTGATCTGATATGACTTCCCATTTTTATGAGCAGATTTGTAGATATTCGCCAAGTTCTTTCAAATACGCAATTGCATTTTCTAACTGGCGAATTCTGAATAAAAATTTTGTGAAGAAACTGACAAAGCATTTACGATGACGCACTGTTCTCTCATGTGGAGCAATTTATGAAATATGTTTCTAGTTTAAGTTAGTTTTGGATGTGTTCAAAGGTATGTTGAACCTACGTTTATTTTGACTGTAAATAATCTAAATAAGTACACATTAGAGCATATGGAGATTCGTTGCAGTTCAGGTGCAATGAAAATTTTTAAAATTCTTCTTGAAATGATACTCAAAAATCTGATTCATGCTCTTGTAAAAAATTCCAAATTTCTGGGTTTAAGAATTCGTTCAGTATAAAAAATAAGTTTTTTTTGTTTTGTGTTTTTTTTTTTTTTTTTTTATCAACGAATTCTCATAAAATCGATGAAGATAGAATCATTTTTTGAATCGAATCATTCCCAGGATTTAATTCACAACAATGTCTTCAACCTTGAGCCTTGATCAAACTTGTCTATAACTTTCATCAATCCTATAGTAATTAGTGAAACTTACTCTTGACTTGAATTCCCTTCGGGATGAGTACTCTCCAACTCCTTACTGAGCATTAACTCTAAAGTTGTCCACTGTCTAAAGCAACTTCGAATCTTTAATTCGTAATTATTAGATGTAATAATATTACAATAATATTAATTTCAAACTTCATTCATACTTTTGATAGTCATGATGAGAAATGTTAACATTACTTCATTTTTGTTTAAAGACATTGAAAAATATATTAAGAACTCCATAGAAGACTACTCGTCCATAGTGTAGCATTGAGAGGAACAAAGGATGCAACTGTTAGCAGAGGATGTTTGGAGTATACAGTCAGTAACAAAAATATACAAAAGATTATATGGAATTGAGATGGTCTCCAACTGTTCGTGAAGAATGTATAAATAATACGATAAAATTGTTCCGATGAAATGTTTCACCCTAAATAGCCAATTTAATTACGGACGTTGTTCTAATGAACGAAGTATTCAATTTGAATGTCCACTATTCCCAAAAGGATTATCCCTTTCTATACCCTTATTTCAACGTTACTTCGATGCACTTGAAGTTGGAATTATCGCGAAGATGACACTCATCGGATCACGAAATGGATATAGGTGAAGCTGGCGTTATATTGTCGCGACACGCAGTTAAGATCGCATATCACGTATATACGCGCGACGACCAATTGAAATATAATAATGATAATTATAAACTTTATAAGTGACGGATAGAGTACGAGCGGGAATTTTCTAATTGTAAGTTCTGTAATTGCCGACTACTTTCTCCTATATTTAAGAGTATCGGAAGTAAAGTCAGAAGACTTGCACAAATTGATAACATACGAGGCTACTTTATGAATTTTTCTATTTTAGTGCAACTATACCTTCATGTTTATAAAGTAGATTTGCCGTATATGCGATCAGCGTTTTATAAGGAACACGTCTATTTCACTGGAATAAAATGATAATAAAAAATGTGAGGAAATTTTTTCACTAATTCGAATCCACAATTTTTGACATTTATAGTAGAAAAAAATCACAATCGCGAGTATAGCGGACGGTACGCGAAAAATATTATAACGCCCGCATACGATGTCACCACTCGAAAATTACCGGCTAAGGCGCGAACACTAGGCAACACACACGGCACAGTACCGAAAAGAGCGTGCAAAAGTCGCGGACCTAGGACGTCGGAATGATTATTGGCGGCAGCGTAGCAGCGTTTGGTAAAACAGCGAAAATTCCTCCGTCTCATCAAGTATGTGTGCTTTTATTTTCACCCCTCTACCGCCTACAGAAATACGTGCCACACATTGTCGCAACTTATAACCAGTATCTTGCGTAGTAGATATGAGACAGTTAATGAAAGTAAGTTTTAAATTCTCCTTTCTCTCCATTAATCTGCGCACGGACTATCGCCCGCTGCCTCGTTCTTTTTATTTACACACGCGAATTAATAATGACCAAGTCTAGTCGCCTCGTCGATTGTCATCGTAATCCTGTAAGATGGCGCTAGCTTTTTGTCGCTTATTGTTCGATACGTTTAGCGTCGATAATTTTTATTTTAGCTGATGATACAGAAGGTATCCTGGAACCTTGAGAAGGTACGGAAATTTACGTCCACATATCGATGATCATGTAATCGCAGGTAACGGAATGTTGATGGACTAAGCTCGGTTACGTTAAAGGGTGGCTATGGATGATTGACGTTAATGAGTGTTATAGTATGTTTTTCATAACTAAATGAGACGCCATAAATTCGAGTCTTATTAGAGTATTTCGTCTACAAATAAAGTCATTTTGGGACTCATAGTAATGAAAGTTACATAACATGTCTCCAATGTTGATGTGAAGCTACATGCACCATATACACGTGGGTGAAAGACAGAATTTTATGAATGGAAAATTTCACTCTAGAAATTAATATAATAGAAGCACAGCCACTCTGACACTTACCCTTCTCTATACAGATCATAGATAAGTGGAGACGAACATTTTTGAAATAATGATTGTATTGGAATTATGATCAAATTTTGGAATAGAAACATCCGTTCCTAGAATTTTTTATGAATTTAATGTGAAATGTCATATGCAGCTCATCGACTCGCTATGGATTACATTCTTGCTCCCTTCGTTTTGTAGGGACATAGGGTAGAGCCAGATTTGGGAACGTGGTTCTGCGGTTCATTGTTGATGGAGGTACCCTTCCATCAAAAATAGTTTTGATTAACAATTTTTTTTAATTCAAGCAATGCCCAGAGGGACATTCTAGTGATCCCCCATTTTGAGATTTATTGAAATAACAAAAATGTAGTTATGCCTCATTTCTAAGAAGAGGCTCTCACCAAGTTATAGCGCTACGCGTTGGAGAAAAAAATATATATTTCAAAAAGTTGAACATTTACCAGATGACTACATATGGTCTGAAACACAAAGATTTGAAGACCCCACCCTCGCCCGCACCCCCTTCCCAAATCAGGTAGACTTTCAAACATTTATTTCCAAACAGGGCACCTTCTTCTCGGATTCATCGGGGTATTTTCTTTACATTGCCAGTCGGTTGAAAATTCTTTGTTATTCATTACAGCGCCATTGACTCTGACTCGTTCTATAGGGTGGGTATCGGTTTGTTCACGTTTTAAGATATCATTCTTCGACAGTTTAGAGCACCAAGATGCACCATACGTTATCCAAAACATTTGATGAAATGTGAAATTAGGGAATTCTTGTAATACTGATTCTCGGCCCTTCGGAAGATCATGATATGCTTTGTAGGCAACCTCGACACCACCAATCTCAGCAAAGTTCTCTGGTAAAGTTTGTACTCCATTAACCTGAAATTATCGTAAACTGAAAAGTGTTTCAGAGTATAACAACTTCAAAAAAAAATTAAAAACCTTATTTCCGGTTTCCAAGTTGGTAAAATCGGAATACTGTGCTTTAATGCATTCGATCGCTTTCAAATATTTCTTTCTCGCTTCTGGTTTCCACCACTTTTTCGCTACTCCCAGCTTGTCAAATTGATAGTTCTATAAACAGTGTTTGTAGACCAATGAAATAAATTGTGTGAAAATTTATTCAGTCATTCAGAACAAAGAAGTCCAACCAAAGGATCAAATGCATGGTGCATTTCATGGGTTATTGTATTTCCTAGTCCTCCAAAATTTAAATATTCCGGTCTATTTCCTTTGGAAAACAACGATCCAGACAGAACGTCTAGTGAAAGAACTGCGTAGATGTGTTTCAGCATGAGGCACAAACTTTAAATATTTCAAAAAAACAACAACAACAACAACAAGAATAATTGTGAATTTGTAAAACTCACAAAAAATATTATAATTTGGGTAATACACGGCATTCCCATCAGTAGCTTCTAAATAAGGCAATTTAGCTAATTTTCCGAAGTTTTTCAAGTGCTTTGCTTTCATGAATTTTCTCACACCGAAGAACGAAAGTAAAAATGAGTTATTGTTCAAATTGAGCTGTTGTCAAATTTACAAAAAAAAAAAAAATTAAATTAATCTTCGCAATTAATAAATTTATAAAAAATGTTTTTACCTTATCATAGTACTGCAGTGCTTGTTGTCCTTTAATTAATTCATCGTCATAGGCGATTTTGAAAGCCATTTCTTGTATTTTAGCGATGGCTTCATTTCTGAATTCACAAAATATTATTGTGCTTAAGTAACAGCAAATTCTTAGTTCATAGTATCAAATACGATATACTTTGTTGTGGTGTCAGAATCTTTAGACTTCATCATAGGACTAACGCTTATGAGATTCACTGCTGCGGACTTCAACTTTCCAATGAAATTCGATATTATTGGTGTTAAGCTTTTATCAAAATAGTTACGGTTAATATATTCGTAATCCATCACTCTTCTAAACATACTATAACAATGTAGTAGCTATCTATTTTAGTAAATGCTCCAGTAACCATAATGAAAAAAAACCAAGTACAGTTCTCACCTAAATATCAAATTAGCGCAATATTCTTCTGGGCTCATTTCGCTGCTGTTTTGTAACCATTCCTTCATCATTTTGTGATCGGCGTGAAAAATGGAATAGAAGGCAAAAGATCCCATTAAGTAAGATACTAAGGATCTGAAAAACGCATTCGTGTAATGCTTATGATTATTAGGAATGAGGCCAAAAACTAGTGAACAGATTGAATACAAAATTGAAGCTGTTGAAAAAATGTCCATAATATAGGCCTTTCCTTTTGATTTTAACACAACTAATTACAACTTAAAACTGTATTACTAGAACAATTAGACATTATAATATAATATTCTTGAAGTGGGGTTCTGTAGAAATATGCATATTACTATCTAAGCATGAGCAAGAGTAGCTAGCTAAGCTACAATTTTTAATTAAGGCTTATTCTGGTCTGCAAATAACATTGCCAAACCCTTCATGTCTACTTGCCACACCTAGTATAAGTCAGAAAACCCCTATCCCATCTTTTCCAAAATTACTGAAGAAGTTGAATTTAGAACAAACGTAGAACTCACTTTGTTGAAATATTGTGAAGAAACTCATTGAGTGATTTCAAGCATCTTGGACATTCTATTAATATCATATTGTCAGGGTTTATCAAAGTTGGCTTGAAAACTGATGTGAGTATTTCAATCCAAGGGATGTTCTTGTAAGAGACCATTAAAGTACTTAAGCTCATTTGTGCCATATGCATTGGCTCTTCATTCAACTATAACAATATCTGTTTTTTAAAGAAAGACATCTTGTAAATTATTTGCAAGCGACGAAATACTTGCTTTCTTCATATGTTGGTTTATCTTATAATATTCTTTATATTCTTTGACCAATTTTTCTAAACTAACGTTTAGTTTTTTAGAAAACTCTGGTAAGAATTTGTCTTTACGATAGTTAAATTTCTTAATCTTAACAATATCATCCTCATTTATACGTGATTTGAAAGACCAAGGATTTCGGAAAAATTTCTCCACTATACTGTGTGCCGATCCTTTCGGTCCGATCTAAAAAATTTTTTGTCTTTATCATAGCTTATGAAATATTTATGCACATAGTTAGAAAAATGTTGTGACTAGTTTCTTGTGTAAACATGTCTACTCACTATGATGGTATTGATTTCAGTTTCGGGCATTGGGTGAATATCAATTGTGAACAACGAATCTGGATAGTACCCAATTTCTATTGATTTAAAAAAAAATTTACCTAGTGAAAAATCGTTTTCTTTCCAATTTGGGTCGAACAATGACCAACCACCTAGGTGGGCAATCATTTTTTTTAAATCCTCTATGTTAGATTCTGAAACATAACTTTTCATTAATTGTTATATCGCACTAATACAATTTCAAGAAAAACAGAAGTGGAAAGCACGTATTGACGAAAAGTTTATGTAGGTTCTTTTAATATTTTGGGTGGGGGAAAAGAAAATTTTATTTTTGAATCTTGTGGAGAATGATTCTTCTCATTAGGGGTGAGGACGTTATCGACAACGTGGTCTTTTTTTGGATTGCAATTATCTCGAACACCATTAATCATAAGTAAAAAAAAAATTATAACTAAAATAAAGGGACTTGAATCTTCAAACATAAGTCTTGAGTTAGCATATTTTGAAATTGTAGTTTTTCCATATTTTCAATGCGTGAATGAAGTACGATTATTTTTTAGTCTGATTATTTCCGTTTATCTGTTACATTTCACTTACCATGTTGTAAACAACGTTGGAACATCTCTTTAGTCATTTTCACAGCTCTATGTTCGTTTTTTAGTGGCGGTAACTTGGCAATTTCTATCAGCTGCTTTCTAATGTTCGTATTTATTCGATCTATTTCGTCTTTTTTATCGGTATATTTGCCACAGGTAAATTCATAGAAATCTTGACAAGGATCTGCTGCAAGGTTCATTTTCTGTTGCAAGTTTTCACCTATACCATTAACAAATGAAAACTGGACTGAGCTGAAATTACTATTCGTTGTAGATTTGTTATAAAAATTATTATTATCATCATACTCATTGCCTTGCATTCTTTTGTCTTGCATACTGCAGGACTTCTTTTATCCAAATGCGAGTACATTTGAGGATTTTCTGAACCATCTAGCAAACGAATCATATCAGGCTAAATACATATTGGTAATACGTGGTAGATACCTAAGCATTTGGTTTAATATTAGGATCCAATGTATGAAAACTTACTCAACTCAGTGAATAGTATAAAGACGAAAATAGCGTTTAATACTACCCAAAATGCTTTACAAAGTAATGAAACACACATAACGAATTTGAAAAAAATTCTTGAGCTCTGATTATGTATTATGATGGGATGTAGAAAAATAAAAAAATTATACTTACATAATTATAAAGCATATCTAAACTACTTTAAGAGCTGCAAGAATACTCAATTATCCCATAATGTAAGAATTGAATTTTATTGCGTAATTTATTTTTATTTTGTTTCTTTCTGTTTTTGTTGGAAACTAAATTTACATTGCTTATAAAATGCTATTGTATTTATATGTTTTTTCACATTCCTTTGTGCGTAAATTCTTTATAATTATCGCAATCAATTGTTACTATGTAAATAGTATTCACTCATTGTATTATGTGCTGTAATGTGAGATCGAATGATTTATTACTTCTTTTGCTTTATGATGAGAAAGGTAAAGGGAAAACGCAGGAACAAAATCTACTAATTCACAACCTATTATCTCTATTTTTAACCCCATAATTCTTTGAGATGGAGGTATGTGCTACTAACACTACCCTAACCTGTTTTGACACTAATAAGTATGATTTTTTTTTAATAAAAGAATAAAAGGCTGTTCGCGTCAATGGCTTTTATAGTAAATTCATGTTATTTTATCTAGTTTTACTTCCCCCTCCTTTCCCCTTCGGAAACAGAAATGCTACCCAAATAAGGAAAGAAAATGAGTAGAATGTGATTTAGATATTTTGAGAAAATTATAAAATAAAGGATACCGAATATAAAGACCTTGAATAAAGTGAGAAATTATTTCCCAAAATTTCATCATAATAGCTCGAAGCATTTATACATGGGCAGCTTAGCTTTCTTACATATAATTTTAGAGCCAGAGATACAGACACGTGGGCAGTAGCTGATTTTTGAACCATTTCACCACGTTATAACTTCATTGTGTTTTGACTTCTTAGCTCTTTTTTTGTTTTCCCAATTCGATGTTAATTTGTATGCGGCGACTAGTTGTTCACTTTACATGATGGAAGCATACAAAAATAAAAAAATTTAATGAGAATCAACCAGTGATATATAATTTGAAAATTAGGTAAATAGTAACGAAGCTTAGTTGGCAAAGAGTATGAAAAGTAATCTTGCATAGAATACATCACACATGACAAGTATACACTAGGGTGGAACGAATTTTGGTTTTTTTCGAAAATCGATGACCCTTAGGCAAAAAAAGTTGTCAAATGGTCCTAATAGAATGCTCAGAAAATTTCAACCTTCTAGGTTAATATTTACCTTCCCTATATTGGGATCAAAGTTTTGAAATTTTGATGTTTTATTCGTTATTTCGAAAAAATTATTTTTATGCCAAATAATTTTGGTTTCGAGATATTCTTTTTGTATTGTCATCCTAAAATCATAAAAAATTATTTATACAATTTTTTTCAATTTTTAGGGGTTCTAAAAATATTTTTATAGTTTGGTATATTCGTGAATTTCGCCCTTTTTCGTCTTATACACATAATTATGATAAAATTACAAATAAATGGTACAACTACTGATTCAGTGAGTGGTATCGCTTAAAGTAAATTGGAGGTCACATTTATCAAGTGTTCTCTTCCTCAGGGGTCCCCAAAACATATCGTATAACATATAAATCATGTACGTGTGTTTCTTTCATCTTTAATCTATTTGTTAATCAATACTGATACGACAATAACAAACTTACGCGCAAACAATTATTTATTCGTGTCTAGTATAATGAGTTATTGACATTAAAATTAAAACTTTGATTCTTTCTTTGTCTCGAAGTGAGGCATTAGAGTACGAAGCAATTCAAAGTTCAAAACAAAGAGATGACACCAAGTACTAATGAAAATAGTGCAAAAAATAAATTTAGTGCCAACATTTTGTTAAGAATAAAAAATAACTTCACGTATAACCTTTTTAAACCAAGAAAGTATGCTAAATGACTAAAATGAGTCACAAGGATTTTTTTATTCAAAAAACGAAGAACTTCTATTGAACAAATATGGCTTTCCGGAATACCTCCCTTTTCATAGTGCTCTGATTATACTAGACACGAATAAATAATTGTTTGCGCGTAACTTTGTTTTTGTCATATCACATCATTTGAAAGTTCGTTGAAAACTTGCTATTTTATTTTTGAGACAGAATTTATTAATTAACAAATACATTAAAGATGAAAGATACACATCTACATGATTTTTATGTTATATGATATATTTTGGGGACCCCTGAGAAAGAGAAAACTTAATAAATGTGACGACCGATTTAGTTTAAGCAATACCACTCACTGAATCAGTAGTTGCACCATTTGTTTGTAATTTTATCATAATTATGTGTATAAGACGAAAAAGGGCGAAATTCAACGAATATACCAAACTATAAAAATATTTTTAGAACCCCTAAAAATTGAAAAAATTGTATAAATAATTTTTTTATGATTTTAGGATGACAATACAAAAAGAATATCTCGAAACCAAAATTATTTGGTTTAAAAATAATTTTTTCGAAATAACGTATAAAACATCAAAATTTCAAAACTTTGACCCCAATATAGGGAAGGTAAATATTAACCTAGAAGGTTGAAATTTTTTGAGCATTCTATTAGGACCATTTGACAACTTTTTTTGCCTAAGGGTCATTGATTTTCAAAAAAAAACAAAATTCGTTCCACCTTAGTATACCCATATCTACAACATTCATTTCTACAACATTCATTTCCAAACAGGACACTTCATGTTTGGATTCATCGGCGCATTTGTTTTGCAGTTCCAATCTTTGGCGAATTCTTTATTGTTCATTGCGACTCCATTTACTCTAATTCGTTCTATTGGATGTTTATCGTTGGTTTCACGCTTTAAAACATCTTCTTTAGAAGGTTTAGCACAAAGATTGGAAGCATAACTTATCCAAAACATTTGATGAAGCGTTAAATTCGAAAAATCTTGTAATAATAACTCCCACCTTTGGGGAAATCACGATACGCCTGGTAGATGACTTCCATACCGCCGATATCGCAGAAATTTTCATATAATGTTCGTAAACCATTGACCTGAAATTATAATGAATTAAATATAAAGTTTCAGTATATATTCGAATGTTGAAAAAAATTTCGAAACCTTATTCCCTGTTTCTACATTGATGAAATCAGAATACTGCGTCTTAATACATTCTAAACGTTGATAATATTCTTTTTTTGCATCTGGATTCCACCAATTTCTTATTTTTCCAACTTTGTCAAAACTGCTGCTCTGTAAGTAAAATTCATTGAAGGAAAACAATCTTGTAAATATTAAAATTCATTAAGGAAATCAATTCAAACTTTAGGATCGAATGCGTGTTGCATTTCGTGAGCAATGATATTTCCCAAACCTCCAAAATTTAGGTATTCAGGTCTGTTTGCTTTTGAATAATATACGTTGGTAAGAACGGGTATTGAAAGAACTATGGCATTGTGTCACAATATAACGCATTAGTTCATTTTATTTACAAAAAAGCAAAATTGGCAACTTATTCTAGGAAACTTACAAAAAGTATTATAATAATTATGATAGGCAGCATTTCCATCAGTAGCCTCAAAGTAACGTGGTTTAGCTATATTTCCAATACTTATTAAGAGCTTTTTTTTGATGAATTTCTTTGCGTTGAAAAGTGAAATCAAATATGATTTAGGATTCAAGTTGAGCTGTAGGCGGAATGTTACAAAAAAAGTAGTCTTCACAATTGATGAATGTAGAAATTTATAAGAATTCTTTTACTTTGTCATAATACTGTAGACTTTGTTGTCCCTTAATTAATTCGTCATCATAGGCGACTTTAAAAACCATTTCTTGAACTTTCGCGATGGCTTCATCCCTGTGAATTCACACAATATTAACATATCTTTAAGGAACATCAAATTCTTGCATTTACGATGCGTATTAAATGAAGAATACTTCGTTTTATTGTCGGAATTCATCATTGGACTAACACGTATAATATTTACCATAGTCGACTTGAACTGTCTAATAAAATTTGATACGAATAGCGTTGAGCTTTTATCAAAATATTTGCTATTTATATATTCGTAATCCATAACTCTTCTAAATAGACTATGAAAATATAAGCTAGATTAAAACCCAGCGTTTCAGCTAATGATTCATGAATCACTATGAGCAACCTAATCATACCTGAAAATTGTATTAGCACAGAAATATTCCTTAGTATTTGCATCCACTAACCAATCATTTAGCATTTCATCATCAGCGTATAGAATAGCATAAAAGGCAAAATATCCTATCAGGTAAGAAGCTAATGAACTAAAACAACACATATTATACTTATTTATAAACTATCCTTTACCTTGTACTTCATTTAGACATTAGAGTAATGGGTTATCAAATATGGAAAAATCAGTATTTTAAATATGCTTCATCAACTATGTTAGTAAGCAGCTTACTTCATAGAAGTATTACGAAAAAAAACATTCAGTGATTTCAAACATCTTGGACAGTCAATTTGTATCACATCAGTAGGATGTAGTAAAATTGGCTTGAAAACTGGAGTGAGTATTTGGACCCAAGGAATGTTGTCATAGGTGGCCATTACGTCTTGTAATCTCATCCATTGTACATATTTTGGTTCTTGATTTATCTATGAGAATTTTAAGAACTTGAATGAAAGCAAACTTGCTGCATTCGTGGAGCTGAATTTTTAATTAAGGCTTTTTGGAATTAGGCCGATGCATTTAGACATTGAGGTCGGAAAAATTCCCATCAAAGCGATTTTTGGTACGGTTGTTAGGAACACCATTCCAAACAACATACCAAAAGTCCTGACCCCTAAGTGTGGAGCGTATCCCTCCAGGGGGGAAAATGTCCCCCCAAAATCAGTTTTTGGCCCCTATCCCTACGCATTTGGCCCTAGCGCAAAAAGGTTTCAATAAAATTTATTCTCCTTTCAATTCCCTGTAAAATGAGCCATAAACCATTTTTCAAGGAAGAACGAGTGTGGAGCTATGGCTTCCTAAAGATGAGTGGTTTAGAGGTGTGTTATGAAAAGTCGCTATAAAAAGTATTACGATTATTATAAATTGTTTTAATGGTTATATATTATATTGAAGCCTAAGATAATGTTCCCTGACAAACATTCATGTTCTAGTTTGAAACAAAACTTATATACTGCAAAGTTTGAATTTTGAAATTTGCCCACTTAATTTCAATGGTTTCCTACTGCTTGAGTATTTGTATGTCCCTTTATCTCTCTCACTTGGTAATTCTTGTAGAACTATAAAATAATGATTATAGAATATTTTACATTGTGTAATATTTGTCAAATATAGGCTCTCATTTTATAAAGTATCTTAAAGTATTTTCTCTCTATATATAAAATGAAATCGGTTTTGAGATGCGCGCGCATCCTTGTCTCTCTATATATTAAAATCAAAATGAAATCGGTTTTGAGATGCGTGCGCATCCTCGTTTTGAATAGTAGGTATAAAAGGTGTAAAGGGAAGCAGGTATACAAAGGGAGAAAAGGTGATAAATTTCAATGAAAGGTTTATACATAAGCAAAAGCAAGGGTAAAGTTGTAAAATTGTTTAAAATGACATGTATACAAAGGTATAAAGGGGCGAGCCCATCCTGAGAGAAAGAACTCTTGGTGGGGGTAACAAGTAAGAAAAATTGTGTTGTGCAGTTTGTAATGTAGCAGTACTTGTCTAATAAAATAATTTTTTTTCTTTACGTAATTTTTATTGCGAGCCCCGAAGGGGCGAGGAGGCACTAGTATTTTTCAAAAAAGAAAAACTCCGTAAAATATCATGTTCATAGTGTATGAATCAAAATTCACTTACTTCGTGTAGGCGTTTGCCTATTTTCTTGTATTCATCATATACATTTTTCACTTTTATTTGATCTGTTTTCATTTTTGATGCAAATTTAGGTATAAATTTTTGGAAGACATAAATATGGCTTTCTCCTTTATTTGCGGATGATTTAAAAAAACCCGTAGTTGAGAACATTTTATCTATTAAACAGTTAAGTGGTCCTTTTGGTTTTATCTAAAAGATTTATTATATTCATTATAGCAATTGCATCTTACGAATAAATGTTGGGACAAGTTACTGAAAACGTTTCCTTACAGCGATGATATTTAGCTTAGTTACAGGATCAATGGCTACATCGATTGTGAATAATGCGTTGGATAGGTACCCAATTTCCATTGATTTTGAAAAGAAATTCCCTAACGAGAAATTCGTTTCTGTCCGATTTGAGTCGAATAAATACCAACCACCTAGATGAGAAATCATATTTTTCAATTGCTCAACGTTAGATTCTGAAACATACATTTTGAGTATTATTAGATAATAATATGAAACAACTGGCTGTTGTTATATTATGCTTTGGAGAACCTTAAAATAATGGCTTAAACCTTGTTGGAATTACGCACTATTCTGTCATTTCCAAATATCGCTTTTTAGCTGAGTTTTAATAAAAACGATAGCTATTACAGCCTACCTGATTTGGAAAGCAAAGGTCGGGGGAGGGTGAGATCTTCAAATCTTTGCGTTTCAGACCATTTGTAATCATCTGGCAAATGTCCAACTTTTTGGTATATATATATTTTTTTCCCCCCACGCGTAGCGCCGGCGAGTATTCATAAAATTCGCTCAAAATTTGGTGAGGGACTCTTCTTGAAAATGCGCAAAAATAGTTTTTTTGTTTTTGCGATAAATTTCAAAATGGCGGATCACTCAAATTTTGAGGGGGGCTGGAGAAAGGGCAAATAGCTCAAATTTTTCGTTTTTAATTTCATATGAAAGAGTGAATCATATCCAAATTTCAGCTTCCTAAGTGCATATTGAGAGGAGTTAGATTAAATAACGGCTATTTGAGGAAGTTTTGAGTCATGAAATTTCTTGAATCTTCCATACTTCCCCACCAAATCAAGTTAAAGAGGTCAAATTTTGTGTGTGAGGTTAGTTGGTGACCAGAATATAACCTCTTAAATTTGAGTCAAAATGGATCCAAAATGGCGGATTATCGAAGATTTGAAGATAATTTGAGCACCCTCAAATAGTTATAATTTGAGAAATATGTGTTCACATGATTATTTCATGGCAAGAAATACTACATTTGTGCCAAATTCAACTTCTTAAGTGTTTTTGGAAAGGATAGGGTAGGGGTTTTCAGACTTGGTATTGGATGTGGCCTGTAGTGATGAACGGTTAAGCAAGGTTATTAGTAAATCAAAACAAGCTCCAATTAAAAACTCAGCTCCAGTAATGCGGCATAGCTGCTTACGTTTTTTTTTTTTTTTTTTTATCTAATAGAAAAAAGATGGTATTTGAAAGATTAAAAGCAAGAGCGATCATAATTGTTTTTTTTTTTTTAGTCTACCATTAACAGTTGTTTTTCATTTCTACAAACTAATAAAATTCAATCCACGTATACCCCCCCTTGCATCAGATCAAGGATCATATATGATTTCTGCTTACCATGTTTTAAACATTGCTGAAACATTTGTTTTGCCATCTTTAAAGCTTTGTGATCCTTCACTGCTGGCGGCTGTTTCACAATTTCTATCAACTGATTGGTTACCTTCAAATTTGCTCTTTTCACTTCCGACTTTCCATCCTTATGTTTCCCACATGCGAATTGGTAGAAATCTTGGCAGGGATCTACTGTAAGATCTACTTTGCTCTTTAGGTATTCATCTATATTAATAACAAATTATTTCGTTTTAGAGTTGCCTTCTCTCTGCTGAATATACTTAATGTATGATGAGTTGAATTCCATACTCATCGCTATACATTCTTTTGATTTGCATATTCCAGGGCTTCTTTTATCAGCGTAAGCTAAGGGTATTACTAAACCATCTGAATTAAAGAAAAAGCTTTCATTGAAATTTATCATTATTTATTTATACTCTTGTGGTCAAGTAATAAGATTTGACGTCATAAAACTTACCCGTCCCAGCGAATAATGTGAAGAGCAAAACTGAAGATGATATAACCCAGAATACATTACAAAGTAACGAAGTAGGCAGCTGAGCATGGAAAATTGAAATTTCAAAAAATTTATAATAATTATGATCAATTCTTAAATGAATTATGATAAAGTCAAAACTTGAAGTCATCTTTATATTATTATGTTATTGTAAAATGCATTCTTAACCACTTTAAAGAAATACAAGTCTGCGTAAAGCTACTCACGAGGTATATGAAATTATATTTTGTAATGTTTAATTCTCAAATTAAACTCAATCTTAAAACTTTTGTTGTTTCATTACGTCACCAATTATAAAATCTTGTTATATGTCATGCTTAACAACTCTCTTTTATATAAATTCTTTGTGATCTTAACAATCGGTTATGAATAGTAGACTATTCATAGCATGAAAGTATGCAGCTAAGTTTTACATCCATCAAGTCACAAGTGCGTATTTATAATATGGAGTTATGAAACATATATTTTAGGAATTACTCATATATTTTGATGAAATATGTTCTTAAAATTAGAAAATTGTGTACTCTTTTCTTTAGGCATGCAAAGATTTCCTATTTTTATCCATAGCTTCTTTTCATTACTATTGAAGAAAAGCTTTTGCGCCTCTTCTCCACCTTTCCTTCTTCCCAAATCAATCATTTGTATTATTATTGAAAAAAATGCAGTATACTGTAACAAGTTTGTCATCAATAAATATTAGTGCTTTTGATCGTGCGTTTGAATTTTATTATTCTGTACATTTTGTTTCTTAGGGCAGAAAATATAGGATAGTTAGTAACATTTACTTACACATTTTATATTTATTGACCTTTACATTGTAATTGGTTAGAACATTCAAAATATTTTGATGGAAATGGTATTTAAGGATAGTGTCAATGTTTAAGTCTAAATCAAATATGGGTTGTATGCAAAATAATAATATCAAAATTTCAAAAAACACAAAAATTGCATGGATGAACTTATCAAAGTTGACAATATGAATATTAATAATACAATTTAAAAATTGTTTCATCTGTATATGTTGTGCAGTACATAATCTTCATGTATTAGGACTTTTATTAGGCACATATTTATAGCATTTATTTCCAAATAGGGCATCTCTTTTTCAGATTCATTGGTGTATTTTCTTTACATCGCCAATCTATTGCAAATTCTTTGCTATTGATTGCAGCACCATTAACTCTCACTCGTTCTATAGAATGTATGCTGGTTGCTTCACGCTTTAAAATAGCTTCCTTCGATAATTTAGCGCAAAATGTAGCACCATAATTTATCCAAAACATTTGAGCAAAGGTGAAGTTTGAAAAATCTTGTAATAATAGTTCTTTATCCTTAGGCCAATCATGATAAGCCTTGTAAACAATCTCGATACCTCCATTTTCAGCGAAATTCTCTGCTAACGTTCTTAATCCATTTACCTAAAATTATCAACTTGAAGATAATTATTTTAAACTATAATAGCATGCATAAAAGAATAAAACGAAACCTTATTTCCAGTTTCCAAGTTGATAAAATCAGAATACTGTGTTATAATGCATTCCATCGTTGCCATATGTTTTTTTCTCGCTTCTGGGGTCCACCAATTTCTCGCTACTCCCAGTTTATCAAATATATAATTCTATAAACATTGCTTCTCGTAAGTTAAAATATATTAAGTTGAAATTAAAATTCTTCTGAAAAACAAATCAAACCTCATGATCAAATGCATGCTGCATTTCGTGAGCTATAATGACTCCTAGCCCTCCAAAATTGAAGTATTCGGGTCGATTTCCTTTCGAAAACAATGGGGCAGAAAGAACGTTTAGTGAAAGAACTATGTAAAGGTATAGCAGCGTCAAGTATGAATTTTGAATATTTATGAAGAAACATAAAAAATTGCAAACCACTCTCGAGAAACTCACAGAAAGTATTATGATATCCATAATACGCAGCATTTCCACAAGTAGCTTCCAAGTAAGGTAATTTAGGGGGCTTTTTTAAATTTTCCAAGCGTTTTCCTGTTACGAATCGTTTTATATGAAAGAACGAGAGGAAATACGAATTATTGACCAAGTTGAGCTGTTATAAAAAATTTAATTAAAACTCTCATGATCGATATGTTTAGATTCTCGAGAAATTTATTACCTTATCATAGTAATGAAGGACTTGTTGTCCTTTAATTAATTCATCGTCATAAGCGATTTTGAAAACCATTTCTTGTACTTTAGCAATAGCTGCATCTCTAAACTCACAAAGTAATATTGTGTGCTTAAAAAAACAGTAAATTCTTAACCTTTATTGTTTCAAATAAGGTGTACCTTGTTTTAGTGTCAGAATTCATCATCGGACTAACGCGTATCGTATTTATCATAGCAGACTTCAACTTTCCAATGAAATTCGATATTATTGGTATTAAGCTTTTATCAAAATACTTACGATTGATATATTCGTAATCCATCACTCTTCTAAATAGACTTTTGCAATAGAAATAGTATTTTATCATCGTAAACTTCCTTAGGAAATATTACAGAACAAACAGTGCCAATGTACAATAACAACACGCTTCATACCTAAATATTGTATGTGAGCAGTATTGCTCTAGACTCCACTCAGTACTACTTCCTAACCATTCTTTCATCATTTCACTGTCTGCGTGAAAAATAGCATAGAAGGCAAACGATCCCATTAAGTAGGATACTAAAGATCTGAAACAATATAAGCCAATTGTGAAGAGTTTTTCTGTTTATTAGTAATTCTTTTATATTTTCGATTTAGTATACTTTCTTGGTCAAGGGTAGAAGTCTTAATTCTAATCTAAAAGTTAGTACCTAGGTACTGAAAATTTGTTAAAAACAATTTTTATTACATGATGAATAGTATGTTAGAATTCCATCAAAATTGAAGGATGTATGTTTTTCTCACTACACCTCAATAGAAGTACATTTTTCTATTTTTATTAATAAAAACTAGTGTCTCCTCGCCCCTTCGGGCTCGCAAAAAAATTAAATGAAGAAAAAAGTTATTTTATCAGACAAGTACAGCTACATTCCAAACTGCACGACCCAATTTATTTTTATTTGTTACCCCCACCAGCCCCTTTATACCTTATACCTGCCATTTTAAACAATTTTACAACTTTACCCTTACTCTTGCCTATGTACGAAGCATTTATTGAAATTCATCACCTTTTTATCCTTTCGTATACCTGCCACTCATAACAATTTTATGACTTATCCTTGTGCATGTACCAGGCTTTTATTAAAATTTACAACCTTTTTTTCCTTTATATTTATGTGGTATCCTTTTATATACCTCTTATACCTGCTATTTAAAACCAGGATGCGCGCGCATCTCAAAACCGATTCCATGTTGATTTTAATATATAGAGAGATAACGTTCGTTGTAAAATATCTCACTCGGTTGAAATATTGTGAAGAAGCTCATTGAGCGATTTTAAGCATCTCGGACACTGTATCAATATCACATCGTTAGCGTCAATGGAAATTGGCTTGAAAACTGAAGTGAATATTTCAACCCAAGGGATATTGTTGTAAGAGACTGTTAAATCACTTATTTTCATCCGTGTAATTTGCGTTGGCTCTTGATTTATCTGTAACAATTTTATGAAATTTTGGAGGAAAATTTCTTCATAATCATAATTAGTAGCGTAGTAATAAATTTTCCTCCTGAGGACATTGGTAGCATGCTGCCTGCTTTTAGTGGAAAGTACAATCCACCTATGTGTTCATTGTGGTTTTTTGTTATTTTTTTGTTTTTGTTTTTTTGCTATCAGTTATCGTTCTACATTATCGTAAAGTCCGCTATTTACATGTAGCCGTACCTCTCAACTCCCCCTCCCCCATCCCGACCCTCATTTTCTACTCATTCAGAAAAAACATACGTATCACATTATTATAACAGTTTCTTCTTTCGTACTAAATTAAAATTTAATTTTATATAAAAATTTGCCACTCATCAAAACTTGCTGCTGGGGAAATTTTCCTCCTCCCATTGGCTACGCCATGATCATAAAGGGTCCTAGAGTGATCTGGTCATATGATTTCATTTTACAAAGTTTGTATATATTGATTTGTGATAAAATATGAAAAAATTTGAATGTTAGAATTATTATGTTAATGGAACGCAAGTAACAGAGGTAACATGATGTGGTCATGTGATATCATACAGCATGATACCAAACATGATGTAAATCGTTTACAGTCAATTTAATGTTAGAAGATCTGTTATCGTATTTTCAAAAATATTGATTTTGTGCTGTAATAGTTTTATCAGATTGGTGAAGAAAAAATTGATTAGTTCAAACATGTAGTATGAAAGGACGAAGCCCATTCCTAAGATACTGTAGTATCTTATAGTTTTATTGATTACCTAGTGGTCAATTATTCTTTCAATAAAAGATAAGTCCACCAAATATATGTAAAAACGAGGAATACTTGCATCGGTGAGAAGTTTGCGTATTTTCCAATATTCCTTATATTCGTTTATCAATCTTTTTACATCGACTTTGAGTTTTTTAGAAAAATTTGGAATAAATGTGTTGCGAAAAGAATCAGGTTTCTGAATCCTAGAACTATCATTCAGAGCTGATTCAAAAAGCTGTGGAGTAAGGAGAAACTTCTCCACTACGCTATGCGGTGATCCTTTAGTTTTGATCTGAAAAAAATTATAATATTTATTGAATGTGTAGAATTTTATAGATGAATGTAAGAAATAGTTACTCACGTATGAATTTTCACTTACTGAGATCGTGTTAATCCTAGTTTCCGGAAGAATACGAATATCGATTGTGAATAATGAATCGGGAAGGTACCCAATTTCCATTGATTTTGAAAAAAATTTACCTAAGGAAAAATCCTTTTTTTTCCAGTTTAGATCGAATAATGACCATCCACCTAGACGAGCAATCGTTTTTCTTAGATCCTCTGTGTTAGATTCTAAAATTTGATTTTTCATTATTGGTATTTTATCTCGATTTTTGAAGTTCTAAGGAATACTTAGTATGGAAATAGTTGTCTGTATCGTAAGTACAGTTTCAAAAATCATAATTTCATGTTATGCTTTTTAAAAGAAATTCAAAACGATTCAGTTCTTTCAGATGTATGGATAAAAGTTGCACCCATTTTTTAAACATAATTTGATTTTTTTTTCAACGTCGATCTCATTTATCTCCGTAATACATATTATTTTGGGCATAAATACGTTTATAAAATTCTATTTACCATGTTGTAAACAACGATGGAACATTTCTTTAGTCATTTTCACAGCTTTGTGGTCGTTTCTCAATAATGGTATCTTAGCGATCTCTATCAACTGCTTGTTTATATTCGTATTTATTCGTTCTATTTCAGCTTTTTCTTGGGTATATTTCCCACAGGTGAATTCATAAAAATCTTGACAAGGATTCGCTGCAAAGTTTACTTTGCTCCGCAGATTTTCACCTACACTAATAATAAATGAGTATACGTTTGCGTTACGCCCTCCATGTACGTTTAATATGAAAGAACTTGGATCTTTATACTCATCATCATGCATTCTTTTGTTTTGCAAATTGTGGGACTTCTTTTGTTCAAATATCCCTGAGGATTTGCTAAAACATCTGTATCAAGAAAGCACTCAAAATGAAATCAATAGCTAATTATGTGGTTCAATATTAAGTTAGAATGAAATGTCTGACAACTTACCTATCTCGATGAATAATATAAAGATCAGAATGCCAGTTAACACTACCCAAATTGATATATAAAAAAGTGAAGTGGACATAACAAATTTAAAAAATAAATAAATGAACCAAATTGAAGTCTTATGTATATTTGAGATGAATTTTAAAAAAATGTATCACTGTTACAATATTTTAAATTATTACGTATGAAGGCCTAGAAGCCTATTTCAAGTACCCTCCTAATGAATAAAATGAATTCTAATACGATAGCAGTTCGTTTGTTTTTTCTTTCTTTCTTTCTTTCTCTCTCTCGTTATGTTTTTCGCTCGAAGTAACATTACCATTGTTCCATAAGTCACTATTTACAAAATTCTATTATAATATGTAAAGCTAATACCATTACTTTTATGTGAGTAAAGGTTAATCGTTGCAACTAAGTATGCGAAGAATTTTTACTAGTATTATGTGCTGAGATCGAGTCACTCATTACTTTAGTTGATGTTAGTAACTTGAATATGTTAATAATTATTAATTTTTGAGTAAACTTTCAATCCACTATATAAAATCGCTGATTGGAGTACAAATCTGTATAAGAATTCACTTTGAATTCTATGGACGAAATTCTTTTGTAGCAGTTCTCACCTTTTTCCCATAATTCATGGGAATATTGAAGAAATTACTAGCAACTATCAGAAGTATATTTATAATTAGCTGAGTTTTTAACAAACGATAGCTATTACAGCCTACCTGATTTGGGAAGGGAATTTTTTCCCCCCACGCGTAGCGCCGGCGAGTATTCATAAAATTCGCTCAAAATTTGGTGAGGAACTCTTCTTGAAAATGCGCAGAAGTATTTTTTTTGTTTTTTCGAAAACTTTCAAAATGGCGGATCACTCAAATTTTGAGGGGGGCTGGAGAAGAGGCAAATAGCTCAAATTTTTCGTTTTTGATCTCATATGAAAGAGTGAGTCACGGACACCAACATATTTAAATTTCAGCTTCTTAAGTGCATATTGAGAGGAGTTAGATCAAAAAACGGCTTTTTGAGGAAGTTTTGAGTCATGAAATTTCTTGAATCTTCCATATCTCCCCACCAAATCAAGTTAAAGAGGTCAAATTTTGTGTGTGAGGTTAGTTGGTGACCACAATATGACCTCTTGAATTTGGATCAAAATGGATTCAAAATGGCGGATTATCAAAATTTTGAGTAGAGCTTGAGGAGCCTCAAGTTGGTAAAAATGTAATTAATATGAATTCATATGGTTATTGGGATAAGTTGTATACTATATCCCGAATTCACTTCCATACATGATGTTGGAGGGGGGAAGGCGGGGTTATCAACCTAAAATAGTGGTGGGGGTACAGGAGGGTCGAAAATTTTTTATTGCTGTGTCATATGATAAAATGAGCCCAAGTGACAAACGTATTTTGATTTTAGCTTCCTCAGTGATTTTGGAGGGGAGTTAGAGCAAAAAACGGCTTTTGGAGGGGAAATTGCTGCAGGAAATTTCATGAATCTTCCATATCTCATCACCAAATCGGCCTAGAATGGTCAAACTTTGTGTGTAGGATTAGTTTGTGACCAGAATATAACCACTTAAATTTTGAGTCAAAATGGATCCAAAATGGCGGATTATCATGATTTGAAGATAATTTGAGGACCCTCAAATAGTTATAATTTGAGAAATATGTGTTCGCATGATTATTTCATGGCAAGAAATACTACATTTGTGCCAAATTCAACTTCTTAAGTGTTTTTGGAAAGGATAGGGTAGGGGTTTTCAGACCTGGTATTGTGTTTGGCCTGTAGTCATGAACGGTTAAACAACGTTATTAGTAAATCAAAACAAACTCCGATTAAAAACTCAGCTCCAGTAATGCGGCATGGCTGCTTACGTTTTTTTTTACAGGATGAAAAAATCATTGTTTATTATTACCTATGAAGGGCGTAGCTTGCTACCTCCAAATTTCGCTACTGTGAGCTGCTACCTAGTCCGTAATATGTTATAAATTTTTGAACAGAATTTTTTTCTGTTATTAGTAATATTTTTCAGATATTATTTCCACACGTGGCATTTATGTTGAGGATTCATCGGTGTATTTTGTTCACATTTCCAATCTGTAGCAAATTCTTCGGTATTCATCGCAATGCCATTCACTCTGATTTTATCTTCAGCATGTAGGTCGCTGGATTCACGCTCTAAAACCTCCTGTAGTGAAGATTTACTGCACCTAGTGGCAGCAAAAGTTATCCAAAACATTTGCAAAGGGGTGTGATTTTTGAAATCTTGTAATAACGTTTCTCCGTTCTTGGACAAATTGTAATATGCCTTATAGGCAACTTCCATGCCAGCGATATCGGCGAAATTCTCACTTAGTGTTAGTTCACCATTCACCTAAAATCATCACTAAATGAAAACAAGTTTTTAAATAGTGAAGATTTTGTATAAAAGGAAAACCTTGTGTCCTGTTTCTTCGTTAGTAAAATCAGAATACTGGTTTTTGATACATTCTAGTGCTTTAAAATACTTTTGTTTCGCCTCTGGTGTCCACCAGTTTGTTACTGCTCCGAGTGTGTCGAATTGACTACTCTGTAAATATTTATTAAATCATAAGAATAATTTTATGAAGATTTAAATTCACCTGAAAAAAATCGAACCCAAAGATCAAAAGCATGCTGCATTTCATGCGCGATAATTGCTCCTAAACCTCCATAATTGAGATATTGTGGTCTCTTCCCTTTTGAATATAATGGACGTGTTAGAGCATTTATTGAAAGAACTGTATCATAAAACATGAGTTTAGAATATTTTCATAATGTATGAAAAGTGAAAGATTTTTCAGCGGTCAACTCACAAATAGTATTGAAGTATATTTGGTATGCTGCATTTCCAGCAGTTGCTTCGAAGTAAGGTAATTTATTTGGCTTTTTAAGACTCCCTAAGCGTTCATTTATGGTGAACTTCATGACTTCCGACAGCGATAGTAAATAAGATTTGGATTTAACATCGATGTTAAGCTGTTGATATGTTACCAAAAATTATCAAATTTATTCTTCACAAAAGTTTAGTTGTGACTTGAGATAATGAAATAAAAACTCTTACTTTGTCAAAATACTGTAATGCTTGCCCGTTTTTTATTTCGTCGTCGTAAGCGATTTTGAAAATTAATGCTTTCACTTTAGCAATGGCTTTAACCCTAAACTCAAAAATTGTTAGTTTGTGCTCATGGAATAGTAGTGGTTAGTTATAATAAATTATATAAACCTACCTAGTTTTGAAATCCATGATGGGGGTATTCATTATAATACTTTCCATCGCAATCTTTAACTTTTCAATAAATTTGCTTACCGTTGGTATTATGCTTTTGTCAAAATAGTTACGTTTGATGTATTCGTAATCTAGTACTCGTCTAAATGGACTATAATAATAGAAATGAGATTTAAACTTTCTAAATGCTCTGGAAATTACGATGGAATGATCGATGTGATTCTTACTTGAATAGTTTATTAGAGCAAAATTCTTCTTTACTAAAAATACCCTCAAATTTTAACCATTCGGTCAAGAGTTCATCATCGGCACTCAGAATCGTGTTGAAGACAAATGATCCCATCAGGTAATTAGCTAAAGATCTATAATGTCATATGAAAGCATATAATCTGCTTTGTAATTATTAATTTATGTTGAATAATGTAATGATTTCGTTCAGTGTAGTATTCAATTATCTAATTATAGTATTGTAATATTTTTATTTGTACTCGTAGATTTATTCATCTTTAGAATTTTTCTATTGAAATAAAACAAAAATTCATAATACGTGAATCTATTGTATGTTCATATTAACTCACTTTATGGAAGTGGTGTTAAGAAACTGATTAAGTGAATTTAAACATCTCGGGCAGTCGATCTGTATGACGTCATCATTGTTTATTGGAATAGGTCTAAAAACTGCAGCAAGTAGTTTCTTCCAAGGGATATTACTATAAGATAATTTTAGTTCACTCAGTTTCTTATGTGTAATTTCAAACGGCTCTTCATTTAGCTAAAATGGTATTATACGTTACATTGCAAATTACAATCAAAACTGAAGTTGATTATTTGAAATCAATGTACCTACTTTACTGAAAAGTTATAATGAAAAGACTTCGTTATTGATATACCTTGCTACGATAGTATGAGGTATGTGAAAACATAGGTAATATAAGTGTATGCATGAAAAAATATTTGCGTTTCCTTTTCATTGCGAGTTCATTAAAATGCATTTCTTTGCACCTATCAGGCTCCATTATTGATCATTTTAATTTGATAATGAATTGGCGTTTCCCATGTCTATTTTAAAACTTTTTTGCTAATGTAGGTATGCTAGAAGGTACATATATGAGAAGCAAAGCGAGAATCTATGTTCATCACTTCTCAACATCACCGTACATCCTCCTCTATTTAAGTTTGAATCGCCGCCTCAGATCACCTTATCTTATACTACCTCACGTTACGAACTCTCCTTAATTATTTGACTTTATCAGTTCTTAAAATTAAGTCACTTCGTTTTTCAAATTTAAGAGTCAATTCATAAACGTTGTCATAAATATCTTGGTAAAAAAATATCACTTGATGAAACTTTGAGAGCTCACTAAATAATATATGCAGTGTACCTACTCTGAAAATTTCAAGACTTCAGCTTTACTGAATACACTCGAAAGTATGAAGTTAAATTGGTCAATGATAATTTCAGTTATCGTTGTAGAAAAAAATTATCTCTCAAAACTTCGATCTTTTAAGCAACTCCATCACCTCGAGAAATATATAGAAGAATCTGTTCGCGGAGGGAGGGGGGAATAATGTGAGAAAAAGTAGTGAGAAGAGGCTTGATTTATCAAATTTCGAATTTGATAGACAGTTTTTCGAAGTTGATCTCAGAATGAATGAATTCATCCCATAACATAATCACATCTCGATTCTCCTTATCCTCTAAACTTGTAGTAGATTGTTTCGTTTTTATTTAGCCATCATATGATGACAGGCTTGGCGGAACCCACCGAGGAACCGGGGAAACCCTGATGGGCCGGCCGCTGGTATTTGTTTTCGGGGCCGTGACAACAAAAATATAACATGTGTAATTCTAAAAATACTGAAAAATCCCGCAAAATCATCTAAAATTTTTACTCAAAAAGAAATATCTATGTATTTTTATTTTATTTATCAGCATTGTTTTTCATTACATACTACATAGGCTACCTACTTATTTTTAATTTAAGAAATTCATTTTTTATTTACGTTTGTTTGCATTTTGTATTGAAAAATGATATCCTCAAAGTCACGTTGTTATTTTTTATTACCTAAAAGTATCAACTACGAAATCGCAAATTGGACAATTTTTTATTTTTTCAGGGGTTGGGGGAGATTTCACAGTTACTTTATAAGAGCCGCTATCATGGTTTTCCCCGGGCCGGTCCAGAAAGTTCCGCCAACCCTGTATGATGATAATAGTCAACTTCAGATATACGTAAAACTCATAAAAAGATATTAATGAAAAAATAAAATAAATTTTTCTATCAAAAGCTGAAGAGTTTTCTTGAACATCTAATAGATTTTGAATGATTTTTACTACTGTTTATCATTGACTACCTCTCTGATGTTTAAGGTGTATGGAGTTCGGAATAAATTCAATCCTTAAAAACTAACATAATTATGGTCATGATACGTATATTCTCAAAGTACAAAGAAAAAGGAAACGCAATGATTTGAATACCCCCCTCCCAAATCAGTTGGACTGTATTAGCTGTCGTTTTCAAGTTGAAATCTCATGTAATGAGGTGAGGAAGAATATATATGTAAACTAGGAAACACTTACATGACTCACGAGTCTGCGTATTTGGCTGAATTCGGTGTATTCGTTTATGACTTTTCTTTTATCAACTCCTATTTTTGAAGCTAGTTTCGGTAAAAATAAGTTGAGGAGAAATTTGTCAGAATCACCTTGATTTACCGCTAAATCTAAACTCCACGAAGTTCTTAGAAATCTATCTATTAAACCATCGCTTCGTCCTTTCGATCTTATCTAGTGATTTAAAATGATAATTACTGTAACAGAGGCATTTATGGTTTAATGATGAAATATTATTTATACTTATATATAGATATTTCCTTACAGCAATAATATTTAGTTTTGTGTAAGGATTCCTTTGAATGTCAATCACAAATAAAGAGGTTGGTAGGTATCCAATTTCTATTGATTTCGAAAAAAAATTATCCCATAAGAAATTCTTTTCTTTCCAGTTTGAATCCAATAATGACCATCCACCCAAGTGTTTAATCATATTTTTCAGATCACTTATATTAGAATCTGGAATACAAGTTTTCAGGGTAGATATAATATTATAAGTAGATTTCATAAAATTTCGAGTATTGTGAAATCTGTTCTGCATCTATTAAACACTATGAAAATATATTTGCATTCTAGATAAAATTAAAAACCGGGACGTACGGTTTTGTATACACGATTGGAACATTTCCTTGACCATTTTCAATGCTCTGTGATCATTTTTCTTAACAGGCTCTTTGGCGATTTCAATCAACTGTTGATTTACCATCGTCTCTATTTTATGAATTTCTATTCGCCTGTCTCTGTTCTTTCCGCAGGCATATTTGTAAAAATCTTCACAAGGTTTCTGGGTGAAGTCAACTTTATTTCGTAAACATTCGTCTATATATCATTTACAAATGAGTATTTAATGAAAGGTAATATATTTCAAGTGTAAGCAAAATTAAAAGATTATTTATACTCATTGCTGCGTTGTCATCAGATTTGGAGCATATAGGCCACCTTCTAACCCTTTTAACCGAGTGTGCTAAGGACATCAATGGGTTATCTAGATGAAAAAGTTCATGAATTCAATTTCAATACTGAATACTTGTTTAGTTAATGTTTAAATTTGATATCCTAAAGCTGACTCGCCTTACCCAGAAATCCAAAGATAAGCATGGATGTTAGCACAATAGAAAATGGCTCACTGATAAACGGTATTAACATAGTGGAACGAATTTATTCATAAATTTAAGAAATAGAAATGAGAATTACTATTAAATTCGATGCATTCATACCGGATATGTGCAACTAATATGAACGGATACGTAATGATTATTCTAGAATTTTGTATGTAGTACATTAAATATTAATACTTCACTGAATTTCCTTCGTCAGTTGTCAGACTTCTCTTTAGATATTGCATTTTGCATTTTTATGGCTCAGTTAATTACTGGTTATAAAATGGTATTTTATTTTACTTCTCAGAATTTACCAACTCAGTATATAAAAACCTTTAGTTTTTACATTCTTCATAATCTTTGTAATTGAGTTATGCAACCAATCATGGTACTATATATATCATAAAGGAATTTGTAAGCAATGGTAGAATTATAATCTCAGTTTATTCCCACCATTTTTGTGAGATTATAGCATTCGCACTTCGACTTAATTATTCAACGATATCGTCCTAAGAGTTCTTGTCTTTAAGAATAGTGAAAGATTAAAAACTCTCTCCCTTGGTATTTCTCTCTTATTTGTTGTTCATATTTTTGTTGATAGTCGCACATTATAAAATACAGATCATTTTATTTAATGTTAACTCGTTCTTTTTATGTGTTGATATCATGTAAATTTCTATAACTTCTATATAAAATTGTATAACTAAACTTAGTATCTTACGACTAATAATAAAAGTTCAAATCATACGGAAATTTCTTGAAAGTGTTTACTTGTTATTTTACTCCTGTGTTTATTTATTAGCTCAACGAGAAGTTCTCTTTTAAAATATTTTGAAAAATTTTCTTCTCCGCTCTCTTTTTTCTTTTCGATTATTTATACCTATGAAAGGAAAACTCATGACATGAAGTGAAGAGACAAGAGCTACTCCTTCTAGCGATTGTCTATGATATTTAATTTTTTGACTGAGTATACGTCTGTTTGCCATTGCTATATCACTTTTTTTTCATATTCATAAAAAATTCCTCAAATTACTCAATAAATTTCATTAAGAGTTTGTGTAACCATGATGAGATATAGATGGATTATCACTTATTTAAATGCTTATTGATATGATTCCATCAACTCAGTAATGGGAATTGGAATTGAGTTATATCATATATAAACCAGGGGCGTACCGAGGACATTCTTCAGGGGATGGGGGGGGGGGAGAAAACCAAAAATTGCCAACTAATACCATGAAATTTTACCAACTGTGGACCTTTTTTTTTTTAGCCTTCAAAGAATTTAAAAATAGCTGTAATAATACTACGCAAGTGGTCAAGTTTACCAACTTTACGCTAAAACTCCAAATTTAGCAACTTTCCAAAAGCCAAGAGAGCTACGTCCCTGGTTGTGCACTATACATGATATAAGTTGGCATTAGTTCGAATTTATTCGAGTTCTTATTTTCCCAAAAGAAATTCAAGTTCCCAATTTCAGCGATGAACAATTATAAATTTCCCAACTTTTCAAAACACCCGGAAGGGGGAAGTTTCCCCCCCCCCATCCCTCCCTTAGTTACACCCCTGATATAAACTGTAGGTTTGAAAAAAAAGAGAGAAAGGCGAAAAATAAATCAAAAATGTATGATCAACAACTATTGTTATACCTAATATAAAAATTTCACACTAAAATGAAGTCTTAGTAATAAAAGAATTCTACATTTAGAGGTAATCAAGATGCTACGATACTTCAAATTGATTCTTTGTTTACCGGAGACTTATTTAGGATATTTATTTCCAAACTGTGTACTTTTCTTTCGAATTTATTAGTATATTTATATTATAATTTCAATCTTTAGAAAATTCTTCGCTATTCATTGCGATTCCATTAACTCTAATTGGTTCTACAGCATGATTGTTGTATTTTTCACATTCAAAACATCTTTTGTCGAACATTTGACACAAAAAGAGGCAACGAATGTTATCCAAAACATTTGCTTTGGAATGAAATTTTCAAAATCTTTAAATAATGATTTAGATAATTCTTTTTTCTCGAATTCTTGATCGTTGAATATTATTGAGACTTCTTTATTCGTGAAAATATTTTGCATATTCATTTCCAGATGATGCACTTTTTTGGGGGATTCATACGTGTATTTTTATCACAGTTCCAATCCCTAGCAAACTCTTTACTATTAATCACAATTCCATTCGTTCTAATTGATTCTATAGCATGTATATCGTTCATTTCACGCTCTAAAACATCTTCTTTCATAGGTTTTGCACAAAAAGTTGCAGCTGCACTTATCCAAAACATTTGTGGAAGCGTGAAATTTTTTATGAAATTATTCAATGACCTATGTAATTTTATATCTTTAGATTTTTCTTCTCGAGATAATTCATCGTAAACCTTGTATGCGACTTCGGTACCGCCAATATCACAAAAATTCTCATCTAGAGTTCTACGACCATCAACCTGAAACGATCAAATTAAAATTAAAATTTTTGTCATATTTTGTTCATTCTGCAAAAAAAGAAAACCTTATGTCCAGTCTCCTCGTTGACAAAAGTAGAGTATTGGTTTTCAATGCATTCCATCGTTTTAAAGTGATTTTCCGCTGATGATGGACTCATCCAATCCATCATATGTCCTTGCTTATCGAACTGGGTGCCCTATAAATATTTGTTAGGGATTTAGAGGGTTGTATTGAAAATGCCAACAGCCTGTTACTCCATATACCTATATGTACTCTCATCCATTTGTAATCATTATTAAAACATACAAATTTTTAATAAAAGTAATTGAAAATAAAAAGGCGAACCAAATTATCAAATCCATGGTGCATTTCATGTGCAATAATAGTTCCTAAACCTCCAACATTGAAATATTGGGGTCTATTTCCAGTTGAAAAAAATTCATTTTTGAGAACATTCACTGAAAGAACTAAAGTAAGTGATTGTAACCATAGTTCTTAATACTTTGAAATATTATACATATATTAACAATATGAATTGATACACTCACAAATGGTATTGAAAAACACGTAATGCTCAGCATTCCCAGATGTTGCCTCTAAGTATCTTAGTTTGACCATCTTTCCCAAAGTTTCTAGATGTTTTACTGTAACGAATTTCCTTATATTGAAAAGGGAAAGCAGATATGATTTAGGATTTAAGTTGAGCTGTTGAGAGATGTTACGAGAAAATCTTATAGTATTTTTGATTTATTGCATTTGAGACTTTTATTTGTAATGGTTACATTGTCATAATACTTCAGTGCTTGTCCATTTTTAATTTCATCATCGTATCCAAGCTTAAAAACCATTTCTTTCACTTTAGCAATAGCGTGACCCCTACATTTATACATCTATTATTAGTTTGAATGTGAAAAATTTGTACCATTTGAGTTTTTTGTTTTACGAACATTCAAAATACTCACTTTGACTCAGCATCCATAAATGTATTGTGACTTATGATACGCTCCATCGTAGTTTTCAATTTTTGAATGAATTTTGTGATTGGTGGTATTAAGTTTTCATAATACTGACGCTTCGACATGATGTATTCGTAATCCATTACTCTTCTAAACGGACTGTGTCAATTAAAATTTCATAAATGTTCTACTAAATAGTAACCACAACATGGAGATCGATGCAGTTCACATACACGAATATAGATTTGGCGCAATACTGTTCTCTGGTCATACCACGGATATAATTTAACCAATCTGTCGTTATATGATCATCAGCATCCAAGATTGTATCAAAGACAAAAGACCCCATTAGATAAGTTACTAATGATCTATAATAAGATATTTCCTTCTAGATGAACGTGTAGGACATCATACAATAACTTTATTTAATGCTATCTTTTCGAATCTTCTGGTGTTGGAAAGATTATTATAGTTATAGGTAGTTAAAATTACATATGTATATAGATATAGTTTTAGTCATAGTGGTGCCCGTTTTAAGCATACGAAGTCACTGTGGTGCCCGAATCGGGCGCCACGAGGTTTTTACGCTAAAAACTATCAGAAAATGATCGTCTCACCCTTCTGGGTACACAGCTGAAGTTTTAGGGGTGGGCGCCACAATGACTATACTTATATATTAAAAATTAAACCCCTTATGAATACTGGAGTTTATGGTATATATACCTTGTGGTGCCTGATATGGAATCCTCAGAAGACACTTTCCTTGTGGTGCCCTGCATATGGCTGGGTGCCTCATAGTTCAAAATAAACAAGGGCACCACGAGATACTGAATACGTATATTCATGTATACATATGTACATACGTCTAAGTATAGTAAATTATAATCTAATGAATAGATATTCTTAAAATGTCATGTGTCGTGTCATTATACCATGTAGTCTTCATAAGATATTATTATATCGCTATTTTCAGCTGAGTTTTTAATGCAGATTTGTTGTTGAATAATGTAGATGCATTATATACCATGTTGTTACCTATCATTGATTTATTATTCCAGATTCAATATCATTAAAAATTAGTTATTTAATTTTTTGTAAAAACAAATATTCCTAGTTTTTCTTCCTATAAATCGGTAGATTATTTGGTACATATTTTTAAGTAGGTAACATACTTTATAATAATAATGTGATATGAAATTCAAGTAAGAAAAGCAAGAAAATAATCTATTCAGGATTTCGGGCCTCTTAAGTAGGCTTAGGAAACCTTGCATTAGAATATTAGCGTAGGTTGGCAAGGCTGTTGATGCACATTTCTGTGAATATCTTTGACTATATACTATATCGACCACACCACATGTAGGAACATCGCAGTTGAACAGAAGTTTCCGACGCGCAATTCTACGCATGCGCGATGTACTATTATCAGCATTATTTCGTTACTTGTTTACACGGATGTAAACATCTGTGCTTGCCCATTATTCCTTTTAAAAACAAACACAATTGACGCATGCGCAGAATTGCGCGCTGGAAATTTACGTTCAGTCGTTTTGTGGCGAGTCTGTGGTCGTATTTCTCATTACCTTTGACCATATACTATATGGACCAAGCTAGGTAATGAGAAATACGACCACAGAACGGTTGAACATAAATTTCCAACGCGCAGTTCTGCGCATGCGTTGATTAATAGAAGATTGGGTGTGTTTGTAAAAGGGATAATGTACAAGCACGGATGTTTACACAAGTAACGAAATAATGCTGATAATAGTACATCGCGCATGCGTAGAATTGCGCGTCGGAAACTTCTGTTCAACTGCGATGTTCCTACATGTAGTGTGGTCGATGTAGTATATAGTCAAAGCTCATTACCTAGCTCGATCCATATAGTATATAGTTAAAGGTGTTTGTAAAAGCAATAATAAACAAGCACGGATGTTTACATCCGTGTAAACAAGTAGGGAAATAATCCTGATAACAAGACTTCGCGCATGTGCAGAATTGCGCGTCAGAAATTTATGTTCAACCGCAATGTTCCTGCATGTAGTGCAGTCCATATAGTATAAAGTCAAAGGTGAATATTATACCAGTAGTGTTCTAATATAGCCTCATGTTTGTGATTAGATGACTCCTTTCTTTTACATGCTCTTTATAAATGCAGTTTCTCAGCAGAAGTTTAGAATGTAAGATATGTGTGATGTATGCCAAATGGCATATCTTAATGATGTGTAGATTTGTTTAAAAAATTTTAAAAATATTCACGAGTTGCCTTTTAGCTATATGAGAAAAAATTTTAATTTTTAATTATTTCACATTTCTTTGATACATTTTCAATACATTTATTTATGTTATTTCACAAATTTTTTTTCTTTTCGACCTACAATAGTAACGATTAATAGCTTCTTAAGTGATAGAACTGTAGAAAATTTGTTGAAATATACCTATTAGTGTTGTAAAAAATGTTACAAATTACTTACTTTACAGAAGTATTTTGAAGAAATTCGTTGAGAGCTTTTAAGCATCTTGGACAGTCGACTACTATAAAATCATTGATCGATACTTTAACATGTTTGAAAACAACGCCAAGTATCTCAATCCATGGAATATTACCATAGGAAGCTTGGACTTCCTCTAACGTCATCAAGTCAGCGTCATTTGGTTCTAGATTTATCTGAAAATATTTTAAGAATTTCAATATAAAAAACTTACTGAAATAGAAACTGATAGATTATGCTGTAATTGAAAGGATGAGTAAAGTTGTTTTTAAACAGTTTCAAAAAAAAAAATCAGGAACTCCAACTTTGCCTACAAAGATGGTTAGGTATCGCAACACACTTCTTAAATGTGGATCAAAATGGATCTGAAATAATGAGTATTCAAAATTTGGTAGCTATAATTTAATAAATATGGACTGATATGATTACATATTGGGTAGATATATTACAGATCCCATATTCAACTTTGTGAGTAGTTTTAGTGTGAATAAGTGGGAGCTCCTAGCACCGTTGATGGGTGTAGACCTTTAACGGTTTAACAGAACTATTTGCAAGTTTCAACCATCCCTTATTAAAACTTCAGCTCCAGTAGAGTAGTATGACCGCTAATGTTATTTTTCTTAGTTTTATTAACAGGATAATCTGTACTTCTTACACAATTTAAGCATATAAAGTATGTAAGTTTTTTACGTTCATCCATTCCAAGAACAATATAAAATATACACATTTTAAATAAGGTTCTAGAGATATCAAGAAGTACTTGCGGTTTCTATTCGTTGCCGCATTCGATGATATTCGGATATTTCCTGGGTTAATTTGTTTGCATCAACCTGCATTTTCCTAGCAAATGTTGGTACAAATATGTGCGTGAAATAATTTTGCGAATGGATTGTATTCAAGGGTATGCTAGGTTTTATCAACGTCTTTATCTAAAAAATTCAAAATATTTGTTACAATATAGACATTGTCCAAACGAATGTTAGACATAGAGGTATTGATGTTAAAACATCTCCTTGCCGCCATAATGTTTATTCTAGTAGCTGGATGTGGTTGAACATCGATAGAAAATAAAGAATCTGGAAGATATCCAATGTCCATTGATTTCGAGTAGAATTTCCCAAAAGAGAAATCCTTTTCTTTCCAATTTGTGTTGAATAAAGCCCATCCACCTAAGTGAGCAATTATATTTTTCAGATCGTTGACGTTGGATTCTGAAAGATTACATTTCCAAGTTTGTATATGTATTATAAAGATTTTTAATATAAAAAATGCCATGTCTTTTATTTCATTAATACATTTATTGTTTTTCTTCTCAATATGATTTGAGTAGTCTTTAGGAATTCTACTTACCATGCTGTAAACAAGACCTAAACATTTGTTTGGTCATCTTCAAAGCTATGTGATCGTCTTTGTTGTCCTTACTTTTTGCAATATCTATCAATTTGTTAGTTGTGATTAATAGTGATTTTTGTTCTTCCATAACCCTATCAGTGTATTTTCCACAAGCAAATTTGTAGAAATCTTTGCAAGGATCAACTGTAAGGTCTATTCTGCTTCGCAAGTAATCTTAACCATAATACGATGATTATGTATTATAATACTACTATTTCACCCATTGTAGCTATAAGCTAGAGTAAAAGTTACTTACTCAACATTAGATCATGTTCTGATTGTGGTAGTGGAGGACTTCTTTTATCAGAATATGATAGAGGAATTCGTGAACCATCTGAATAATAAATGAAATAGTTTTTAATTAAATATTATTCGTGTTTACACGATGAAATATCAATGTTTGATATCTTAAAACCCACTTGTCGCTTTGAATAAATTAGAGGTAAACAAAATACTGAACGCTATTAAAATTGTGCAACTTAATAATAAAGTTGACATGGTAAATTCAAATGATTTCGTATGATTCTCAAAGCAGGCGAAGTAAATCATTCATCTATAATTATAACACATTTTTAACTATTCCTTCAGCTACATTATTACACGTCTATATCATGTAGTTTGTGAGATGTATGAATTTCATTTTAATAAGTTCTATTGTTTCATTTGTTATTCTACTTGAAAGTATTCATACATTCCTATTTTTCACAAGTCACCTATAATAAAACCATATTATATGCGGGATTTATCAACTTTTCCTTTGTGTTGGACTATGGCATTTCTAATTTTTGCAATTATTATATATACAACTTACAAACAATCCTTAACCATTAAAAAAAAGTAATATTAAATAATGTAAGAAAAGAATTGGGAAGTTATGTATGTTGGTTTTTACCAACTGCATACAACGAAATTAGCTGATAAAATTCAAGAATAAGTGCTTCTTAATTCGATGAAACTATACATTTAGGATTTCAAATTTGCGTATTGATGTTTTCTGTTTTCTCCGCAGACTTCTAAGAATTTTATCCTTCTTGATAGACACAATTTATTGCTATTAAAATACCTATGTATTAGATGTTTCTGTTTCATGCACCTCTCTTTACGTGAAATGAAATTGAGAATAATTCTCTTTGAGACTTTATGTCCTTAATTTACTCTTCCATAAGAAGTGTAGAACAAAAATCTTGATTTCCACTCCCCCGAAATTTCTCAAAATTTATTTGATCTGACATTTTGAGATATACCAGAAAAACAAACGAATACCTTCTTCGTATTTTCAAGAAGAGATTTTCATAAATATCTGGTAACGATACGCGTTGAAAAAAATAAATTTAAATAGGCCACGAAGTTAGGCATATGTCATAGTGATTAAATATAGTTGAGAGGTAATAATTTGAAGACACCGCTGCACTTATCTACAATATTTGGGGAAGGGTGAAATTTTTGAAGCCTGATTAATTCATGATAAGCTTTATGGACGACTTTGATGTCGCCAACGTGAAATTTTCATCCAAAGTTATTATGCTTCTACATAATGAATATGTAATTAAAAACCAATCGAAGATTAATCTGACTACAATGTCGAAACTGACCTAAAACAGAATACGTCTCTGAAGTTTGATTGGAATATTGAGTTTAGTAATTTTTAACTTTTGAAACGAATTCCAACACAAATCAGTTTTCTTTAATAAAAAATGATAATAAATTGCCTTCTCATAAAGAAATTGCTATGCATAATTGATATAAGATAAATTAGCTAAAAAGCAGTGAAGTGAGTGAAGTATGGTTAAAGAAAATTTTAAGAATCCTCAGGTATCAAAGTAGGTAGAATACCTACTATTTTGGTGATTATTAAAAAATTCACTCATATACGGATATGATTACCTAAACTAAAGGCATTACAAATTTTCAATTCAAGTTTTAGGTGGCGCAGTTTTAAAATAGCCCTATTAAAACTTCAACTGGAGTAGCGTGACAGCAAATGTATGCATTTCGATGACTGAAATTTAAGAGAAAAGATGTGTATCTAAATAAACCACAAAGTTAAAGGTTTGCCATTATGATTAAAAATGTTGAAATCTAATTTTTGAACTTGATGTAAAAACATACTTCGAAGTCGAACTTGTATTAATAAAATATTAATATATTTCAAACATTTATTTCCAAATAGTACACTTTTCTTTTGGATTCATTGGCGTATCCTTATTACAGTTCCAAGCTTTAGAGAATTCTTTACTATTCATTGCCATGCCATTTACTCTAATTGGTTCTATAGGATGTACATTGTATATTTCACGCTGTAGAACATCTTCCTTTGTAGGTTTAGCACAAAAACTGGCAGCTGTAGTTATCCAAAACATTTGTGGAAGAGTGAAATTTTTTATGAAATTATTGAATAACCAATGTAATTTGATATCTTTAGTTTTTTCTTTTTGAGATAATTCATTATACATTTTATATGCAACTTCGGCGCCACCAATTTCGCAAAAATTCTCATCTAGAGTTTTATAACCATCAACCTGAAACAATCATATATTAAAAATGTTTATCATCGTTTTTTCATTGTGGAAGAAATAAAACCAAGAAAAACACCTTATTGCCTGTCTCTTCGTTGACAAAATGGGAATATTGGTTTTCAATACATTCTAGCTTTTTAAAGTAATTTTCTGTCGATTGTTTGCTCAACCAGTTAGTCATATGTCCTTTTTTGTCAAATTCATAGCCCTGTTAATAATATTTGTTAGCGATTGAGATGATTGTAATAAAACCGTCCATTACTCAACAAATATGTATTCTTCCACATGTGTAATCGTGATCATTACATGCTGAGAAATAGGCTGTTAAAAGTTACTGAAAATAAAAAAGTCGAACCGCAGAATCAAATCCATGGTGCATTTCATGCGCAGTAATATTTCCTAGACCTCCAACATTGAAATATTGAGGTCTTATTCCAGTTGAAAAAAACTCTCTTATGAAAACGTTCACGGAAAGAACTACGGTAAATGATTGTAGCAAGAGTTGTTATATGTACTTTGAAGTATAAATAAATAAGTTGAAAATGGAAACTGATAAACTCACAAATCGTATTGAAAAACAAGTAATGCTCAGCATTCGCAGATGTAGCTTCTAAGTATCCTAATTTGGCCATCTTCCCAACACTTCCTAGAAGTTTTCCTGTGGTCAGTTTCTTTACATTAAAAAGTGAAAGCAAATATGATTCAGGATTTAAGGCGAGCTGTTGAGAGATGTTTCGAGAAAATTTAATAGTATTTTTGATTAATTTTATTCGAGACTTTTGTTTGTTGTCATTACTTACTTTGTCATAATACTTCAGTACTTGCCCACTTTTTATTTCATCATCGTATCCAAGCTTGAAAACCATTTCTTTCACTTTAGCTATGGCATGTCCTCTGCATTTATGTATTTTTAGTTTCCTTATGGAACTTGTACCATTTTTGTTTTTTGATTTACAAACATTGTAAGTACTCACTTTGACTCAGAATCCATGAATGTATTAAGGCTTATGATATTTTGCATCGTAGTTTTCAACTGGTGAATAAATCTGTCAATTGATGGTATTAAGCTTTCATAGTACTGACGATTCAACTTGATGTATTCGTAATTCATCACTCTTCTAAACGGCCTATGTCAATTATAACAGTGGTTAACATTTCATAAATGTTCTACTAAGTAGTAATCACAGTATGACGATTGATGCAGTTCACATACAAGAATATAGATTTGGCGCAATACTGTTCCCTGGTCATACCACGGACATAATTTAACCAATCTGTCATCATATCATCATCAGCATCCAACATCGCATCGAAGACAAAAGACCCCATTAGATAAGTAACTAATGATCTATAGTAAGATATTTACTTCTAGATAAGCATGTAGGATTCATACAATAAGATGCTGTTGTGCTATCTTTTATTATGGTGATAGGTAATTAAATGTTGCATGCCTATGTGTGTATATATAATAGGTCCCTCGCAGAAAAACACTATTGGTTTTTGGAAAAACTAATAGTTTTACTATTCGTATTACTACTGAACTAATAGTACAATTCATGAATGAATAGTGTGACTAGAAGTGATGATGAAACTTTATAAATAGCGCTATAGTAGTAACAATGAAACACTACTAGTATCACTAATAGTAGTACTAAAAGTATTGAAAGTAGTAGTGGCACTATTAGTAGTTATCATAAAACACCACTAATATCCCTAATACTATCACTAAAAGTGTTGATAGTAGCAGTGGCACTATTAGTAGTGGTCATAAAACACTATTAATATCCCTATCTAGTCGATTTTCAAACTACGTCGAATAGTTTCGGCATTTTAAAAGAAATTAATGTAATATAGTTTTATTTTTGGGGCACGGAATTATACAAAATTTGTAGCTGAAGTTTCCATGCACATTTTAAGCCCTTTTCTACTTTGTTTAACCCTATTTTTAATTAGTTTTTACTTGAATTAAGTTTTCCAACGCTTCTCGCTGATAAAGTAACGCGCTAGATAATATATAAGGAAGTCCATAACAACTCTGTGATATATGAAAATAACTCTCGTAGACAACCACTACTGGTAAGTATTAGTGAAACTTCACTAACAGTTTTTTGGTCCAATAGTTTACTTTTAGTTTTGTGGTTGTTCACTATTAGAGTACTTCGAGTAATACTTATACGTGTAATACTACTAATACATTATCAGTATCACTTATACTACACAGAACTAAAAGTAAAGTATTGGATGAAAGAACTATTAGTGAAGTTTCACTAATAGTTACCAAGTAGTGTTTTTCTGCGAGGGGTGTAATAAATCGTATTGTGATGCATAGATATTCTATAAATTTCATATGCTATATTGTTTTCAAAAACTAAATTTTCAAATTTCCCAACGTAGTAAAAGCAACTTTTCAAGTTTAGCGTAAATCGAAAGAGAAAAATATATTTCGCCATTTTCGATGTAGTCTAATAAGTAGTGTGCAATCATGATATTATTGTTATATTAAAAAAAAAAAAATGTTTTAAATTGCTCACTTAATAGAAGTCCTTTGAAGAAATTCGTTGAGAAATTTTAAACATCTTGGACAGTCAATTACTACAGAATCATTAATCGAGAATTTAACTTTGTTGAAAACAACGTTAAGTATTTCAATCCATGGAATATAACCATAGAGGGTTTGTACATCCTTTAAATTCATCAATTCATATTCATTTGGCTCTAGATTTATCTGAAAACATACCAAGAATTTCATCAACAATACTATTGAAACGGAAATCTTGTGGTTGAAAGGAAGTCGTTTTTACACAGTTTTCAAAATCAAAAAGAAAAAAAATTGTTTTAGAACGTTCAAACTCAGAATATGAGATGCTTGAGAACTTTTTTTTCTATTAATGATTTATTAAAGTGTTGTTCCAACTCCTGATGGTTTTGTACACCACTGTGGGGATGGGATACTAGATTTTAGTAAAAAGAGAGGAGCGTTTAAGGAAGATCATGACATTGCATTAATTAGTTAAGGATGGTCGGCTGTGGGTTTTGGGGATTGCCTGTGGTTATGGATTGCCGGAAACATATAGCTCTAACTTAATAAATCTGGACTGATGTGATTAGGCGAGCTAGAGGTATTACAAATCTTAAATTCAACTTTGTAGATGGTTTTGAAAGAAACAAGGGTAAGTTCATGACATCGTCACTAGATGTAGGCCTGTTGAAGTTTACTACTTCAGCTCCAATAGAGTAATATGACCCCTGATATTTTCCCCTTCATTTTAATAAAATGAGAATGTGTACTTCTTACAAAATTATAGCTCATACAGTATACAAGTTCTCTATACTTATTCATTCCAAAACAAACTAAAAATATATAAAACAGATGCATAATAGATAAAATTGTACGGATATTAAAAATACTTGCGGTTTCTATGCGTTGCCGCATCCTATGATATTCGGATATTTCATTGGACATTTTCTTTGAATCTACTTGCATTTTACGCATAAATTTTGGTACAAATAAATGCGTGAAATAATTTTGCGAATTCTCAGTATTTAAGGATATTCTGGATTTTGTCAAAGGCCTTATCTAAAAAAATTCAAAATATTTGCTCCAATATAGGTGCTGCCTAAAACAATATTACAGATAAAGGTACTAGTATTCAAATTCCTCCTTGCCCCTATAATGTTTATTCTAGTATCTGGGTGTGGTTGAATATCGATGGTAAATAAAGAATCTGGAAGGTATCCAATTTCAATTGATTTCGAATAGAATTTTGCGAAGGAAAAGTAATTTTCTTTCCAATTCGGGTCGAATAAAGCCCATCCGCCTATATAAGCAATTATATTTTTCAGATCCTTTATGTTAGATTCTGAAATATAACATTTCAAGGTTTGTATATTATAAAGATTTTTAATTTGGAAAAAGTGATATCTTTATTCTATTGATATTATATGATCTAAATAATTTTAGCAATTCTACTTACCATGTTTTAAACAAAACTTGAACATTTGTTTAGTCATTTTCAAAGCTATATGATCGTCTTCCTTGTCCTTAATATCTATCAATTTGTTGGTTATGGATAGTAGTGATTTTTGTTCTTCCATATATCTGTCAGTGTATTTTCCACATGCGAATTTGTAGAAATCTTTACAAGGATCAACTGTAAGGTCTATTCTGCTTCGCAAGTAATCTTAACCATAGTACAGTGATTGTATAATATCATTTCTTCAAATGTAGCTATATGCTAAAATAAAAGTTACTTACTTAACATTAGATCGTCTTCTAATGGTGGTAGTGCAGGACTTCTTTTATTAAAATATGATGGAGGAATTCGTAAACCATCTATATAATAAAAAATCTTCTAATTAAGTACTAGTCGTGTTTACACGATGAAATATAAAGGTTTGATATCTTAAAACGTACTTGTCCCTTTGAATAAATTAGAAGTATACGAAATACTGAATGCTACCAAAATTGTGCACCTTGTTAATAAAGTTGACATTGTAAATTTAAATGATTTCGTACGATTATAAAAGCAGGCAAAGCAATAATTCATTTATAATTATAGCACATTTTAAACTATTCCTTCAGCTACGTGTTTACACGTCTACATTATATAGTTTGTGAGATGCATGAATTTCATTTTAATAAGTTCTATTGTTTCATTTATTATTCTACTCTAAAGTATTCATACATTCCTATTTCCCCTTGGTCACTTATTATAAAACCATTTTATATGCGAGATTTACCAACCTTTTCTGTGTATTGGACTATGGCTTTTCTGATTTTTGCAATTATTATGTGTACATCTTATAAACAATCTTCAACCATTAAAAAGGTAGGTAATATGCTGGAAGTGGGTAATAGAAGAATTTCATAGGTATGGATGTTAGTTTTTACCAGCTGATTCAACAAAAACATTTAATGAAATTCAAGGATAAGTGCTTCTTGACTAGATAAAATGACCCAAAATGTGAGCTTACTATGCATTTAGGATTGTCAATTTGCTGATGAATGTTTCCTGATTTCTTGGTAGAATTTAAGAATTTTGTCTATCATGAGAGCCATATTTTTTACTTTTGAAATACCTATTGTATTTTCTTTGTCGGATTGCATTTTTACTGGATAGTAAAGTTTAAAATAATGACCTGTTGAAACTTTCTCCAGCCCTTCTGAGGTGTATCGAAAAAACAAAAAAAGTTTTTCATTTTGAATTTTTAAAAGGAGTCTCTCACCAAATTTTTAGCAATTTTTATGCATGTCCGTCTTCGCTACGCGTAGTGGAAAAATTCTTGCTTAGCAATTTTTATTTACATAACGCGTTGTGGAGAAATAAAACGTACCATTACCCCACCATAACGCCAATGTTTTTAACTTTGAAGTTCAATTGCTGCCAAGTAAAAAAGCTTTTGAAGCGAAGCTTTACAGGAACCATCTCCACACTCATACCTACGTAATGCCAAAATTTCATAACAATCGGTTCAATGGGAGAGGCGTGATACAGTGACAAAAAATCGACTTTTGCATTTATAATATAGATTAATTATAAAACTATTATTATTAATAATCATAAAACAATAGTGTTTAATCGACAATAGCATGTAAAAATTGCACTGATTTCACTGAAAATAGGAAATACAACTGCGTAAGTGTTGCGCAGATGAAAACGCGAGAAACCGAGAATGAGCGAGAGTGGCGGTGAATAATATTAAATTCTAGTTGGAGTACTGTGGCAGCACTGAACAAACGCGTTCAGGCCGTGGAACAAACGAAAGATCAAATTACCCCGCCACAACGTCTATATAGCAATTTTTGCAACTTTGAAGCTCAATTGCGGCGAAAGTAATAGATTTTTCAAAGCCAAACTTCGTAGGAATCATCTTCGTGCAAGTACAAATGAACTGTAAAATTTTCATCGCAATCGGATCGCTAGAAGATGCGTGATGCGATCACAAAAAACGACGCTGTTCCTTTATAATATAGATATCTTCATGTTTGTTTGATGACTTTAATCATTTCATGAATAGCATATTAAGCATGTATTTCCTCACTTTTGATCGGAATTTTTGAACGTTGGCAACCAAAATCATTAACAAATCTTACCTATTTTTGCCAGTTTATTTACTTAGCTTAGGTATAAATTTCAATGTGTTCATAGGTAAATCAATATTTCCTTACAATTAAATTTATTTTTAGCCAAATAAATTCCAACAAATATATTTTTAAATGAATTCTTCAAAAAATAAAATTATAATCTATTTCCTTCGAATTCATAACGCGTATCTGATTGTCAACAAACAATTACTCAAATATTCAAAAAATTCATTTCCAAACAGGACACTTTTTACTTGGATTCATCGGCGTATTTACTTTGCAATTCCAGTCTCTAGCAAATTCTTTACTATTGATTGCCATGCCATTCATTCTTATTCTATCTTCGGCGTGTGGGTCGTTGTTTTCACGCTCTAAAACATTTTCGGTTGAGGGCTTAGTGCAAAAAGAGGCACTTACACTTATCCAAAACATTTGCTGAAGTGTCATATTTTTAAAATTTTTCAATGACTCGTGCAACAATGACTCTCGGTCTATGAACGCCGGGTTTTTAAATAGTTCATGATACGATTTGTATGCGATTTCGATGCCTCCAATATCAGAGAAATTTTCATCTAAAGTCTGAACACCATTGACCTAAAATAATCATAGAATTGAAGACAATTTCCGGAAGCGCAATTATTTGATGAAGAAATAAAAACCTTATGTCCTGTTTCCGCGTTAATGAAATTAGAATATTGCTCTTGAATGCATTCGATTCTTTCAAAGTATTTTATCTTACTTTCCATGCTCCACCAATTCTCGAGCTCTCCTTTTTTGTTGAAATGATGGCTCTGAAAATAATTCTTATCGGTGAGGAAAATATGCCGAGTAAGCATTCTCATATAATTTTAAAGAAACAAGGCTAACCGATCCGTCAAATGCATGATTCATTTCATGGGCGATAATAAGACCTAGGCCGCCAAAATTAAGATATTCGGGCCCATTTTCACTTGAATAAAATGGCTCCGTAAGAGGACTGATTGAAATAACTGTATAAATTCATTATGTCACAGATTACTAATATAGGTTTATGAGAAATAAAGCGGGCACGTGAGTTTAAATCAAATGAATAGCTCACATAGAGTATTGAAATACACGTTATATTCAGCCCCTTCAGCCGTCGCTTCTAAATAACGGAGTTGAGCTATTTGTCCAACGGTTCTGAAAAGTTTTTCCCTCTTAAATTTTTCCACTTTGAAAAGTGAAAGCAAATAAGATTTGGGATTTATGTCGAGCTGTGTAATTGTGAAGTACAAGAAAGTAAAGAAAATATAAATTAATATCTATAATAATAATAAGAAGAAAAAAAAGAAGAAGAAATTCATCTCAAAAATTAGCCAGTGTGAATAAATTTAAAAGAAATTACGTACATTGTCAAAATACCTCAGTACTTGTGGTCCTTTCACAATTTCATCATCATGAGCGATTTTGATAGCCATTTCTTTCACTTTAGCGATGGCATGTTTCCTTAACAAACAATTAGATATTGTGTAAAGAATACCGAATGCCATCTCGAAGTTTATTCTTACAAATTTAGTACAGATACTTTGTCTGTGAATCCATCATGTCAGTGGCACTAATGATTTGTTCCATATTGGTCTTCAGTTTGTGAGTAAAATCATATACCGATGGTATTATTTTTTTATCAAAATACTTACGCTCCGGCTTGATGTATTCATAATCTAGTACTCGTCTAAAGGAACTATAAAAATAACCATTGAAGGTTGCTTAATGATTCAAAAATTTTATTAAGTTAGTTAATATTATTTATAGTTACTCGAATAATTTATTGGCACAGTATTTTTCTTTACTTAAACCATAGATATACTTAAGCCAATCTGCCATTATATCATCATCGGCATCCATGATAGTATCGAAAACGAATGATCCCATTAGGTAAGTAACTAAGGATCTAAGATAATGTATACTGTTCATTAAACTCAGGTTTACATAATTCTCACGAATTGTTAGTTTAAGTGGGTATGAGTTAACTTATTTTCGATTAATTGATTTACTTATGCAAATACTTCTTCAATTCACGTTATTATAGGATAGTAAAATATACCTAAGATTTTTGCTATATAAATCATTTGATAAGTATTTCTATACTTGAAAAACTTATGTAATTTTACATTTTGTCATGCAACTTTATCGTTATGTGAGAAACTCACTTTGTAGAAGCGTTTTTAAAATACTCATTGAGTGATTTTAAGCATCTTGTACAATCAATTCGTATAATCTGATTGTTGGATAACTTGAATGATTTAAATACACCGCCGAGTATCTCATTCCATGGGATATTACTATAGAGGGTATTAACAACACTTAAATTCATCATTTCGTAGTTATTTGCCTCCAGATATATCTAAAAAAAAATCACGAATGTATCAATAGATGAAACTACATAATTAGGTATATCGAAATAAAAAATGATATTTATTAGTTTAAAATGTGGTTACATGATAAATTACATTTTAAATGATTTTGATGTAGTGTTTCTGAGGAAGAAACAAAAATCATATTTTTTTTTTCAAAATCATGTTTCGAAAATAATGAAAAAATAAATAAAAAATGTATTCTTTACAAATTTCCATTTTTATAATGCTCATAATTAAAGACGGTTGCTAGAGAGTAGATCAAATTCATTTTGTTATTTGCAAAATCTAAGCAGTATGTGGCTGAATGAACCCCAAAAAACGTGATAAAACATTTTTTCTCCAAGTTGAGTGGATAAAATGAAGTAAAAAATTTCCAGAATTCGAAATTTTCAAAACATTGATTTTTAAGCAATTGAAATACATTTTGTCTTCTAAACACTAAAAAAATGTTCATGTAAATTATTTTTTGCAAACCTATGACTTTTTGAAGGAAAGAAGAATATCTAAAATAATTATAAAGCACTGTGAATAGTATCTAAAAGCTAAGAAAAACTTGCTTGTTCAATTTGTTTGCGTGTCTGCTGATAATTCTTCGCTTCGCTATGCATTTTTACTGGATTGATATTCATTTTTTTGCCAAACATCGGTAGAAAAATGTTTCGAAAATAATTACGGAAATCTGATGTGCTTAAAGGTATTTTGGACTCTCCCATTCGACGTATCTGAAGAATTTACAGTATTTATCACAATTCTACGTTTCATGTATATGAATTAGCTAATAATTGTTCATATATGTTTAGTTGCTCTCACAGCAATGATATTTTCCCTATTCATTGGATTAATTTCAATATCAACTGAAAATAACGAATCTGGAAGGTAGCCAATTTCCATTGATTTCGAAAAGAATTTTCCTAACGAGAAATTCTTTTCGTTCCAATTGGGATTAAATAATGCCCATCCACCCAACTGGGTAATCATATTTTTTAAATCGCCAACATTAGATTCTGAAATAGGATTATTTTTTTGTAGGTTGGTTCTCGTTAATGAAATTAAACAATTTTGTTTATTACCGTGTTTTGAACAAGATTGAAACATTCTTTTAGCTAACTTGAAAGCTTTGGTATCGCCCTCTGTGATCTTCTCTTTAACAATATTTATTAACCTATCGCGAACGGTTAAAATTGCTTTATCTAATTGAGATTCTTCTTCGGTGTATTTTCCGCAGGCATACTGGAAGAAATCTTGGCATGGTTTTTGTTGGAAGTTCACCCTTTTTAGCAAGTATTCATCTGAACCAGTCACACAAGAGTGAGCGTTGGAGTTTGCTATTCTTTTTACAAGGTAAGCAAAATGTAAATAGATATTTTTTCATACTCGTTGCAGTTTTTCCATTTGATTTGGACATTAGAGATCCTCTTTTGTCCAAATACTCTGGAGGTATTACTGAACCACCTAAGTAAAAAAAGAAACTTCTGATTAATCTTCGCTGTAATGCAATGAACCTTCAAACACCATTGACAGCTTAACTTCATGTCAAAGGGAACTGCAGTAGGGAGCGACGTGATTTTCATTTTCTGGCAGTGTTAGAATGATATTCAGGAGTTGATGGGCCTTGGTACTTGCCTTTTTTGGACCACTTTTAGATAACATTATTTAGTGGTATTTTCTGTTTTATTTCATAGCTCATATTCTCAGGGTTTTTTGTAGTAAAGTGTATGTTTGTTTATGGTTACATTAGAGCATTGAACTCCTCTAGAGAGCATGTGCAGCATCAGATTTACCGAATAGGTGCAAAAGAGAACATGAATGTACAACTTCTGAAGTAATATATGGCGGATCTTATTGATATGACAAAATTTCTAAGCGATGGATTTTAACCAAACAACCTTTAGAGTACATTGCAACTTAGTTTCAATGCTCAAAATAATATGTCAAGTTTTTCCCCTTCAAGTATCCACAAAAGGTTGGGTTGATCGATTGAGAAGTTTAAATATATTCGTACAATGTTCATGAGTGAAATTGACTTATGTTCTATTAAAGTAAAAAGTTGAATCATGTATTGTCATGAAAACAAAAGTATATAATTATGTATATTATGGTTCTCAAATTTCAATGTTCCTATTTGTCACTAATATTTACTGCCTAAATATGAAATTTGATATTCAAAAACTCACTTGTGTCCCTAAAGAACATAAAAATGAACATCAACATGGCGGCTATCACTACTAAAAGTACTCCACCAAGAGATGATGCTGGCATGGCAAATTCAAGTAATTAAATAAATTTAAAAAGTGGAAATAGTTATCAAGTGACATTCATGATAATAGTAGATATGTTGAACTTTGATAAAAAACCACACCATGTTTCTACATAATGTATAACTTCCAGTTACGTAGTTTTGTAGATTCAATTCTAATACGTGGGTGAATTTTTCCCCTATTGTAGTTTTCTCTCGAAGTGAGATTTCAGTTATTATACGAGTTATTTATTATAAAACTGTATTGTATTTGAGATTTGCTAACATGTTTTATATGGTGCTGTGTGAAGCCTTCATGGCTTCGTAATTCATATAACAGAACTATGTAACCAATAATAATTATACCGCAAAAAATACCTTTCAAACGAGTTATACTTAGTATAAAATAACAATACCTTGATGACTTATCACTATATAAAGATTCATCTCTCATAATCACGTTGAAAAGGAGTCAGAATGATCTAGTTAAGGAGCTCATTCAAAAGTGACACTTGAACTTAGCTTTTTGAGAATAAGTGAATGTCTCTGCCTTGTCCTTTTGTACACCAATATAACATTAAGATGTAATAAGGTAAACTCTGTCCATGTTGAAAGATGAAAAATTATTTTTGCCTAATGTTTTTGATTTCTCGTGAGTGATACATTTTTAATTATTGTAGTGGACTATTTAAATATGGTTAATCTATGGTTATGAAAAAGTTGAAATCTCATAGAATTGTCTTGAGTTTGCAGTAATTGTATCTATCTAACTTAACTGAACATTTAACAACTCGCCAGGGAGAATATTTTGACTACTTAATGAATTAAGTTTAAAGTATCTGCCCTTTCATAGTTATTCAGATTTATGTGCTGGATTTTGCTTTGAAAGTTTTTGGCATTGCAGCTGTAGCAAATTGCTAAATTACTAGGTCTGGCTGCTATTTGTTAGTCGGTGCACCGTTTATGTATTAGTGGATGAATTGTGCACACGTTTTTCATTTGGAAATGGTATAGATATGATGTAGAGAATAGCGAGAACAATGTTAGTTGAAATGCGCATTTATTGTTTTATCGTGTATTTTTACTTAGGTTATACTTTCGGTTACTATTACAAGTGCTATTACATTGTGTTAATTTACTACAGTGATAAAATTGTTTTTTTTTTTTTTTTTAATGCAACATGGCATCCAAAATTAATTCTGCGACGAATAAGTGCGTAACTCTTTAAGCTGGATTCGTCTCATTCTAAGTTACGATCCCTAGATGAATATACACAATACAGCCATCGTTAGAAAGAGTAATACAAATGCTAAACAATTCCCACCTTTTCAGTATCAATTTGTTTGTAACCAGTTAAATAAAGACAGATGTACCTTTTTTTTCTTACAGCTTTTATAAGACACCTCCTTGTTATCTTGTGGGATCCCTCTCTCTTCTACCCAAGGATTAGGGTCTATCAGAGGGGGATACCAGCAACAAGTGGAGAGAGGATGGAGGAAAGTGAAGCTCTCCTACCTCACAAGACTGTGAGCAGGGCCATCACCTATAGCACCGTGTTTTAGGTCACTTCAAATGGAGTGCCTAATGGTGTAAGAAGAGGAGAAAAGGAGAAAACCTGAGTTTTGTAGGCCTCACTAGTGTATTGTGCCTAAGGACTTACTGTCATCTTCACCTTAAAAGGCATTCTTCCTCCCAGAGCTTTTTGGCAATCCTTCGCAGGTAGACTATGTGCTCTGGGTGGGTGAGAGGGGCTCCTCAGGACGTCCCACAGCATACCTGGGGTATTCCAGGAAAATGTGCTCTGGAGTCTCCAGTGGGTGTCCACAACGGCAAGCTGGGGAAGGAGGCCTTTTGTACTTGTATAAGTAGCTACCGAAGCAGCCATGCCCAGACAAGGGCTGCCAAGTCCAGAAATCCAATTCCAGGTCTGTAGAGAGCCGCCGGAGTACGGTCTGATGACGGTAGGGGAGAGGGAAGTTTTCAAAGGTGGACTAGTGGTACGACGGGGCTAGCCTCTCGTTCTGGTGAGCCAGAGGTGGATCGGAGTCCGCCAGATCACGGAAATTTTCGTAACAATTTCCGTAGTAATGGTCGTGGTCGAGCACGCGGTGGAAATGGTGGAGGATGTCGACCTGAATATTCTAATGGCAATTATAGACGATATGATCGTGATGGACCCGGGGCTGGTGGTTCTAGTGGGGGTTCCAGTAGCTGGCAGAATAGTACTGGGAATAGCACGTCTACAACCGCGGCTCGCGAGACTTCTAATTCCACCAATGGTGGCTCGGGTTATGGGGAATTCGAGTGGACAACCAAGACAGCATAGTGGAGAGTCGCAGCTTGGACAAGAAGGTGGGTCTACTCGGTCATCTGAGGTCTCACGGGCACGATCAGTTTTTACCAACCCAGCACGCGTGGCTACAGTGACTCAGGGGTCGGAGGGTGGGGAATAGTCTGTGGATCCAAACTGCTTTGGAGCACTGTTTCCACTCCTTCTCCCAGGAACGGAGTCTTCTCTCAGCAATGGCCGCTTTCATGGCCGCCAAGGGAGCAACTCTCTGGTGCTGATCCTGATGCCTATATATCCACAAAGAGACAGATGTACCTAGCTACATATATCTTATTAGATATATGAAATATTCATAATATTGTCAAATGTCCTCTCATTTTGATATCCAACTGTGTTTTTCCAATTTTTATGATAGTTGTATAATATTTAAATTCAATTTCAATGAATTGACGACATTAATATTTTAAAATTCTCTGTCAAACTACATGTAATTCTTATAGTTGATATGTATATGGATACGATATTCGTATTGCTGTATAATCTCATAAGATAGGAAAGAATGAGTGATTCATTGTATAAAAGTTTTTCATTTATTATAGTTATGCAATGTTATTCTCATGAGTCAAAGATACGTAGCTCGTTGAACTAGTATTTATTTCCAAATGGTACACTTTTCTACAGGATTCATCGGGCTACGTTCTCTACAATCCCAATCTGCAGCAAATTCTTCACTATTCATCGCAACACCGTTCACTCTAATGCGTGGTGTAGGGTGTACATCTGTGTTTTCCCGTTCTAAAATTTCATCTCGCGAAAACTGACCACATTTTATGGCAGCAAAACTAATCCAAAACATTTGGGGCAAAGTATAATGAAAATTTTGTAATAGTAATTCACCTTTTTTTGGAAAATCATGATACGCCTTATAGGCGACCTCAATGCTCCCTATGTCAGCGAAGTTTTCATCCATAGTTAGAAAACCATTAACCTAAAATCATTATGAAATTAAAAATCTTTTTGAAGTTTTATGTACTTGTAAAGAAAAAAAAATGAAACCTTATTGTTCGTTTCTAAATTTGTGAAAGAGGAGTATTGTTGTGAAATACATTCCAACGTCTGAAAATAATTTTTTGCTGCCTCTTCGCTCCACCATTTTTTCAGTTCGCCTCGCTTATCTGTTTGGTGACCCTAAAAGTATTATTTTAATATATTGATAAATGAAAGTGATCGGATAAAAAATTATTTAATTTGAAAACTCGATCTAACATCAGAATCGAATGCGTGATGCATTTCGTGTGCTATAACTGTCGCAAGACCACCGAAATTGAGATACTGAGGTATATTCCTTTTCGAATACAATGTGCCAGTAAGAACACTTAGTGAAAGTACTGAATCAGTTCGTTGTGGTATGAGTTTCTAATGTTAATGTGCTGCAGGAATATACTTCTGAATAACTCACAAACAGCATTATGATCCATAATATGCAATGCATATCCAGCAGTTGCTTCTAAATAAGGTAGTTTGGGTTGCTCGTTAAGACTTCTCAAATGTTTTGCATTCATGAATTTCTTTACTTTATAAAGCGATAAGAAATATGATTTAGGATCTAACTCAAGCTGTAGAAAAATTGCGAGAAAAATGTTATAAATTAGTATTTGTTATTGATTGGCAAAGGAAATGAAATTAAGTGCTCACATTGTCGTAATATTTTAGTGCTTGTCCATTCTTTACTTCACTATCATAAGCGATTTTGAAAACCATTTCTTTCACTTTGAGGATTGCTTGATCCCTAAATTTATATTATTTACTGTTACGAAGTGTTAAAAAACTAATAAGATTATTCTTAATGTATTTTAAATATCATATCGTGTATTAACATGCAGTTGAAGACATAATGTTTAATTTTATAAGAATTATCATATCTGAAAGATTAAAAAATGAATTCATGCTGGTAATATTTTGAACTCAGTTTATCATATGGAACTATAATAGAAAATTTTTGATTTTTTTTTTACTTCGTATCGTAGGTCAAATGTTGGTTTTCTTTTTTCATCGTGTTTTTTATAACACTGTTCAAATGATCAACCCGTTATAATGTATGAAGTGTACTTTACTTTGTTGTAGAATCCATCATTTTACTATTGCTTATAGCATCTTGCATCACATTCTTCAATTTTTTTATGAGATCTGAAATTTTTGGTATTAAGCTTTCATCGAAATACTTACGAGTAATGTATTCGTAATCCATCACTCTTCTGAATAAGCTGAAAATATAAGATATTTAATTCAAGTTTGACAAACCTCTCAGTAATCATAATGAATAGTCACTAGAATCAGTAGGTAACTACCTGAATATCTCATCAGCGCATTTATCTTCTTCACTTACAACAGCATTATTTTTTCTTGTTAATAATGAGGATAGTTCTTCATCAACGTCTGAAAGGGCGTCGAAGGCGAATGATCCCATTAAATAAGAAGCTAATGATCTGAAATAACACATTTATAGTCTAGGTAGTCATATTTAGGTGTTATTTTGTAGTTCATTTTTCTTCATATTCGATTCGAAATAGATAATCTTTAACTAGGTATGCCAAATACGAAAAATATCAATTATCATATCTAATAGACTGGGAATCTTCATCATAAAAAGAAAATAGTAATTATCTCACTAACTTTTTTGAAACATTATAAAGAAGCTTATTGAGTGAATTCAAACATCTGGGACATTCAATCTGTATGGTATCATTATCAGAGATCTTGATGGGGTGGAAAACTGCATTGAGTAGTTCAACCCAAGGAATGTTACCATAAAACAATTTTACTACTTTTAATATCATTGGATGAACATCTAGTGGCTCTTGGTTCATCTGAAAGGATTACACAAACTTCAACAGAATCGGGTACTAGGATAAAATGTTAAATATTTTAATGGACTGAGGCTTAGTCGCTAAGTAGAACCTTCTTCCAATTAAGATGAAGCAGTACACATTTTTAATAATACACAGTACCATAGCTGACATGAATATTTTTATACATTGTTTCTATGATCAATTTATTCTTTATAGAGCGTTATAAGCTTATTGATTCTCTTCATGCTGGTATTAGATGATTGCTTTTAGAACTTTTTATAGATACTCAATGCGCAAAGGTTATTAGAAAAAACATTTGTAGACAAACTTTGATCTGAAAATTCATGTATATTAAAAAGTAGTTTTCAATGAATTTCGTAACCATTTTTTGTTTGTTATTATCTTGAAGCGTTACTATTTAATGAACCAAAAAGTTCAAATAGTACAAAATGTTACTGAAGGAAAAAATCACGAAATACTTGCATTTCTTATGCGTAGACCCATCATCGTAAATTCTTCTATTTCATGAATTAGTCTTTTTGGATCAACTCCCAGTTTTGCAGCCACCTTAGGTATAACTCTTGTTTCGATGTGAATACGTTGCTCTTCCTTATTCAAAGCTAAATTTGAAAACCATGAAGTAGGAAATGTTTTACGCAATACACCGCCTTTTGGTTGCCCCGGTGCTTTTATCTAAAAGGTTTATGGTATTTACCTGATGTACAGCATGTGGTCAAGCAATAAGTGTAATTACTCATATGATGATTTCTTCTTACCACTATCATATTTTTTTGCCTATTTTCTAAATTCATTTCAACATCGATTGTAAATAACGAGTTTGGAAGATACCCATTTTCCACAGATTTTGAATAGAATTTAACTAATGAAAAATCCTTTTCTTTCCAGTTTTGGTCGAATAATGCCCATCCACCCATACTAGCAACCATATTTTTAAGATCTTTTATACTTGACTCTGAAACAACAATTGCATTATATTGGTGTAATATAGTGACAATATCGTTCCAAAAACATGAAACCTATGTCGAATTCACTCTTGAGAAATTATCCTTTTTAAATAGGCTTCATTGGTATGCTGCCCAAATTGGCTATTTTCATTTACCGAAGTTTGTTGCACCTATGTTCATTTCTTTAATAAATTTTTTTAGTCGGTTATTTGTATTCTTTAACGTATTAGGCTACGCGATATCTTACAGTTGAGGTTTATGAAAGAGGTTTCAACTCGTTTCATTTTTAGTACTAGGTATTAATATAAGAAATTTTTCTTACTGTTGTGTACACAACGATAGAACATTTCTTTAGCCATCTTCAATGATTTGTGATCGTTTCTCAAAACCGGACTTTTGGCGATATCTATTAACTGCTTGGTTATCTTCGACTCATTCTTTTCTATTTCAGATTGTGAATCATTATGTCTTCCACACACAAATTTGTAGAAATCATCACAACGATTTACTGTAAAGTCTACTTTACTCAGCCAATTTTTATCTATACGATCAACAAATTAGTACACCTATATGATGACAATCGTTATCTCGAATGTAAGCAAAGTATAATAGTCAAGTACTTATTGCTATGCATTCCTTTGATTTACACACTTCAGGATTTCTTTTATGCGAATAAGCAAGAGCAATTACCAAACTACCTGAATAAGAAGAATTTTAAATTAAATTCAACGTTTTGGTTGATTGCTTAATTTTTATTTGTTGAAACTCACTTGTCTTGGGGAATATTCCGAAAATCAACGTAATAGTTGACACAATTAAATGTGATCCACCAAGTAATGATGCTAACATGATATATTCAAAAAAATGCTGATAATTATTGAAATAAAAAATCACCCGTTCACATTCAAGTTAAATGGATTTTACTGCGTCCAGTTTGTTAATTTTGAGCTTGTATTTCTTTTGTTTTACAAGTCATCTATTATAAAATCATATTGTGTATTGAGATTTTCGAATACTAACTATATTTCAAGATGTAAGCTTTGAATTGAAGTTCAATAGAAAAAATGCGTTCATTACAAGGTATTATAAATATTTATGTAAGATTATTGTTAGAAATTGGCTTGTAATTAGGTACTTGTTCTCAGCATAATTGTTCGCTAATAACTTTATATCAATTGTTAGCTCTACTTTAAGGAAAACGTTTTCTAAATTAGATGATTAATAGTTCAAAAATATGAGCAGCCATTTTGCATTATTGAACCTGAAGTTGTAAGGTGTTCACGACAAAACTATCGCATAATGTTGTAATTCTAATCTCTTATCTATACCTGGATAGTAAAAAAACGTAAACAGCCATGTCGCATTACTGGAGCTGAGTTTCTAATTGGAGTTTGTTTTGATTTACTAATAACCTTGCTTAACCATTCATGACTACAGGCCAAACCCAATACCAGGTCTGAAAACCCCTACCCTATCTTTTCCAAAAAAACTTAAGAAGTTCAATTTGGCACAAATGTAGTATTTATTGCCATGAAATAATCATGCGAACACATATTTCTCAAATTATAACTATTTGAGGGTCCTCAAATTATCTTGAAATTTTGTAAATCCGCCATTTTGGATCCATTTTGACTCAAATTTAAGAGGTTATATTCTGGTCAAATTCTGGTTATGGTTATGAAATAACCCTACACACAAAGTTTGACCATTCTAGGCCGATTTGGTGATGAGATATGGAAGATTCATGAAATTTCCTGCAGCAATTCCCCCTCCAAAAGCCGTTTTTTGCTCTAACTCCCCTCCAAAATCACTAAGGAAGCTAAAATCAGAATACGTTTGTCACTTGGGCTCATTTTATCATATGACACAGCAATAAAAAATTTTCGACCCCTCTTGTACCTCCACCACTATTTTAGGTTGATAATCCCGCCTTCTCCCCTCCAACATCATGTATGGAAGTGAATTCGGGATATAGTATACAACTTATTCCCAATAACCATATGAATTCATATTAATTACATTTTTACCAACTTGAGGCTCCTCAAGCTCTACTCAAAATTTTGATAATCCGCCATTTTGAATCCATTTTGATCCAAATTCAAGAGGTCATATTGTGGTCACCAACTAACCTCACACACAAAATTTGATCTCTTTAACTTGATTTGGTGGGGAGATATGGAAGATTCAAGAAATTTCATGACTCAAACTTCCTCAAAAAACCGTTTTTTGATCTAACTCCTCTCAATATGCACTTGGGAAGCTAAAATTTAGATATGTTAGTATCCGTGACTCACTCTTTCATATAAAATCAAAAACAAAAAATTTGAGCCATTTGCCCCTTCTCCAGCCCCCCCTCAAAATTTGAGTGATCCGCCATTTTGAAATTTATCGAAAAAACAAAAAAAGTATTTTTGAATATTTTCAAGAAGAGTTCCTCGCCGAATTTTGAGCGAATTTTATCCACACCCGCCTCCGCAAGGCGAGTGACACAAAAAACGAAATTTCCGTAACCTCCTAAATAGTTTCCTTTTGCTATAAAATTATAACTCCCAAAATTTCAAGCGGATAGGTTAATATTAACAGGGGACGCAGAGTCGTTAAAGTTTAGTACATTATATCTTTGCTGTGGTTGTCCAACCTTATATAGAAGGGGAATTTTTTTGATTTTTTCAGAGTTCTCACCCCTAGCAAAAAATTTTTAGGCCTCTCGGATGAGGGTAACACGTGCCACCGGGGGTCTAAAATTTCCCCCTTTTCATGAAAAATCATCTCAATATTTAGTAGCTCTTGGTTCATCTGAAAGGATTACACAAACTTCAACAGAATCGGGTACTAGGATAAAATGTCATTAAGGCTTAGTCGCTTATTAGAACCTCCAACACAGCATAATAATATGTGTCCATAATTATTATCAAATTTGAGTAATTAGATACTCCTGAAACTTTTATAAAATTTCAACTATTTGCCATTTCCAGTATATTTTGATTTAGAACGAATGGGTAGCATATTGGTGTCGAACTTTTAACTATCCTCAAATACAAGATTTTAGCTTTATGAGATTTTTTTTCACTTTAACCCTGTTTCAGATTACTTGAGAAAGTGAATTTAAGATGTGTTGATGAGCATAGCTTATTCTATCATGCCATATTATAATAAAGAATGTCGACAAATTGGGAGTGTCTCTAGCTTCACTGGAGATTTCAGCGAATCACCTCCATGAATTAAATAAAAAATAATATAGGGAAATTATTTTTAGAGATTTTTATGAAAAATTTTTCAAGAAATTTTGGGAGATCTTTTATATATCTTCTATGCTTTTGGAGAAAAGTAGTATAATCCGCCTTCCAAATTACATAGGCTGTGTTAAAATGGTTTTTCATTAAATGGTATTGGCTCAGCTTGTTTTCATTATTCATACGAGTTAGGATTTACTAGAGGTCTAGTCGAGTTTTACTCTAGTTTCTCAAATCTCAAGAACTGATGTTCTGGCTTCCACTTATCTCACATGTATATGCTCACTACTTTTAGCCTTCCCATTCGAAAAAAAAATAAATAAGTTGCTGAAACTTATGACTGAAGTAATTTTAGGATCTTAAAAAAATATTCATAAAAAATATGATTTTTGATTTTCAAAAATAACTTCTCAAAATCGGTACTACATTGTCATTAATTATTCAGTTAATTAAATGTATATTCGACGTGTATATTTATTTGAAAATTCTACAAATTCCTGTCGAAATCATCGCATTCCAAACAGGGCACTTGTGCTTCGGATTCATTGGGGTATTTGCTTTACACTTCCAATCTATAGCAAATTCTTTGGTATTAATCGCCATGCCATTTACTCTCACTGGCTCTATGGCATGTACATCGGTCTCTTCCCGATATTCGATATCTTCTTTTGATAACTTCATGCACCAAGTGCTCGCTAAACTTATCCAAAACATTTGGGAAGGGTTGAGTTTTTGAAAATTTTTCAACGATTTATGTAGCTGTAATTCCCTGCGTACGAATTCTGGGTCTCTGCATAATTCATGATATGCATTATAGGCAACCTCGATGCTACCGATATCAGCAAAATTCTCATCTAGTGTTTGAATACCGTTCACCTGAAAGTAACGTAAGATTTAATTTTGAAACTTTTTCCGACACTTGATGGTTTAAAAAAAATCACCTTATGCCCAGTTTCTGGGTTAATAAAATTACTGTATTGATTTTTAATGCATTCGATCTTGTCATAATATCTTTTCAGCGACTCAGCACTCCACCAATTTTTTAATTGACCTTGCTTATTAAATTTACGAGCCTGTAAGAATAATCTTCATTGTAAAGTACGTTACGTATATCTTATTAAAGCTTGAAAAAATTAGCCCGAACCTCTGAATCAAATGCGTGATTCATTTCGTGGGCAATAGTAGACCCCAGGCCAGCAAAGTTGAAATATTCGGGTAGATTTCCCTTTGAGTAAAATACGCCAGTAAGATACGTAACTGATAGAACTATATCATTTGAATATCATTTGAGTTTCAATAATTATACAAAATATTTAATTGAAAACGTTTGCGATAAACTCACAAATAGTATTGAAAATTGTGAAGTACTCGCCATGTTCACTGGTTGCTTCTAAGTAGCGTAATTTAGCTGGTTTGTTGATATATTCTAGCATTTTTTTTGTGATAAATTTCTTAACTTTTAAAAGCGATGGTAAGTATGATTTCGGATTAGGGATCTTTAGCTGTTGAAATATGTCCATGAATAAAAATGTTTCAAAATTTATTGAGTATAGAGAATCATGAAAAAAAGTAAATACAATACTTACATCGTTGAAATAATTTATCACTTTTTGCTCGTTATCTATTTCATCATCATAGGCAACTTTGAACGTCATTTCTTTCACTTTATCTATAGCGTGGAGCCTGATTTCATAAATTATTTGTAATTAAAGAATGGGATATAAAGAATTACTCGCGAATTTTGTTCCTTGATGTAATGAGCCTATACCTTGTTTCAGGGTCCATCATGGTACTAACGCTTAAGATATTTTCCATAGATTTTTTCAGTTTTTCAGTTAAATTCAATACCATTGGTATTAAGCTTTCATCGAAATACCGACGCTTTTTATATTCATAATCCATTACTCGTCTGAATAAACTATGAAAATATGAGGTAGGTAAGATTTTCTTTTTCCAAATGACTTATTAAATCCTCTACATAGTGAATAATCCAATTCGTACCTAAATATTTTATTGGTGCAATAAATTTCTGGATTTTTACGGTTATATTTTAACCACTCTACCATTATTGCATTATCGGCATCCATAATAGTTTCAGATAAAAAAGAGCTCATCAGATAGTTAGCTAATGATCTGAAACAACGCATTTTATGCTTACATACTCGCATTTATTTTATTTTTTATTTTGTATTGTAATCAATACCTATATTATTGAATAAAAAAGAACAAATTGTTAGCATTTTGGCGATCATATCACCATAGCAAAATCTTCAAAAAAAAAAATTCATATAATTATTCACGTAGGTGTTATCTTATTATACCTATTACTTTGAGCATAACTCACTTTGTGGAAGTATTACGAAGAAGTTCATTGAGTGATTTTAAACATGTAGGACAAGTAATACTTATAGTATCTGATATAGATATTTTGATCGGTTTGAAAATAATGCTCAGTATTTCAAATAATGGGATTTTACTATATGCTTTTTGGACCTGGCTTAACTTCATAAATTTACTTGGACTGGTCTGTTGATATATCTGAAAAAATTGGAAATGTAAGTGAAAAGACCTATTTGTAGATAAATAAAAAATATTAAAACAAAATAACAGCCTGGACAAATAATTCACTAATTTGAAATATTTAACTGTTTCGAATAATTGTAATGAAAAAATCAACAGTTTTTTCATGACAGGTTGGGATCATCCCAAATCTCTGATTTTTCGCGGTAGGAACGTATGCAACTGAGATATCTCACCAAAAGTATGAATTTCATGATGAAAAAATACCCGAGTGGAATTACCAAAGAAATAATTAATCAGGGTTTCTTCATTTGAGAATTGAATGTTACAAAATGCTCAATGCTCTGTTATTTGATGAATTTAAGACCAAAACGATAACAAGCTGGCCTAATATTTTTGTTCATGCTATTCGATAATTTTAATGGAAATTTCCGTAGGTATGATTTTTCAATGAAGAAAAAATTTTAAAAGTAGTAAGATATTTAATTTGTATTAATTATGTAAAAATTAGGTAATACTTGCCTCTCTTATGGATTTGCGCATTTTTATAAATTCGGTTAGTTTTAGTAGTACATATTTTTTGTTGATTTTCATTTTTCCAGCTAAAGTAGGTATGAATAACGTGTTAAAATATTCTAAATTACTTAGAAATGACCTTGATGCTTCCATGGAACCAACCTGAAAGATTCAAAATATT
>CM019756.1:11403102-11695324 GCA_009761765.1 Phenacoccus solenopsis
AGATTTTTTCTCACAGCGATAATGTTTAGCCTTTTTTCGTAATTCAAATCAATATCGATCGTGAATAATGAGTCTGGAAGGTATCCAATTTGCATTGCTTTTTGAGTAAAATTTAACTAACGAGAAATCATTTTTCTTTCCAGTTTGGATCAAGTAATGCCCATCCCACCTAGCTGAGTAATCATTTTTTTGACATCCTTAATGTTAGAATCTGAAACATGCCTAATTATTTTAAATACGTATCTCTAACCTACCTCATGCATTGTATGTATCTTTATGTACCTGTCACAATTATTATGAAGCTCGAAATAAACATAAAATTTATTTCGAGAAAACTACCTTTTTTATGAACTTTCGTCATTAATTATTATCGGTATGTACTTCTTGTAGGTCCTCAATGTATTTGTTCTCTAATAATATTTCTTTGATAATGGGGCTACAGCTACTCATACCTATTAGACTCGTATTTTAAAAATGTACAAAAATCGCAAGAATACAAAAATGATTGTTCATGTTCCTATAAAGCGCTTTTCAAGGATCTATGGTAAGTACACATTATTCAGTTCATCTCTTAACTCTAAGATATTACATCATCCACAACTACCAAGAAGTTACATGTTCGGGTTTTGAATACATTGGTTTCTTTAAAATCTTAAAGATATAAATTTAAATTTATTGGTGATCGAAAATCAAGAAGTAGTGGAGTGTAATTTATAATTTTAAGCCTCTAAAAAATATATGGATGAAGTTGAATAATACCATATCTAAATTATCCGTTACCTGCACCTATGCAAACTTACACTAAAAAATTCCAAGTAACATTTTATAATATATGCTAAGAGTTGGATTTACTACATGGAAGTTCGTATATTCAATGTTATGAAATAGGTAAGTACAGTTTGAAAGTGAACATATAAACATTGCAGGTAGTATCTACTATCTACCTAAAATATGTGAGTTACCCCATTGATGTAACTCTTGGAAACTCTATTTACCATGATTTAAACAATATCGAAACATTTCCTTCGTCATTCTCAATGCTTTATGATCATTTCTCAATAGCGGTGCTTTGGCAATTTTTATCAACTGCTGAGTTACAGCAGACGTTGATCTCCCTATTTCCGATTGTGAATTATTGTATTTCCCACAGGCGAATTCAAAGAAATCTTCACAAGGATTGTTCTCCAAGTTCACTTTACTCCTCCAGTTTTCATCTATATGAGTGACAAATTAGTTCACACTACATTTTCCTCATTCTAAAATATGTTAACTAAAGCCTAAAAATATTTTCCTACCTATTTTTATACATTCTCTTGATTTGCAAACTTGTGGATTTTTTTATCACAGTATACTAGGGAAGCACTGAATCAGATGAATAAACAAGCCTTAAATTATAAGTTTTATTCTTTTCTGTTATCATTCATATTGTAGTTTGATGGATATATTAAAACTCACACGTACCAGCGAGTAATCCAATAATGAGCCTCCAAAATGATACCATAAAGAATGTCCCGCCAGCAAATAATGCTGTCTTGATAAACTTAAATCTTATTGAATTCATTCGAGAAAAATGAAAATCATAAAGCATGTTTTATAATATTTTTTAAGGGCTATACATCTTCATGGTAATATTCACGAGTTATAATGTGCTAAATTATTCTTTAAGATTTCAATACATTAAATCTTTCCATTTATAACTTCAGTTTAAGTCACACTTTTGTTGTCATATTAGTCGATTATTAGGAAATTATATTGTACCAGCTTGAAATTTAACAATACTCACTATACTTAATATTGGTTTAATTTGCAACTATTATGCTTGAATAATACAAAAAGAATCTTTTATATTATTATCGAAAGAGGAATTTTTAAATACGTAGGTAGAGAAAATATTTCAAATGTAGGTAAATAAGATTTTTTATTGCAAATTATTCTTGAATTTTATCAAGCTTGTAAGCAATCCATACAAGATGTTTTTTTCGAAGAAGGACAATTATTGTTTTCTTTAATTTTTTTGCAGTTAGTTGGCCTTGATCATGCGTGCTCATTTTCTCTAACCATGTCTCTAAAAGAAAAAAAAGTATAACCTTGAAAAAGCTTTAAACATTTGGAACAAATAGTGTTTCATTGTAGAAAGTTTTATATTTGAATTTGCAACTTATTCATATAAAATACATCAACTCGCTTCATTTATCATCTATTCGAAAACATTCATTTCCAAACTGTACACTTTTCTATTGGATTCATCGGCGTGTTTTCTCTACACTGCCAATCTATGGCGAATTCTTCGCTATTCATCGCAGCTCCATTTATCCTAATCCTTTTTTCGGCGTGTATAGCATTTTTTTCATATTTCAAAACAAGTTCTTTAGTGTTTTTACCGCAATGAACGGTTGCAAAAAATAACCAGAACATTTTCTCTGGTGTATATTTTTGGAAATTTTGTAACATTAATTCTCCATGCTTAGGCCTATCATGATACGCTTTGTAAGCAACCTCAATACCACCAATATCAGCGAAATTCTCTGATGAAGTTTGCAGACCATTAACCTAAATCATTGAAAAAATGTATAGGTAACGATTTTCCATACAACATTATTTTGACAAGAAGTTAAAACCTTGTTTCCAGTTTCTAAATTTGTGAAAGTAGAATATTGTTGCGCAATACATTCGAAAGTTTGAAAATGTTTTTGTTGTGCCTCAGGGTTCCACCAATTTTTGAATTCTCCATTTTTATTAAATTTTTGACCCTATTAACTAAAATGATAATAAGTTTACTTTATTAACAAGTGAAAGTAATTAGCAAAGTTATATAGATACTAAGTTACTGCACTCACATAAGAGCAATTATGTAATTAGTTCAGAAATAATCACGAAGTTCGCTGCAGTTCACCCGACACATTTCTGATTGGTGACTGAAATAACCACCAATGATCAGTTCAACCATATCTCGCGGCGAATTCAAAACAACCAATCAGAGTTTAGATTTGTGCCTAATGGATTGCAGGGTTCGTATAGTGAGCAAATGACCCTACTTCAATTTTTTGTTTATTTTTCAGAGTGAATGACTTGGTATCTATATAACTTTGGTAATTAGGTAAAAATTCAAACACAGTTTAAAAATATAAATCAAACCATAGGATCAAAAGCGTGATTCATTTCGTGTGCGATAATGGTCCCCAAACTACCGAAATTGATATATTCTGGTGTATTTCCTTTCGAATATATTTCGCCTCGAAGAACGTTTATTGAAAGAACTGCATAGATTCATTGCAATATGAGTTTCAAAGATATAGGTATGTAATAGAAAATCAAAGCAATACATTTTCTGATAAGCTTACAGATAGTATTGAAATACATGAGGTAAAACCCATTGGCAGCAGTTGCTTGTAAATAAGGTAATTTAGCTGGCTTTTTAAACTACTCAGGAGTTTTTGTGTGGTAAATTTCATTATGTTGAGAAGTGATGGTAAATATGATTTGGAATCTGGATTCACATCTAGCTATTAAAAAACATCATAAAATTTTTTTAAAGTATTCTTTAAAATTAATCAAGTAAATAGCATCAATGGAAAATCCATACATCATCGTAATATTGCAATACTTGCTGTCCTTTACCTATTTCATCATCATAGGCTATTTTGAAAACCATTGCTTTTACCTTTTCGATAGCATGCTGCCTGAATTTACATAATATCTTATTTATGCTGAACGAGTGGTAAACATGTAAAAGTCTATTACAACTGATTAAAATATACTTTGATTCAGAATCCATCTTGGTATTATTTTGTAAAAGATTTTCCATCGCAGTCTTAAATTTTTGAGTGAATTTCGATACCACTGGTATCAAGCTTTTATCAAAATAACGCCGATTGATATATTCGTAATCCATTACTCTTCTGAATGGTCTATACAAAATTCAAACTTTTAAAAGCCTTAATAATCACAATAATTATAGCTTATCATCAACCAAAGTAGTTCAAACCTGAATATGGTATCAGCGCAATGATCTTCTTTACTTACACCAATGTTGTTATATTGTAACCAGTCCTTCATAAGATCATTGTCGGCGCTCATAATAATGTCAAAAACAAATGAACCAGTCAAGTAATTAGCTAATAATCTATAGTAATACCTTCAATTTTAATTTTTCATCTTTTAAATATTATTGAAAAAATAATACTCAAATAACAATAGTTTCTACTATTGATATTAAGTATACTAAATCTCTTATATATATGTGTGATATCAGGATGAAAAGAACAGAATGACGAACCTCAGGGTGTTGGTATTAAGAAAATATTACTATTCGCTGAAATTCTGTAGTATTTTGGAAATAACTCACTTGGTGGAAATATTGTGTACGGCTTTATTCACTAAATGTAAGCATCGTGGACAGTCAATCTGGATATCATCTTCATCAGATATTGGAATCGGTTTAAAAACTGTGCTGAGTAGGTCATTCCAAGGAATATTATTAAATAAGGCTTTTACATGACTCAATTTTTTCCATATGGCATTCCTTGGTTCTTCATTAATCTGAGAGAAATTCACACTTCAATTACAATTATAATGCATATAATTTATTAGAAGCACGAGTATCTTGAGCCAAATTTTATTATTTATTTCAAAATAAGTACCTCATTGAGAATTTTATCTAAATAGGATCTGCTATGATTTACATAATTTCGGATAAATTAAGTATCTATATTTTGGAAGAGAGGGAATGTAATAATCTTAATGTTGACAATTTTAGTGTGAAGCAATTCATTAAACGCTTTTATTCTAATTTTATTCTAGCTTTAAAACAGTAATAAAAAACATTTTAAAATATAACGCTGTGAAATATTCCAACAGTTATAGCATGCTAAGTTCATTATTTTTATTTTTTATCGAAAATTTATAATATTTTAAAGCAACGAAGAAATAGTTATGAAATGATCCTCTAAAATTTTGTTGCACTACAGACCTACCAAAACCAGTTTAATGCTTAGGTAATGTAGGTATTCGTGCGTAAAGGTAGGTAACACTTACACGTACGAAGAGTTTTCGTATCTGAATATATTCGTAGACCTCATGTTTCATTTTCTGTTGATCCACTTCCATTTTTAAAGCAAACTTAGGTAAAAATATGTTGTCGAGGTAGTTCTGAGAATCTTTCTGATCTAAAGCTAAATCTAAGGTCCATGGGGATTGGAATATTTCTTCCAGTAAAGCACTAGATTTTGTCCTCTGTCTTATCTAAAAGATTTTGATTTGATGTGTAGAGTTTTTGCATATTGCTCTTTCTACTTATAATTATGTAGATTTTTTCTTACAACGATGATGTTATGATTATTTTCCTTATGCCTTTCCACATCGATTGTAAATAACGATTTTGGAAGATATCCAATTTGCATTGATTTTGAATAGAATTTAACCAATGAGAAATCCTTTTCGTTCCAGTTTGGATCGAGTAATGCCCATCCACCTAGCTGGATGATCATTTTTTTCAAATCTTTAATGTTAGATTCTGAAACATATACACGTGTCCAGAGTGTTATAATTTTACTATAAATTAAAACATTTATACTAAAATTAGATGACATGACATTTCTTATTAATAAGAAAAACCTAGTTTGGATCTCAAAGTTTTCGTATCTTGTAAGCAGGGGCGTAACGAAGACATATTGCAGGGGGGGGGAGAAAACCAAAAATTGCCAACTAATATCATGGAATTTTCCCAACTGTTGACCTTTTTTTTTTTTTTTTTTTTTTTTTTAGTCTTCAAAAATTTTAAAATAGTTGTATACTGCTACCTTAAAACTCCAAATTTACCAACTTTCCAAAAGCCAAGTGGGCTACGTCCCTGGTTGTGTGCTATACATGATATAAGTTGGCATCAGTTCAAAGTTATTCGAGTTCTTATTTTCCCAAAAGAAATTCCAAGTTCCCATCAACGTTGAACAATTATAAATTTCCCAACTTTTCAAAACACCTTGGGGAGAAGCTCCCCCATCCCCCCCCCTTAGTTACGCCCCTGCTTGTAAGTTGGGCATAAATGTTGAAACCTCATAGTTTTCTTCTAATTTAATTCCTTTCATCAAATATTAAACTTCAATACCGAAAACTGATTGAAATCTCATTTCCTTAATTTTTAGAATCTCTATTTACTCAGAGACTTCTACTCACCATGATTCAAACAATATCGGAACATTGCTTTAGTCATCTTCAAAGCTCTGTGATCATTTCTCATAGAAGGCAGCTTAGCAATTTCTATCAGTTGCTTTGTTGTTTTCCACTCTGCTTCAGCTACTTGTGATTTTGAATTATTATACTTTCCGCAGGCAAACTGATAAAAATCTTGACATGGATCTGTTGTCACATCCATTTTACTATGCAGATTTTTGTCTATACCATCATGAAATGAATGTAAATTAAGAGTTCGTATTTGAAATGTGAAGGAATTAGAAGAGGAATATTTTTATACTTATCGCCATGCATTCTTTTGATTTACATAGTTCAGGGCTTCTTTTATTCGAAGAAGCTAACGGACTTAATAAACCATCTGAATGAAAAGAACTTCTTGAATTAAGATTAACCCGCGTTCGTTGATAAAATATTGGAATTTTACATGTTGCAATAACTTACTTGTCTTAGCTAATAATCCAAGAATGAGTAGAGTAGTTGACATGACTGCAAACGCTTCATCTGAGTATAATATTGGCATAGTAATTTCAAGTTGAATGTCAATATTAAGTTACTTATTATTATTATTATTCTAATTTTAAACTATTATAGTAGCTCCACTTTAGCGTAATCTTACGTATTGAGTTATTGAGTAATCATAATTTTCAGTCGACGTTATTTTTCTATTATTCCATGAATCTCTTATTAGAGAACCGTATTGTATTTGAGATTTACCAACACTCGCCATACCTCAGCATTGCGTAGAATGCCTAAAATGTTAGCAATATTGTTATTAAGTCATACAAACAACAGTTTGAAAATTGCATAGCCAGAGAGGTGCGGTTGCACCAAATATCATTTATTATTAATTTATGAATAAACATTTTCATTTAAAAGTGACAAAATTTTTCAACATGTCTTCAATCTTTCTATTAGCTTCTCGATGTTCTTAGGTTGTTATGATGATATGACACCTCATCAACTTTCCTGTAGAGGAGTCAAGGATAGTTACTGTACTCGCTGTCTAAGCGCCACTGATACTCCACTATTACTAGAACTGCCATGAGAAGTCACTCTACAGCCACCATAGCACAATATGCTGAGAAATTAATACCTCCATTTCATCTCCATCGTCTAACTGGCAATGAGAATGTTAAAGATGGACGATGCGATGCACAGCGAAATATGTTTGTAATTAAATTTTTCACATTGAAGCGTATGTAGTAGGCATCTTTACATTTCAGTAGAGAAGTCGCATCTGAACCTATTGCTTCATCCTTAAATCAATACTTATAAAAGCAAGTGTAACTGGTGCTAATTTTTCCTATAATTTGAGAATTATATTCAGATACATGCAGGGGCGTAACTAAGGGGGGGATGGGGGGGGGAGCTTCCCCCCCCAGGTGTTTTGAAAAGTTGGGAAATTTATAATTGTTCAACGTTGAAGTTGGGAACTTGGAATTTCTTTTGGGAAAATAAGAACTCGAAGAAATTCGAACTGATGCCAACTCATAAAACTTGGTAAATTTGGAGTTTTAGCGTAGCAGCAGTATTATTACAACTAATTTAAAATTTTTGAAGACTAAAAAAAAAGGTCAACAGTTGGAAAAATTTCACGATATTAGTTGGCAATTTTAGTTTTCCCCCCCCTGAAGAATGTCTTCGTTACGCCCCTGGATACATGGATGATCGATAGCATACATACTTAAAAATACAATGTAAAAATGTTGATGATCTACCTGACCACTAAATAAGTATAATTGTTATAAGTATCATGAAAAATTTTTGTTGTATTCACTCAAGTTTTGTCCCTTTCTCATTTTTCGCGTGAGTACCTACTTAGAATTTTGAATTCTTGGAAACAAATTCCACTTAATTACCTGACGAAGGCTTCAAATTTCCATTTAGTCCATTCAGTCTATTCTTCCAGTAGAATTTTGAAACATTAATTTTATTCAAATAAGTTTCATTCATTTGAGTAAAAATATTCGAAAACACGATGACCAAAAAATAATACTTTATGGTAAAATAATTTTATTTATGATTTTCTCACTCATTTCAGTGAACCACATGAAGTAATGGGATTTCTATGAGCAAAATATTCCATGGCATTCATTTCCAAACTGTACACTTTTCTAACGGATTCATCGGCGAATTTTGTTTACACTGCCAATCTGTAGCAAATTCTTCGCTATTCATCGCAATTCCATTTATTCTAATTCGCTTTTCAGCGTGAAAAGAGGCCTTTTCATTTCTTAAAACCACTTCTTTTGTTTTCTTTGCACACTGAGAGGTAGCAAAAGCTATCTAATACATTTGTGGAAGAGTATATTGGAAATTTTGTAATAGTAATTCTTTGTTCTTGAGCAAATCGTGGTATGCCCTATAGGCTACCTCCATGCCTCCAATATCAGCAAAGTTTTCAGATATAGTTAGAATACCATTGACCTAAACTCATCATAAGATTTATAATATCTTCTGAAGTAAATGACTTTGTCACTATATACCGGGTGACTACTTGATTCGAGCATCTAAGCGAAAAAATTAGCTAAAAGGTGAATTAAATACATATGTGTATTTTTGACAACGAAAGTATAAATTAAAATTTTGCATTTCATTGATAGACGTTTTTAAACATTAAATATAGTTTATTTATGCCATTTATTCTTGCTAATATCATTGAAACATATAGAAAGATTTTTGCGCTTGGGGTGCTTGAATCAAGTTGTCACCTGGTATAAATACCTTATTTCCAGTTTCCACATTGATAAAAGTAGAATACTGTTGCACAATGCATTCAAAAACTTTATGGTATTTATTTTCGTCTCTTCATTCCACCAATTTCTTAAATCTCCTTTCTCGTCGAATGTATGGCCTATGAAGAATGTTTATCAGTAAAATTAATCTGATTAATTTTGAAATTAGTTACATAGAACGAACAAAGCAAACCTTAAAATCAAATGCGTGATTGATTTCGTGTGCGATAACATTGCCCAAACCACCGAAATTGAGGTATTCGGGCCTGTTTCCTTTTGAATATAATGCGTTACGAAGCATGTTGATGGAAAGAACTACATCAATTCATCGTGGCGGCATGAGTTGCGAATATTTATGATATTTATGAGAATAATATGAAAACCTTCATAAACTCACAAACTATGTTAAAAGATGGGAGATACATAGCGTTCGCCTTAGTTGCTTCTAAATAGGGAAGTTTAGCTTGTTTTCTAAGCCCTCCTATAACTTTTTTTGTCGTAAATTTCATTGTGTTTAAAAGAGATGGTAAATATATTTGGGATCCAACTTGAGCTATTGAAACATTAATTTAAAAATAAATTATGATTGCGTTGCTGTTTGAAATTAATTATTCAAAAAATTTTCTAAAAAACCACATAACTTACATCGTCAAAATATTGTAGTATTTGCTGTCCTTTATCTATTACATCATCATAGCAATTTTGAAAACGATTTTATCTACTTTATGAATAGCTTTCTGCCTGAATTTACATCGGTATTACTTATTGTTAATCTAATGATAAATACTTACAGTTTATTCGGACAAATTACAGTATAGGTACTTTGTATTAGAATCCAGCAAAATGTTATCGTGTAAAGTGTTCTTCATCGCAGTCTTCAGTTTTTCAGCAAATTTTTGTACTGATGGTATTATACTTTTGTCAAAGTACCCACGATTGATATATTCATAATCTACTACTCTTCTGAATGCTCTGTTAAAATAAAATGAAAATTCAGACTCACCAAACGCAAACGTGAATATTATTGATAAAGCAATGCATACCCAAATATTTTATCCGCACAATAATTTTCTTTTCTCGAAGAAATGTCGATTCCCAAAAAGTCCTTCATAAGGTCATCATCAGCACTCAAAGCCATGTCAAAAACGAAAGAGGTGATCAAGTAATTACCTACTATGAATGATGGACATCAAAATTCAAGGATGTAATATTAGATTTAAAAGAATAGTTAAATAGGTCCAAAAGCTTCTTTATTATTAAAATTGTAGTTTATTGAATTGTTACTACCTATGTAAATAACTCACGTCCAAGTCATGTTATACAAGGCATTATTCAAAAAATGCAGACATCTTGGACAATCCAGCTGTATATATTCATTTTCGAATACTGGAACTGGTGTGAAAACTACCTTGAGTAATTCTTTCCAAGGAATATTATTATAGATTACTTTCATCTCTGCTAATGTCGACCACATTAAATTCCTTGGCTCTTTATTTATCTAATAGCAAATTAATAATTTATAAAAAAAAAAAAATAATAATAATAAAAATAGCCTTAGAAGAAACCATTTTTCTATAAAAATAGCTAAATCTTGCATTATTACTAGTGTGGTACGTAATTTATTATGTGAAAAGCGTTAACACTTGCAGCTTCTAGTTTCCTTCGCATCGCCGCATACATGTGCATTTGATCTTTCACTTTTTGTTGAGGAACTTCCATTTTTGAAGCAAACTTTGGTATGAATACGTTGTCAATGTAATTACGAGTTTCCTGTTCATTGATAGCTGAATCTAAGGACCATGAAGTTTGGAAAATATCTTCCATCAAAGTGTTTGGTTGTACCCCTGGTCTAATCTGAAAATTTTACAGTATCTGCAATAGTATATGGTACTGACAAATGTTGAATTTCTGCTAATTTCTTCGCACCTTAATGATGTTTTGCCTATTTTGTAGATTCATATCAACATCAATTGTAAATAACGATTTTGAAAGGTATCCGATTTGCATTGATCTTGAGTAAAATTCAACCAATGAGAAATTCTTTTCTTTCCACTTGGGATCGAGTAGAGCCCACGCACCGAGCTGGGCAGCCATTTTCTTTAGGTCTTTGATGTTGGAATCTAAAGCATAACCATATATATGTATGTGTTGTGCTTTTGTGCAAATACTCTCAGTCTCTCATGGAAAAGTAGAGCCACTGGCTAGTGAAAACATTTTTAAGAGGATGGTAACTACAAAGCGCTGGAAACAGCCATGTTGTTTTACTAGAGTTGAGTTTTAATAAGGATATGTTTAGACTTGCATATAATGCTTTTCAACTCTTTGAACCCACACTCAGTACTGAAGCTGGAAATGTACGATATCTATAACATTAACCGTGATACTAAGATGAATTTATCTAATATTTCTTGTCCATAGAAGTCATATAGTAGCAGGTGCCAGGAATTTTTTAGTTATAGACAGGCCCGCCAAGAGAGGGGAGCAAAGGGGGCAAATTGCCCCGGGCCCGGCGCTTTTCAAGGGGCCCGGGTCAGACCATTCAGTTTACCAATTTTTTTCAATCTTTTTCATTAGTTTTCAGTACAATAGGCTTAATTGTAAGATTCTTGCTTGTGAAAATTCTAGAAAAACAGGTGGGCCAAAATTTGCTTTGCCCTTGGGCTCGACTTGGCTCTCGGCGGCCCTTGGTTATAGACGGAAATTGACTGACATCACAACATGGAGGCTTACTTCTTATCAATTCTTTACTTGAGCTAAACATCGTGAAAAAGTGGTGTTTTTCGGAAAATTGTTGTAACAAATGAGCTGCCATGTTATGATGTCATCCCAGTTTGTGTCTATTGCTTTGATTTTCAGGATAATTTCATATCTATTTGTGGCAGCACTGCGTTTCCAGTTATAAACTTTCTTCGCTATAGAGTATTTATCAGGGATGGAAAGCCGAAAAATAAAGCTTGCGCTTTTGGCTTTCAGCTAGGTTTTTGAGAAATAAAACTTTTAGATTTAGCTTTAAATTTCTCAGGTTTTATAGCTAGATTTTAGCTTTCTAAAGTTTCAGCTTTTAGCTATATTTTAATGAGCTTTTAGCTTTTGGCTTAAAACTTTTAGCTTTCAGCTTTTAAAACTTTTGGCTTTTGGCTTGAAATTTTTGAATTTTCTTAATGCACTTAAAGTTGAAGTTTCAAATTCAAATTTTTATGTTAAAATTAATAATAATTATTACACACATACAAAGTATCAACATTTAGAAAAATTATTTATTTGAAAAAAAAAACTTTCAGCATAACATTTCAGGTAAAATTCAAATAAAAAAAAAACAAAAAAACACGTCAATACGTGAAACTGTTCAAGATTTGACAAACTTGGCATTTTGTTTTTTTTCAGCTGGCAAATTGGCGGGATTACATTGTTTACATTTGTACCTTTTTTTTTTTTTTTTTTTTTTTTTTTTTATATCTAGACTAGATCTAACATGACTAACTAGAATAACAGGCCGAACAACACAAGTTGGCAACACTGACATGGGTTTATTACGATGTTGCCATTGGCAACTCGCCAATAGTTCAAAACCAAAAAGCTGAAAAAAACAGTGTTGTAGAAACAAACCAAAGAATGAGAACGAAGAACAACAAGAATGGAGAATTTTCATTGTTCCTGAGGAACAGGACCAAGAACGAGAACATAGAAGTGATATATCTGAAGAATAAAGAACAGAACGAGAACAATATTTTCAAACTGAAAGATAGAAGAACAAAATGAGAACCAACTAATGAACAATGTTGAGGTACAAGAACGATGTAATTTTTTGTTGTTCTTCGTTCTTTGAAAGTTCATCATTTATTATAAAATTAATAAATATCATTAGAGGAAAGAGAAAATAAGAAAACTTATACTTGAAAGCGGGCAAGTGCTACATATATCCATATAAGTAATTTTTTTTTAAATTATCATCTTTAATTACTTAATTTTCAATTTCAACAACAACATAAACTGTAAACACGTTATCAAAAAAAAAAATAAAGAAAGAAAGAAAGAACAAAAGAAAAAGTTGAAGAACGAGAACAGAATGAAGAACGAACAAGAACGAGACCATAAAGGATTGAATGAACAAAGAACAGAACGAGAACAACATTGTAAAGAATTAAAAGAACGAAGAACAAGAACAGTTGAAACATTGAGAATAAGAACGAGTCAGGAACAGGATCGAATGACTGGGTCTTTCCAGGAAGGAGAACAGGAACAAGAACAGACCTATGTTCGTTCCTACAACACTGGAAAAAAAAGCTGTATTTGTAAAGGCTTTTGGCTAGCTTTTAGCTGAACATCTTAAAACTTTTGAACTTTTAGCTTTCGGCTATCTGCCTAAATTTGGCCAACTTTCGGCTTTCAGCTTTCAGCTTTCGGCTAGCTTTCCGTCCCTGGTATTTATAATGACTGGTCTATGTTCTAATTGGTCATATGTTACGCGCATAATAACCAATCATGACGCTAGAATGTGATAAAATGTAGGTAGTTTCATTTCTACCTTCCTAAATAATATCGTTCAGTTTTCAGTGAACGACTAAAATTCGTTTGTGATTTGAATCATCAGCTGATTTGTGTTTTTATTTTACGAGTTAGTCGAGGTAAATTTACCCCATTTCAACTTGCTGATTGGTTGTTACAGGCGTGACGTATGACCAATTAGAACATAGACCAGTCATTATAAATAGGTGTTTCTTGACTACAATAATGAGATGAACCCCATATTTTTCAAATTCTAGCAACTTGAGGCTTCTCAAATTGTATTCAACATTTTGATGATTCCTCATTTTGGATCTATTTTGAGCTAAATTCAAGAGTTTATATTATGATCGAACTAATCGTACATACAAAGTTTGACCTCTTTGGATGGTTTTGGTGTGGAGATGTGGTAGACTGATACAATTTTTTATTTTCATTTCCCGCCCAAACCCCATTTTTTTCTTCAACTCTCTTTCAGTTGCACTTGAGCAAAGTGAAATTTGGATGTGTTAGTATCTGTAATTCACTCTTTCATGTGAGTTGAAAACAAAAATTTTGAGCTGTTTGCTTTCTCCTCCAGTGGACTTAAAATTCGAGTAATCTGCTATTTTAAGATGTACCAAAGGTAAAAAAAAGTGCTATTAACGCCGAAACCGATTTTCAAAGCTTTATTTAAAGGAAAAGTACCTTTGTGCATCCATACAACTACACTCTCAGCAAATTTTGGCGCCATTTTGCAGCTATCAACCGGTATTGTAGATTAATTTTGGAGAAAAACTAAGATTTGTTCCATCTTAATATAGAAAACAGCATCGCAACCCGGTGGTGTATATCAAACGTCACGTTATGGGTCTATGTGTAACGAAAGTGTCCCGTTTTAAAGTTGTTTTCTCGCGATTATGTCAACTCAGGCAAAACATTTGTAATGATATTTTTTCCTGGAAATCTGATCAGCTTCATTTTTTAAATTGATTTCCTTTCTGTACCTTGGTTAGGACGCGTGTTATTAACTAGTTTTGGGGCGAAAATGTGAATTTTGGGGGAGAAGTAACGAAAAGTTAGGAGTTGTTACGGACACTATTGGCTACCACTTCTCGCAAAAAAATAAGTGCCATGCATCAAATTCCTCAGTATCCAAGACCAGTGGGAAAACTTTCATTTTCTGTATTCACGAAGCTTCGACGAATCTAAGAAATTTTACTTACTATGATTTAAACAACGCCGAAACATTTCTTTAGTCATTTTCACGGCTCTGTGATCATTATTCGAGGGTGGCATTTTGAAGATGTTTATCAATTGCTGAGTCATCATCGACTGTTCTATTGCTATTTCCGATTTTGAATCATTGTACCGTCCGCAAGCGAACTGGTAGAAATCGTTGCAGGGCTGCGCCGTGAAGTCCACTTTACTCAACCAGTTTTTATCTATACTATTACCAAGTGAGTACACATGAAAATCTTCACCCCCACCCCATCCTATTATATGTAAACAAAACGTAATTCATACTCATCTCTGTGCATTCTTTAGATGTGCACACTTCAGGATTTCTTTTCCCCAAGTGGGCTAAAGGAACTGCTGAACCACCTGAATGGAAAAATATTCAAATTAAATTTATTTGCTTACTCACCTGGTCAAGTACTAAAATTTGATAATGATATTAAAATCACTCGTTTCAACAAATAATCCAAATGCTATGCATAATGCTTCTCCGAACCATAACACTGACATGACTAGTTCTAATAATTTCAGATGGAATGAAAAAATTCATAATCAAGTTTAATTGATACGAAGTACATATTTTGAACTCAAAGCCTTCATACCATATTATTTCAGAGTTCTGTATGTAAGTTGATTGTAATACCTTATATTCGACGTTTTTTCTTATTCAGAATTTTAACTGTAGTATGCTTCCATTGTTTCATAAGTCATGTATTATAAAATCATATTGTATTTTTAATTTTTCAACACTCACTCTGCTTTATACACTAGTATGGAAGGCATGTAACAATCTCTGTATCGCAGATACAAAGAGAAATCGTTTGATTTATCAACTAAGTAGGTAATAAAAAAGAACTGTTTAAATGTTATAAAAGATGCATGCAAGTTTTTATGCAGAAAGAAATCTTAATTGTTTGTAAACGTTTCCTAATATCCGAAACTGTTCGCATTTTTTTGGAAAATGGAAGTTCAGAATTTCTAATGAGCTCTGAGAAAATGATCATCTACCTATATCATAATTCCAATGTACAGAAACTAGATCGTGTTCCAATAAAATGAACTATGGGTGCTCGTAATAGGCAAGGTACCTATTTGATCGCTCAATGGGTAATGATCACAAATGTAAACATGTGTAATTAGTTCGTATAAGAGAAACCACAAAGCACACTCATTACTAAATATAATATAGTATTATTGAACTATGCCTATATTATTGGTTATTACCAATATTGCTCAGCGTCCCTCGTCATGCACATATAAAATAATTTAATTTTCTTTTTCAAATGGAAAACATGATATTAGTGTACGCGGTTTATACGCAGATTTCGCGCACTATGAGAACATAGATATGGAAATTTTCTGGGAAATAGCGACCTCGAATTAATAATAAGCGAATTCGCGTTACGTAAATATTTCAAACTTTTAATCCGCTTATAAGTTTTTATCGTGGACGCGGTGATTATTGTTAATAACGTAACGGTCGCTTGTGGTCGATGTTTAGATAAGATAAAGATGATTATGTCTAGCACCTTAATTCGTAGGTATATTTTTGTAACCGCAATGTAAATTATTGAAATAATTAAAAAATGTAATTGTTTCGCGTTTGTTTATGAGGTTCGATGTATTGCAAAACTTGGGCATTATGTCGGTGACCGGAGTTACCTTGTATCGTTTGAGTTAATTAGAAATTTATTCGTGTATACAGGTGTCAGAATTAATGCGATAGCCATCGAGATGATGAATCGAATTACTCACCTGTGTAGGAAAATTTTTCGGATGTTATTAATGAGAATTTAGTTGGCGGGTCGATGGAGACGTTTTGTAACGAGTTGTGAAAAGTGCTTATCGTGACGGTGTATCGATGCTGTAAGTTCTCGCGGAATTAACTCGTAGATTGATCTTGGAAGGTAGCAAAGAGGTTGCTTGGTAAATTGATTGAGCTAAAGGGTCCCACACAAAGAAGCAGAGAAAGTATAGTTATTCTTGGATACGAAGTTCGGAGATCGTGAATTATAGCTTTGTAGAACAAAAATAAAAAAAAATAAAAAGATTCCAAAAATGAAATGATGGAAGAAATATTTTGTGATAATGCGAAAAAAATGTGTAAATAAAAGAAATTTTCAAGAAAAAAAAAGAAAATGGAGGACTGTCAAAAATATAAAAAATATCCAAAAATAAAAATAGGAGAGAGCTTTTGAAATTTCATACCTATTGAATTAAAAATTTTTTTAAAGTCCAAAATAAAATTCCTAACTTGCAAAAAAATCATAAAAAATATCAAAAATGAAATAATATTTAGTAATGGAAAAATGTTTTAATAGATTGAAAATAAGTCTAAAAATTATTTAAAAAATATATATACCTATATGAAATTATGGAAAAGTAATCGAATATGTATAGAGATTTGAAGAATAATAGTGAAACAAAATTATGTGTTGAAGTGAACTAATAAAGAGAAGAAAAGATCTGAAATACAATCTAGCATAAAAAAGCTATAAAAAGTGAAAAAAAAGACATTGAATAAATTCAAATAACAAACGGTTTAGTGATTCTTTTTAAGTAAACGCCCGTTTTTGGGCTCACCTACTTTTTGAACTTCATAGCTTATAGGTTGTACAGTGTATGAAGCCCCCGATAAAGAATAGATCTTCATTTCGCATAGAAACCCTCACTTTGTGGGTAAGGGGGTGTGAATTACCTATTTACATTATACGTATCCTTGTAATTCCAAATGGTATGTCTTATTTTATTAAAAAAAAAAAAAAAAAAAAAAAACATAAGCAGCCATGCCGCATTACTGGAGCTGAGTTTTCAATTGGGGTTTCCGTATAACGTTGCTAACCTCTTCATGCCTACAGGTCACATCCAATGCTAAGTCTGAAACACCATACCAAGCCCTTTCAAAATCACTTAAGAAGTTGAATTTAGAACAACTGTAGTGTTTCTTGTCATGCAATAATAATATAAGCGCATATTCTTCAAATTATAATTACTTGAGGCTCCTCAAACTCTACTCAAATTTTGATAATCCGCCATTTTGAATCCATTTTGACCCATATTCAAGAGGTCATATTTTAGTCACTAACTAACTCCACACACAAAGTTTGACCTTTCTTGATTGATTTGGTAAAAAGATATGGAAAATTCAAGAAATTTCATAACTCAACACTCCCTCAAAAAACTGTTTTTTGCTCTAACTTCCCTACAAATGCACTTAGAAAACTGAAATTTGAATATATTAGTGTTCGTGACTTACTCTTTCATATGAAATCGAAAACAAAAAATTTGGGTTATTTGCCCCCTCTCCAGCCTCCCTCAAAATTTGAGTGATCCGCCATTTTAAGGTGTATCGAAAAAACAAAAAAGTCGTTTTTTTGCATTTTCGAGAAGAGTCTCTCACCACGTTTTGAACGAATTTCATGAATATATATCGTACCAAAAAGTTGAACACTTACCAGATAATTACAAATGGTCTGAAGAGCAAATATTTGAAGACCCTACCCTCCCCTGACCCCTCCTTCCGAAATTAGGTAGGCTGTAATAGTATCGTTTTTATGTTGAATACTCGGCTAAAAAATAATCCCATCCTGCACTGAACTAAATCAGGATTCTCAGCCCTTTTGACGATACATTATCGTTAAGTGAAGTAACATGTATTAATATATTTTTGGAAGTTATAAATTTATGTATTGAAAAAATGTCCTCGATAGAACATATTTATTCCACTTTTCGTTGGAAAGTTATGTTCTAATTACCTTCTCATATTATATGTGTACTAAATTAATTGAAGTTTCCGTTCAAGATTGATGAGATTATTATGAAATTCTTGACCTATGAAATGAAAATTGATACGAATGATATTCATCGGTGCGGCGATACGAAGTCAGATTTTTAAATGCGATAGTTGTATTTTACGAGGTACAGGAAATATGTGAGAGTTATATCTTAAAAATGAAATATTTCTTAATTTACACGTCCCATGTAGTGAATATTTTCGTATGAAAAGAGCGGAAAGCAAGGTATGTTTTATTCGTATTTGTGATCATATTTTTTATTCCGCTTCCACAAACTGTTGTAAAACATGTTCAAGTTCTAGCGGGAAATAATTTATATTTATTTATTTAATATTATCATTATTATTTTTTTTTTTTTTGAAAATTACTAGTAATTTGGTAAAGGGGTTGATGGTTGCGAAATGAAATTAATAAAATTAAAAATTATTTCCTTCTTTGGCTAATTAATACCTCTCTGATAAAGATTAATTATTTCATGGATTTTGAATTTTTTTTAAATTGAATTTTGAACAAATTTAGATGTTTGACTGCAGAAATATTTTTGTAGAAATTGATAATAGATTTTCTTTATTTACAGAATGTTAGATTTTTTTTCTAAATTTACTCAAAACTTCAGTATTCCACATTGTTGTAAAATTTACAACACAAAAATAAGTTATTGCTTGGTGAATAGTGTGAACCTATAATTTCTATTCTATTGCATTTGAGAGAAACGATGCGTAAAATTTTTCCTTCCAAGAAATTCTTGAAGGTGCCCATATTCTATGTGTGTAACATAAATTAGGTATTTTTCTCGAATTTTCAGCAAATAAAAAATACCTACTTTGATAGTTCATGGAAGTTAAAATCATGGATAGTTCTTTTCTTGAGTCTAATAAGAATAACATCAAGCTCATAATAATGTTCTAGCGCGTCTTAGTTTTAATTATCCATATATTTCAATTTTTTATAAATATGGAAAATATGGATTTTTCGAGTTTTGAGAAAAAAAATTGACAGGTAACATTTTTTCTACCCTTTGGGCTACTAAAGATGATCTCGAGACATGAGAAATTTCGAATACTTCTAAAACTAAAATAGAAATCTATTTCCAAATAATTTTGACTCTATCATTAGGCAGAGATGAATATGAACGTAAGAAAATGATTTTTTTCTGCATTTCATTGAACTGGCAAATAGAAACTTGTACTTTCCCAAACCCGAAATCCAATACATTTTACAAAATGATCCCACTAGCATACTCCGCTTACTGAATTTCCTCCACTCAACCGCCTTATACCCACTCCTGTAACTCTACTTAAACACGCCTCTAGCCCAGCGCTGTACAGGGCGTCAAAAAAAAAAAAAAATCTTTTCACCCTATTAGTTAGCCTGGAGTTACTAGCTCTCTGCTGGTACCTACCTACACTGGAAAAAAAATTCTCTATCTCAATCGAATGAAATTTATGCCGTATTTATTAATTTTTAGAACTTGCTCTCCGAATGGCTGACTTGGGGTGAATTCGTATAAAATGAATTCCATCGAAATAGTATCATGGTATTTGATATTACGTTGCTTCATTGTAATAGTATGTTGCGCAGAAGATGCAAAAACGGGAGTTTGCTTGAAACGCACGCACTTCAAAGACTATCCAGTGTTAGGTGGCACTTACCCAGACTTGATACGCGAAGGAACCATTTTAGTGGATAAAAGTTTACTCATCAAGGCAATCACAGAGACAAAAAAGAAGGTAATTTTGATCACTTGCCCTCGGAAATGGGGTAAAAGTATAAACATGCAGATGATGAAAACGTTTTTCGAAGTCGGCGTGGACCCCGATGGAACAAAAGTACCGCCCGAAGAGACTGCCAAGTATAAATTCTTCACCGCAGGTAACGTGAGCTTCGATAACTTAGCGTCGTTTTCTAAACGTTACGAATTCAACCATACTCTCGATTTGCAAGTATACGAAAACGCGCCGTTGATTTCAAAGCATAAAGATTTCATAAAGGAATATCTTGGCCATTATCCGTCTATATATTTCGACTGGAGTCTTATATGCTGGGACGTGGGCGATTATGAGTCGTTTTTCACTTCCGTGAAAAATGTCATCTGCGATTTATTCCACGAGCATAAATATTTGAAAGATCTACTATCACAGGCGTCCAAAAGCGACCGTTTGAATTTACAGGCGAAAGAATTGATCATCAGCGACATCCATAGATTTAGGAAAATTTTAAATATTCGCACCGGAGGTACAATCAGTGAACCTGAGTTGGAAAGTAGTTTTCAATTTCTATGTAAATTGATGTACGAATATTACGGTAAACCTGTGTTCATATTTATGGACGAATGGGCGAATCCGATGGTAGATTTATTCAATCATTTTTCCAAAGACGATGGAAGAAATAAAATTATCAAATTTATGGCCTACTTTACCCGACAAACGATCAAAGAAAATGAATACTTGAAGAAAGCCGTTTTAACAGGTATCCTATCTGTTGGCGAAGATGAACTGTTCGATGATTTCGGTGACATGATAGCTCGTCATAATGTGTTGAATAACGATTTCTACGAATTCTACGGCGTAACGTCCAACGAATTACAGTCGCTGTTTAAGTTTTATGAAATCCCCGAGAAACATGTTAAAAACGCTGTGAACATGTACGAAGGGTACAAGTTGAAACGTAACTGTAACCAGACCGTTTGTAATATATGGTCGTTGGTGGATTTCCTAAATAAAAAAGAATACGTTAACTATTGGGTAGATACAGGGGATATGGAAGCGATGAAAAAATGGTTAAATATCGATAAATTCAATAAAGTTTGGAAATCGTTGATCGACGGAGGATGCGTGGCTATCGAGTATACGGATATGAAGTTGGAGTACAAAGGTTATCTACACGAAATTGACACCATTTGGGGTAAAAATGAACCGACCAATGATAAAGCCATGAATTTTGTTCTTTCCTATCTTTTTAACACCGGTTACTTGACCATTAGCGATGTACCTCTTAATGATACTTCGAGTGAAAGAAATGTCAATTTGAGAATACCGAATAACGAGGTAAGGAAGTATATGAAAGATTTGCTGTTTCCGGAAAAGAAAGTCACTTTAGATTCGGAATTTTTTTAATGTGATCAACGACGATATCTAAAGGGTTTGTTTCCTTCTTCTTTATATTTATTTGAAGTATGTGTTCATTTGTTAATTATAAAACTTAGAATAACACAGGTCCAGCTCAAGTAGGTATTCTGTTTTTAATTTATTGCAATTTTTTGACGTTTCATTAGTCAATATTTTGGTGGGCCATATTTTGATAATGAATAAGTTCATACTTAATACTCGTAGTTTGGTAATGAGATACGTTGTTAATATTTGAATCACTGATCTCAAGTACATTTGTATACATATTCTGGTAATTTATATCATGGACCCGGGTCGCTCAGGTTTATACCTAAGTATAATTTGGAAAAAAGATTGAAAATAGCTCTTGAGTATTGAAGTGATGTCGTAACCTAATTTAAGAATTATTCCGTGGTCTAGAATAAAATTAGAGTAAAATTGATCTAAACTCGACTCCGACTCTGCTCTAGACTTCATATTAATTCTAAACTCGACTCTGTCTATGTCTCTAAGACTCTGTCTCTGCTTTTAGACTCTATTAATTCTAAACTCGATCCTCACTTTGTATCTAGACTCCATATTAATTCAAAACTCAACTCTGTCTTTGTCTTTAAACTCCATATTAATTTTAAACTCGACTCTGACTCTTTCCTTTTGTAGTAGACGATAGAGGGCACTTGACCATAGTTTCTTTCCTTTTTCTATTATTTCGTCTTTATACCCATCCATTGTTTTTGTAAACGTGTTCGTTGATAGCATAGAAGTAATAAATAATGAATTAATTAGACAGTTTATCATTTATTACTTCTATGCTATCAACGAATCCGTTTACAAAAACAATGGAAGTGTATAGTGACAAAATAATATAGAACTGAAAGGAATTATGGCCGAGCGGCCTCTATCGTCTACTACACCTTTGACTTCATATTAATTTTAAACTCGACTTAGACTCCATCTCTAGACTTCATATTGATTCTAAACTCGACTCTGACTCTGTCTCTAGACTCTATATTCATTCTCAAAATCAAATGTGACTCGAATCTCACACACACACGCACACACAAAAAAAAACTCAATACTCAAAACTGAAGTCAAATTGAAACAGGAAGACTAAATGTTGAATCCAGACTCGAAAGCTGAACAACTTTTGATGTAAAACACTTTAATTAATATATTTACATTCTCGAACATTCGATACAAATTCATAATAAAGAATTACAAATAATGAAATCATCTCTGCGCAGTGTTACTACAAAGTATAATTATAAAAATTAGGTAGTTGGCAACACTGGCTAAAATATGTTTTTTAAATTTAAAAATATTGCCTCTTCTCACCCTCCTGAAAATTTTTGTTCTTCAAAGAAGCAAAAAAAATAAACAAAAAAAATCTAACAAATTAAGAAGTGTATTATTATTATGCTTACTACTTTGGTGTCTACTCAAATGATATATGAATGTATTTTGAAGAAAAAAAATTCTCAATTTCTTCATTGATTTTCTTGTATTCTTCTGAATTGAGCATTCAAGTAATCTGCGAAGAGGTTGAGAATTTTTTTTCTTCCAAATATGGATATGTATCGTTTTAAGCTGGCACCAAAATGCTAAACACAATAATATATTTACCTCTTGAGTTGTTAGTTTTCCATCTGTTTTTTTTTTTTTTTTTTTTTCTAAATATAGAAAATGAGGAAAATAATGCACTTCAATAACATTTTGAACATATTTTAATGCATTTTAAACGAAAAATTCCCTGAAATGTAAGGCTCGCCTGGGACTACAGCCCTATTAGCCCCCTCTCCTTTTTATCCGAGCCTCTTTGTATCAATGAATTAATCATATCAATAATGTAGGTACCTATGTTAGTAATTAATATTGTTGTGATCGATGTAATTATAATTTAATTTTTAAGTATTTTGTAATTTATTATAATAATCCATATTTCAATAGTTTGTAATTTATTATAATAATATATATTTCAATAGTTTATACCTATAGCAGAATTTGAAATTTAGACAATTGATATTTTCATAATCGATCATTTTATCGATTATCGAAATATCACTCATCGATTGAAAAGTTTCTCATGAATTATAATATCTTACGGATGTTAAAATGTGTGTAAATATCATGCTTTTTATGTCAACAGAGTTCCATATCTAATGATATCGTAATAATTATATCTCATAAATTACGAAATATTTATTGCTGTGATTTCAAGAAATAATTTAATAATGTAGTATCATGGTACCATGTAAATCCTTATGTTAATGAGAATACTTTTTTTTTTTCAAAACTATAATGATATCTATCATAAAGATATCATATGATGGGTATCAAAAGTGAGAACATTTTTCCTACGGTCATCATTATGATACAGAAATCCTTACATGTTTCATCAATACGATAATCTTTTGCTGACTAATCACGAAGAAATTTTTGTGTCGAAATCATGAAAAAACTAAATACATTATCATATTCAGGAGCGTAAGTAAAAGGGGGGGTGGGGGAGCTTCCCCCCAGGTGTTTTGAAAAGTTGGGTAATTTATAATTGTTGAACGCTAAAATCGTGAACTTGAATTTTTTGTAGAAGTCAATATTTTATACTCTTTTAGGAAAATAAGGACTCGAATCAATTCGAATTGATGCCAGCTTATATTATGTATGTTGAACAACAGACTATTCGCGATAACCGAAAAAATTTCCAACTTCGCGCATCACGACGAACGGTTGCAGTGCAGTTGTATGTATTAAATCATGCTTAGGTTTCGTTCTCCAGGTGCATGGATAGACAGACAGATTGACAGATAACAACATGTAAATTAATAGTGTTGGCATTTATCGATTATTTGAGTAATCGAGTAAACGAATTTCGATTATTCTAATATTCGATTAATGGAATCTAGATTATTGAAATAATCGATTATTAATCAATTAATCGATTTTTTTTTTATTGTCTATACTCTATAGTTACTACGTTTATTGAACACAAGTGAATAAAGGAAAAAATAAAAATTTACTCAAATTCAAATTTTTTTATCGATTTTTTCAATCTCTTGAAATTTTTCCCCGGAATTTTTTGCTATCCAAAAATGTTTTATAACATTTCTATATCTATTTTGAGTTTTTTTTATCGATTTTTCAGCACTAGAAATTTTTTGCACCCAAAATTTCTTCAGATGGTTTCTTAATTTTACACTTCATCTAATTTTCTTCAACCTAGAAATTTTTTTTCAATAAAATTGTAGCGTTAAAAAAATTTCCGAAGTTCAAATGAATATTGATTTTTTTAAATAAAAAATAAATATAATTGAAAATAATTTTGAAAAAAGCATTCGAATTTGAAACAAAACTGTAAAGATTTTTGGTTGAAAAAATACTAAGAAAAATATTTGGCTCGAAATGAATTTTGAGAAAATCAGAAAAAGGATTTGAGTTGAAAAAAATCTTGGAGATTTAAAAAAATTTCAAGAAAATTTGGAGTTGGAAAAAATATTCAGAATTTGAAAAATCCCAAATTTCATTTTTTTTATGCTGTGTTCGATTATGATGAAAAAAAAAAATTTATTGGAATTAATCTCAAAAATAATATAATTTATTCGAATTAATTATAAAAACAAAATCGTTTATTCAAAAATGACAATATTTATACGAAGTCGCAATTCTTATTTAAAAAACAAGCATATTTAAGGTAAGCCATGAGAGACGATTTCATTGTATTATAGAAATGTGTTCACAAAATGATTGTTTTTTAATAAAAAGTTTTTTTTTTTCAGAAATATCGAAGCATTATTGAAAAAAAAAACATAAAAACTGAAAATTAGCCGATTAATCGATTACCTATTTCATAACATGATCGATGACATAATCGATTACTTCTAATAATCGATTAATCGATTCTTCCGATTATTTTTACCTATTAATCGACATTTTCGATTAATCGATTATTAATCGCCTAACACTATAAATTAGAATTAAGCTGCTGCCATTGCTCACTAAGCCAATAATCCACCGATTTTTTTCTGTGCATTGTATACCTGCTATATGTCTGTACTTTTTATTAACCCTAAGTTGAATTTTAAAAAATGAATAAAGGAGGGAAAGGAAAAATATACAAAGTGCAGTGTTGTTCGTGTGATGAAATTTTGTCAAAAAAGTTGGGAATTTCATTACAAAAAGTTAGGATTTTTCAAATTCCCCCCTCCCCCCCCCCCTGAAAAATGACTTAGTTACGCTCGTGATCATATTTTGATTTTGAATATGAGGTAGCTTTATAATCGGTATAATTATGATTTTGAATTCCTTCTCACTGAATTTTTACGTCACCTAAGAAATGTTTCTTCGAGAGTATTATCTCATATGGATAATGATGTTGATTTCATTAAAATTTTAGTAATCTGCGTATTGTAGCCCGATATCATTAGATACAGTAACAAGCTTGTGTATATCAAAAGTTGGAATTTTTTGCCATCATTTTGCCATACATGGGATCAGTAGGATGTCACCATGATTAACTTGATTAATAAGCTATATAGGTAGGTTTTTCGATAATCGATTTATTCATGTATCTATTGTACATATATCATTAATTGATCTATTGATTTATTGATAGTTGATAATATATTTTTCTGATAGGGTTTAGCATATGACGGTGAAAATAATAAAGCATAAATTCCGATGCAACGAAAGGGAAAACATAACCGATCTACACTATATAACATATTCACAATGCATTCGGTAACCGGGTAATTAGGATTACAGTTGGTTATGATAAATTATACAAATTTGAGCGCAGTTAGAAACGATGATTGATTGAATGAGTTCATCGTAACGCGACGCTCCTCCTGCTGAGAGCATTGCATCAAGATGTACGTACATCTATGTACATTATCTTGTACATTATACTGAAATCGAGTGCTAAATAGTGGCACAAATTGGCTACAGGTCTACGATATGACATTGACTTAGTCTCCGGTTAACGTGTAATTAATATGGACGAATGTACGCAAGTATGTTCGATGGTCACGAATAGTTTAGCGACCACTAGTAACCTGTTGCATAATATGGTAGAAAATTTTCTACGTATTGTGGTGGACGAAAAAATGGAGCGAAAAGATAGTAAAAACCGGTCTTTACATTGTACCGAATATGAAATTAACCGAGTCGACGAACATTGACAATAACCCTGTGGTAATTGGATTCGTATATTGGTAGTTTCACCGTTTATTAGATAATCGTCTGCGGAGGATTATCGAAGGTGAAGTGTATGGACGTTTCGTCAAATATTCGACGAAATTTGAATATTATTTGGTTTTGTGGCTTGGTGTCTAGTAGCGAATTAATTGCAATCAGAAGACTAAATTAGCAACCGGTTCATCGGTAGTACGAAAACGCGACCTTTGGATTGCGTAAAAAGAACCAGAGTCGATGGCAGAATGACTATGGAGTTTAATCACGAGTAGCATAAAGAGGGGCATTTCGAAAGGATATTGTGACTAATCGATACTCATTTGTTGGGTTCGGATGAATCATTTTATCACGAGATTTTCGCGCCGACTTCATTAATATTGCGAAAGAATATGACAAATTATTAGTAACTCTCATTTACGATTATTGGATTTTCCCTTTTTCATACATTAGGCGGCGTTGCATCGGTAACGAGTACGCGACGGTTGTAGAGTCATCGCGAGCACCTGTTTTAGATATTAATTTCATTGCCACGAAAATTTCGTAAAACTAGTGTCATAATTTCGAAATAGGAACATATGCATTCATAGAATCATTACGAGGTATTGTTATGGAACGTCGAAAATATCATGTGAACTTGTAAAATAATTTGTCTAGATATTCCGATACGATAGATATCATTAATAACATAATGAAATCGAATAATACAAGCGTTCAGTTTTAATAGAAGTGTTGGTTTCATAACATTTCCTTTTGCCATTTTCAAGGAAAGTCACCCATGAGAGTATTCCATTTTTATTTTCTTTTTAATGAACGTAAAAACGTGTATTATTAATTGGTCAAGCGTACTAGAATCGAGCAACGATGGCCCCAGTGATAGTCTACGGTGAAATTAATACGCAACTTAAACTGCGATACGTTTAACTAGGCGATATTATGGTAGATGATGGTGGCGTGTTAAATACGTTTTGTTGGGCATTTAATTTATTCTAAATTTAATGAGTATTACGACATGTGGAAATTTATCGGTGAGAAAATTAGATTTTTTCGTCGAATGTTAAACGAGTAATGTAGGTAATTGGACAATTGTGCTTCGTGAAAGGTCGTTTATCGATTTAAGGGTCTGAATTTTGGTACAAGGTTAAACACGTTGGGTCATTTGAGTTCTGAGTATCGAATTTTCTTATTTTTATCACGAATAATGGAACCTTTTGTTTTGGAGATTTTTTTTTTCAGAAAGGACTTTTTGTTATTTTTATGCGGTTTTTTTTGAGATATTTTTTAATTTTCCTGTTTTTGATCACTTTTTTTTTAATTATGTACTTTTTCAATTTTGGACATTTTTTTAATTTTTTGTCAATTTTTTTTCTTTCAGAGAGGATATTCTGGAGGCTTTTCTTTTTTTTAGATATTTCTAACTGTTTTTGACACTTTTTCTATTTATTTTCTTTTTTTTTAATTCTGAAATTTTTCTTAGGATTTTGATAAAATTTTTCTTTTTGTGAATAATTTTTCAGTCGAAATGATTTTGTGCTTTTTAGCAGTTTGAAAAAAATGATTTCTCAATTTTTAGACAATTTTCATATTCTTCAAATAAAACATTTTTGTATTTTTTAACTTTTTTTATACTGTTTCCCCAGTTTTTGCGCATGAAAACTTGCAAACACATAATTGAAGACATATTTAAAATGGAATAACAGCTTAAAAAAGAGTTGAAAACTACAAAAATGTTTTAATTGAAGGATGAAAAAATCGCTTAGAAATTAAAGTAAGTTCCCGAAACTGAAAAAAGTCCATTATTATGGACGTTTTTTAATTTCGGGAACCTACCTTAATTTTCATGCAATTTTTCCATTCCTGAAATAAAATGTTTTCGCAGTTTTCACCCCTTTCTCAACTTTCATCTCTGGCTTCAAACATTTCTGTGATTTATGGACTTTTTCAATGTGAAAATGTTATTAAGTTTTAGGCAAAAGTCCGTTATAATGAGCTTTTTCAATTTCGAGAATCTTTCTTAATTTTCAGGCAATTTTGCCATTCGTTGAATAAAACATTTTTGTATTTTTTACAATTTTTTCAACTTTTATCTCTGGTTTCGAACATTTCTGTGATTAATGGACTTTTTCAATTTAAAAATGTTCTTAAATTTTGGGCGTTTTTTTTTTCGCAGTAAGAACATTTAGTTATTTTTAGATGCTTGAAAAAATATATTTTTTTAATTTTTGGACAATTTTCTAATTTTTTTGAATTCTTCTGTTTTGGAAAATTTTTGGTTTTTGAGTATTTTTCAAGTTTTTCTGATTGCTTAAAAAAATAATTTTTCTGATTTTTTACATTTTTTCTAATTTTTGGACTTTTCTCAATTTGAGAACTATTCTTAATTTTTAGACAATTTTTGAATATTCTTTCTCTGGATGCATTTTGTTATTTATGAAAGATGTTTGTTTTAAAACATTTGTATAAGGTATTTTGATATTTCAATTTCATTATTTGCTTGAAAAAATATCACAGTTTGTTCTCCTTCCAACTAAAGTCTCATTTTCTCTAAAATTTTCATTTTTTTGGTTTCGTGATGTATTTAGGTGTGAAATAAAACCTTTAGAAAATTATTAAAATCCTTATAATGGAAGAACCGGACAATTATGTGAAGGTTTTATCTGATGATTTTTTTTTAACTGTAATATTCATTCACAATTTTTGGATTTTTTTTAAATTTTGAAAATTTTTCAATTTTTGGATTAATTTTTTTAGTTAGAACAATTTGTTATTTTTTTTTCTATGATATTTTTTCAGTTCTTAAATAATTTTATTTCTTATACTTTTCAATATTTCTGATCTTCCTTGATTTTTAGTTGAATTTTTTATTTTTTGATGAAATTCCCTAATTCTTGGACATTTATTTTGAAATTTTTTTCTCAACTGTGCAACACTTTTTCTATTATTGAAATTTTCTCACCTACGTTAAAAACTTTTGCAATTTTTAGATGTTTATTTCTTTTTATATGAATTTTCAATGAAAACAATGACCATTACAGTGTATTTCAGATATTTCATCAATTTTTGTTGAGAATTTGTAACGGTAAAATAAAGTTTTATAAATTAGATAATAGTTAGGAAGTTTATAATAGTCAAACTCTTCTGTTGGTTTCTAGTTTCAATTAATGTCAGTGAGCCATAAGCACACATCCTAACAATATGCCCCACATACTCAAACATCCGTTCTAGACTCCAACTCCCATCTACCCTATCCGATATCCTCAATAGCCACCAGACCAACCTCCTATTCACCTTCCTGAAACAGTCAAACCTTTACCACAGAATCTAAACACTCCATACCCGCAAACGTGCCTCTGGCCTTAGCGGCAGCACACGGCACCAAAAAAAAAAAAAAAAAAAAAAAAAAAAAAACTATATTATTCGCATCATTTTCGCGTCTTAGCAAAGATTTCTTGAAAGTGATGTCCCTATCAGGATCCACTTTTAACGGATCTTTGTTAAGGAGTAAAAATGACACGGACGATATTGTCGAAAATCGTTTATTGAACTGAACTAAAATTAAAATCTAACAAAAGTGTGTTTATTGTAAACATCCTTGCTTTAATCTAATTTCTCTGACCTTATCGTACCGTTACAAATTAATGATTTTTGAATATTTTTGGATGGTAAAATTTCACCACTAATTTAAAAAAAAATTAACCAAACCATCATTTGAAAAAAAAATTGTCGTGGAAACTTATTCCTTTTGTTTCCGAAAGCTAAAAAATAACATACCTGATAAGTATTGTCATGATTGATAGAAATTAAAAATAATGCAATTGAATAAATATAATGTATAAATAAAATGAGATACTGCTCATTATTCTCAACATTTTCTCCTCTAAGCCGTAACCTATGCTAATAATATTATGTAGGTGGTTCAATCTGTGGAATCTACAGCGTATCTATACGTAAAGAATTTGTTTATTTTTTATTTAATATTTTTATAATCATTGTACGTGTATGTAAATATGTACTTATTTTTGAAAAATGTTCATCATTCACTGAGATTTCATTTGCTTAAATGTTTGTAATTACTAACGAGGAATGGTCAGAACTGTCCATCGCCGATCTGTTTGGTAGGTAGCCTATCTTGTAGTACTTAAGGAGTAAACCAACACGCCATATTCAGTTTCTCGGAAACGAAGCTTATTTGGGTAAGCAGTGTTGCCAAATGTTGAAAATCAGAAATTCCTTATTATTTAGAAAATATATTTCTAAAAATGTTAATCATTGGAAATTGTAGGGCTGTTTAATAGAAAGTCATGTCAAGTCCTTATATTGGAGGAATAAAAGTGTATTTGAAGGTGTTATCACATATAGGAGGGAAAAAAGTGTACCTATAAAGTTATTATAATTGTAGTAGTTATTTACTTTTTTGGCGGGTAAATGGTAATTTGAATTTTTCCTTTCTTTTTATATGTTTTCAGTTATTTTTTTATTATTAATTTAGGTGATAAATTGAAGGAAAAATTTACTTCTATGTTTAAACGATCGATGAAGTTATAAATTTTAATTTTATATCAACCTAAACGTGTAAATGATGATTTACATCAAGGAAATGAAATACACACAATACAATTTTCAATGATTAACATTTTTAGAAATATATTTTCTAAATAATAAGGAATTTCTGATTCTCAACATTTGGCAACACTGCTTACCCAAATAAACTTCGTTTCCGAGAAACTGAATATGGCGTGTTGGTTTACTCCTTAAGTACTAGAAGATAGGCTATCTATCAAACAGATCGGCAATGGACAGTTCTGACCATTCCCTCGTAAGAAAATAAATCAATGAAACATAAAATTCATGTCGAATACTGAAAAATTAGTTATGTATGTATTTTCCACTCGGTAACTTTGATACATTTGGAAAAATTTCGGATCAAATTGCCGGAGAATAAAAATCTTGAAAATTATTGAAAAATCAAGTATTTAGGGTTTAGAATTTCTTCAGATTCTGGGCTCGTGGTCAAACGACTCTGAATATTTAATAGGAAACCCATTACCACTAATACTTAGTATTTCTGAAAAAAATACAAGAATAGGTGTCCAGTTAAAGTTACTCAATTTTATTATTTTAACGAAGTTACGTATGTATGCATATTCGATTTTCATTTGATGTGATACGTGTAGGTTCCTGGCAAAGAATTGAATTACAAAAAAATTAACTCTGACACTGATTGTTACATGATTCGAACTCACTCGACTTCGCTTCAAAATAATTTTAATGATAAAAGAAAAATGAATTAAAATTTTAAGTTACAAATTGTTTTCATATTATTCTCGTTGAGCTTGTTGTAGTTAAAAATTAAAGTTCACGACTTCCAGATTAATTTTCGAAAGTACAACTTGCTTAACGATTCCGTTTATTTTAAAAAACTGTATTCTGTTCATAATACTGGGTCAGTGACTTATCGATGACACAATGATGAGAGCGTATTCAATTAACTCGAAAATGAATAAATGATAACTCTTGCGAATATTTGATCCACATTTTATTCGTGATGAGAAATGTATATAATTAAACAGGTATCCGTATTAAAACAACAGGATAGATTATAAATTCTTACTTAAATATTAAATAACATCAATTTTTGTTTAAATAAATAAAATATCACACAGTTGTAGAATGTACAAAAAAAAATAAAAATCTATTGTAATGAATCGAAATTAAAAAAAAAAAGACGTTATAATAATGAAAAAAAAATTTACAATTATTTTACACTTTCGTTATAATTATCATAGTAACAATAGGCCTACGAATAATGAGAAAAATTCGAAAATTTGTCCCTTTACAAAATACATTTTAAGTAAGCGAAAACGAATCGGTAACGAGTATTGTAGTACGTTACATTCATTTCACTAATTTAGGAACTCTGATGAAATACCGGACTTCGTTGATGTTCGATTTTCTTTGATGTGATATGCTTTGAAAAAAAATTTTTTTTGGCAGTTTGAATCCAATTTTAAAACACCATTATCAATAGCTTAGAGGTATTTAGGATGAATTTTCAGGTTTATTAGAGTAGAAGTATGAGTGTATGATAATTGTGTTTAGGCCTACATAGAATATGGAAATGTGGAGAAATAATCTGTATTCGATTAGATGGGTGTCATAATGTAATTAGGTACTTGGTATTTTTTATTATTTGGATAATCTAAGCGTGTCTGTACAAACATTTTTTCTGTGGAGAGGATATCGAAAAATTTCAAAAAAAAAAACTTTTTCAAAAGCATGTGAAGAACTGAAAGGAGATAAATTTAATTTTGAAAGAATAAAATTCTGTAATTCACCAAACCTAGAGGACGGTAGTGACTATAAGTATAGATAAAACTTGATTATCTAATTATTGAATCTCATAGAGCTATTTTTTGGTTTACATTCGCCTCTTTTTTTTTTTTTTTTTTGTATCTTTTAGTTTTCAACTTTTAATATCATTTCCTAGAAAATATTCTCTAAATGATTCTTCAATTCAAAACTATTTCAGAGAAGGGTTTCAAATCAGAACTTACAAATATAGAGAATACCATCCGGCATTTCATAGCAATACCGCGTAAAATTGTACAAAATCGTTGAAAAAATTTCGACGCAAGAGTACAATCGGAAAACATTACGATTAAAATACTCGATAATAATAGGTTTTTGATTTTTTACATAGCTTAAAAAAGGAAGGGTAGGAGGGAAAAGAGAATTAAATGTTTAAAAATGTACACAAATATCTATAAAAGAGAAAAAAATTTTTGGTGACAAGCAAAAAAAGTGACGGAACAAGACTAAAAATAAAATGAGAAACGACATATATACGAATTAAATAATACACAAGGAGAGACATACAAAGAAAATAGAGAGAAAAAATGTATAACAAAAGAAAAAAAAAATTAAAAATGATATATCCGATAAATCATCAAGTAGTGATAGAATCCGATTTGGCTTTTCTATTATAATAGGCAGCTTGCTGCGACGGCGATCTGTATTCGGAATCTGATTCCGCATTCAGCTGGCAACTGGTTAAATCACCGGTATCGCCGTACATTTCATTGTTGTCGCTTCTTTTCCCGTTGCTGCGATTGTAATTAAAGTCGAAATCTGAAACATTACGTCAATAATTAATACTTAATGGCGCCTAATTGATGGAATGGTGAGTACGCGGTGATTTCATAAAATATATACGCGATCTGATAATTAAAAGGGGAACGATGGGTGTAATTGTGATCGGAATATCGGCCGATGTGTAACGATTGACAAAGTTAGCGCCTGATTATGGTAATGGTCGTTTATGATGGTTACAAAATGATATAGTGGCACGTGGGTGATGCGCCGCGTTTCCTTATTATCTTTTGATAGCCTGCTGAGTTAAAGTTGAAACGCTAATGAAGAAGTTAATCGGAGTATTGGTATTAGCAATTGAAAAAATGGATTCGAGAGATTCGCGAAGAAAGTGCACATAAGTGGTTTGATGAGGGCAGTTTCGACAGATTATTGAACCGCAATATTCTCGGGTTAATTGTCATTTCGTAATTTTCTTTCTCACATGACTTATGAGTGATATATCGCGTAGAGGTTACGAGGTTGCGTTGAAGATGCATATAAGTCGCATAAATCACCAAGAATGATGAATAATGGATTAAAAATTACCGGGAAAATTCAAAACCTGGCGAAAAATAAAATAATCGTATTTAAGATGACTCTATGTCAAAAATGGTAGCCAGGAAGATGAAAACTTACTATATCGCCGAAAAATTGATGTTTAAAAAGATTAGAAAATTTCAGAAATATGCAAACAAATGATGCGAGTTATGAGCGGCGCAAAAATTAATTTGCAATACTCACTGTTACTTACTGAGCAGCCCGCCGCCTCCAGATGCCGCTGAATAACCGTAATTTGCGTACGGTGTAGTTGAGTACTGAATGTAAGGTGAATTGTATGCGCTGCTGTACTCTGTGGATCCTCCTGAATAAAAAGAAAAATTGAAAATAAATAATCATGATGAAAATATAGGCTCATAGGTAACTTTAGAAATTTTTTTTCTGTATTAAAGGGAAGAAAAACCACCTCACGATTTCAGATAAACGCCTTGCAAAATTTACACTTTGAGAAATAATACTAATATGACATGAAAAACTTCTCAATCAAAGAATTAATTAGTTTTCTTAAAAAACAATAGGGAAAGAAAGTCCTTACGTCAGAGATCACGTGACTTCACTAACACAAACACAACTGATAAAATGAGCATAGATTTATAACAACGAAAGAAGGACAAAGTGCCTCCTTAAGTTTTTAAGGTATCACTTTTTTCCTCTTTCGTTCTCAATATATTAGTGAAATTACATGCCCTCTAGCGTCAAACTTTCCTTCCCTATTTCAAGATATAAAAATTGGCAAATTTTCTATTTTGGTATTGTAGTAACATTTAATTCATCAAAAACCAACAAAACTTTTCATCCTCAATTTATGCAATATCATAGATAATCATACCTAGATAGCTCACCCCCATATACACAAAAATTTATCACTCAATAAACATCAAAAACTCTGAGCAAAAACAGTTTTGCACATTCAATAGAGATAGCGTTAACCATACCACATCTGATTACATTGATGTACGAAGAAGAAGGGGGATGGCATTGACGTATTTGCTACCCTCTCACCTATTAACATAAGCTGAAATGTTACGAAGTAAGGGAAAATATGTTGGAGCGCTATCTTTGAACAAACTCGTTAAATAACACATTAAACTTGGTTCATTTTCAACAAAATTGTGACCGATAAATTTTTATACAGCAGTGAGTAGAGGTCTGCGCCGCCGAAAAAATACGCCGCCGCCGCCAATATTTTCGGCGTTTCACGCGCCGCCGCCGCCGATGAAATTTATTGGCTTCGCCGCCGCCGCCGCCGCTAATTTTTTCCTGGCGGCGTAGATGGCGCAATACAAAAAAAAGGCCAATAGATTACATTTTTAGATTAGCGAAATGGAAACACTGATGGACGATTTGTGTTTTCAAGTTTTCGTTGCTTTCATGCTTTTTCAGTGTTCTATTCTATGTTATATATATTTTTTGTTTGTTTTTTTTTTGTGATTGCAATACCTATTAATAAAATTCTTGTTCGTTTATAGGTATTTTTTTCAATTTTTTGTTCGCCGCCGACCACGCCGCCGCCATTTTCAAGCTAGCCGGCGGCGTGTTAAACGCCGCCGCCGCCGTAAAAAAAAAAAAATACGCCGCCGCCGCCGATTTTTACCCCGGCGCAGACCTCTAGCAGTGAGCTATTCAAGTGTAGTCAGAATGATCTAGTAAAGGAGTTCGTTCAGAGATGGCGTTTCAACATATTTTACGTCACCCCATAACGATTCATCTCATGTTAGTGGCTAAGTGGGTAGCAAATACGTCAATTTTGTCCTCCTCTTTTTTTGTACATCAATGTAATCAGATGTGATAATAATTATGGTAAACGCTATCTTTATTAAATGTGCAAAAGTGTTTTTGCTCACAGTTTTTGATGTTTCACGAGTAATAAATTTTTATGCGTATAGCGATGCGCTATCTAGGTATGGTTGATCTATGGCTACTTGATTGGTGAGAAGTTTAATTCTAGTACAATGATAATAAAGTGCGATAGAAATACTAACACAGGAGCTCTACCGCGATATAAGCTCCTTCATACAATATGCATGGCTACTCATGTGACAGGCATGCATAACGGTTTGTCTAAACTGTATATTGAAGGGGAAGAGATATTAAAATTCAACAATATTTTTTTTCTTTTAGAAGTTCTTGGATGTATTTGAAAAGAAGTATTAGTGATTTTAGAATATTCATCAATCGAAACCATTTCAGGAAGTTGGCTTCAAATTCTACCCTTCTATTCACGTTCAAGACCTACAGGAAGGTGATACGTTGGTATAACGTTGCCTAAAGATTGCTCATCAACTGAAATGCATAGAAAAACATTTCTAATTTTCTACTCTTAATTTTGTAGTTTTTATCAAATAAATCTAGTGTTTCAAGTAAAAGTGATTTAGTTTAGAAAATCATTGAAGAATGAACAATAGTTTATAGTGAACACCCTATTGGCTAAATTCACCTTAATGTGAGCTTTTTCGTATCATAGGTAAATTGTATGATGCCTAATCTACTTTCTGAAGGAGACCTGAATACAAAAATTTGAATCATTTTTTTTTTATCTTAGTGATAGTTGATAGAGGGTAAAATATTTCGGTCCAGTCAAAATGTAGAGCATAGAATCTTGTAGTACTTACAATAAATTAGCATCACAAAAAGGAATAAACTAGGAGACGCTGTAAAGAAATGTAAAGAACCACTAGAACAGCTCGTACCTAATATTTTTTTTTAAATGGCTTGGAAAAATAACAGCTTTGCATAGGAGAAAAAAGAATTTTTTCAAAAATTGTTATAACAATATTTTTGAGATATCTATTTCGAAATGCATGCACATTGCACAATATACAGTTTTCAAAAAGGAAAAAAAATTAATTATTAATGACTGAAATTATCGGAATCGAAAATGTATTCAAATATGCTTCGTTATGAAAATAATAAGCTAATTGGTGTAACTTTCCCCAAAAGTAATGATACTGAACTTTAACAATCACCGTTGGTATAAAAAATTGTTTAAACATTTATATTTCGGGCCCTTCAATAAGTATGGTAGGCAAACCATCATAAATTAATGTCACATGAGTGCACCTGCATGTGATATGAAGGGACTCATACTGAAACGAGACACATTGTATGTCAACACTTCATCTTTTTACTTCGAATTAGAGAGAGGTTGGATTTAAAGCCAGCTTTTTCAGAATTTTTCGATAGATGAATACTTTTGAATCGTTCATATTTTCTTTCCAAATGCACCTAAGGAGTTTAAATTTTTTATACAATCTTTATTGAGTACCAGAACGTTACCCTTAGAATTCAGAACAGACTAGGGTCAAAATAACAGGTATCTCAAGATGTCAGAGAACTTGAGGAGCCTGAAATAGATCAAGTTTTGTAAATATTTAAATTTTAACTTCAAAAGTGGTTTTGAAGGGGATACAGAGAAAATTCATTTCTCACAATATGATGGGACATCATATCATTGGTTGTTCAAAAGTCATGATGTGCCACTTTCACAATTGAATTCGAGAAGTGTAATATGAGTCCTTATTCTTTTTCAAATGTCCCTCCCCCTCACATCAACAATATATGTTTTTTGATCGAGAATTCTAGACACAGAATCGAATTCTTACCTGAAGTGTAGTGGGTTGTGAACCCAGGTAACAATGTCGGAGGGGTGTACGCAGCGGCAGCCGCTGTGGCTACATTAGAATTATTCGCCGGCTGCAACACGGTTAAGCTTGATGTATCGGTTGATCCGGCCTGGCCGGACGGTGTGATTGAATCGGTGGACAGAGATAAAGGTAGACCTGGAGATTGTCCGGTACCATTTTCACCATTGAAAGTTACACCGCCTGTGTTTTCTGTAAAATGAAAGCATTTCGAGAATAATATATGGAAACTATAGGTGTTAGGAGTCAGAAGGCTACCTAGAGGAAGCTGAACTTACCATTATTATAATGAGAATGACTACTGGGCGAAAGTTGCGAAGATTCTAAATCAGTGGCAGGACTTAATTTATGCATTTCTTGCATCGTAATCGCAGTCATCGGAGGAGCTCCTGGAACATGATGATATACTGAGATGAATCAATGCAATAATTGCGATTAGACAGATCATAGAACGCCATAGTACTTACCTAGTGAAGAAACAGCCGTTACAGACGGAGTACAAATGGGCCCCGTTGCGTTAGACGTTGTGTGCGCCGTTTGCGATATGGTATCGTAAAGATCCGGCGTTGTCGGGGCTGAGTGAGCAATGAATCCGCTACTCTGAGTGTCGAAGTACGGCGGAGCGGAGGCGCCGACTACATTCGGGCCGAGTTCAGAGAACAGCTTGTGTTCATCTTTTATACACCATTTACTAGACCATAACTGTGACACAGACAACAGTGGATTAGATATGGATATGTGGAGTGGATATGCTAAGGGGTGCATTAAGATGGAAGGTTTCATACCGATACATTGGCGTATAGTTGATCCCCATTGTAATGTGGATGCCTAATCCTTTTCACATCTTCTTCAGGATTTTGACCATTCAGATCGCGATTCTCGTCTATAAATGAGCGAAGGCATTAGATAAAATAACGATGATTATAGGTCGCAATTCGCGAAATTACTCCTTTGGCCTTTTGCGACTGATGTACGAGAATACTCATTAAAATAAATTAAGCAATAAAAAGTACGCGAAAGCAGCGCTACCTAATGAAATGAAAAACTCTATCGACCCAGGGTAAAAGGAAAAAGACGAGCAGTTTTAAATGTCACGTTAGGACATTTTTATCTATAACATTGTCGTCGAATAGTAGCAATCTGTTGCAGAAACAAACAACGCAGCGAGTACTTTGGTTTTAATTTTATGATACAATAGTATACGGTGTAGTGTGTAGGAATATTCCCGCGAGTATACAAGGGGTTTAGTAATCAGTCGTAAGTTGGATGGGGCTATTGCTCAAGGGACACTCATTTCTGACATCATTTTATTATACAGAGAGCCACTAAACACCGTTGCTGCGCTTTTAAGTTTAACCTACTGGTTGTGATAACAATTCCCTTTTCGATTAACCTAAATTGTTTTTCTAACATTTTACCATCGGCCGCAGCCCTTTTTATCTATACGTCTTCGTTGAAATGTGCAACAGGGTCAGCGACGCGCGTTACTTTTACAATTAATAAAAAGATATCCGTTATCCGGTGGTAATAATTTTGCGAACTTATGGTACACTGATTTTGGGCGCTCGCCACCCTCTACGAAGATGTAATAATTTTTGATTGTTATGAATGAGAGTCACCCCACTTCCTCGTGATGGACCTTTATAGGGATCGTGTTTTGGTGCGCGTTCGCTTAATGAAAAGTACGCGTTTTTACACTTTGGTTGATTAATTTAAGACACGCTGTACGAAAACTCCGAGGAATTGATGACGTCAAGGGTAGGTATTCACAGTTGGGCGCGATATTCTACAACGATGCTTTTGTTGAAATATTGCCTGATATATAATTTGATTTTTGAGAGTGAAAGTAAGATAATATAAGATGTGAAATCCGAAAAAAATATATTTCTTTTAAGCATTTAAATCGATTCATTTATTTGAAGGACATTTTTGTCGATTTCTAAAGCAGTACGTATCAAAATTAAGCCTCTTGTTTTTTTTTTGTTTTTTTTTCGAAATAGAGAAACCTTAATGATGCATGGAGAAATTACAAAAACTCTACTTTTCCAAGTATTTTATTCAGATGAAATGTTTTTCATACACCATGTGTACTTCATCGGGTCTATTTCTTTCGGTATCAATAGGGGAAAAAATAGGAGAAAATCCCAATTGAAAATGTAAATTTTCTTGCTTTTTGACATTCTTTGAAATTCGGAACTGTTTTTCATTTTTTGACATTTTCTTATCGTTTTAAAAATTTTTCTTGATTTTTTTAAATTTAAAATTTTTCCACTTTTTTTAATTTCTCGAGTTTTTACTTTGATTGAAACAAAATGCAATTTTTAGAATATCTGGCTTCTACTTTTATTCCAAAGTAATTTTCTTTAAACTTTTGTGCATTTTTTAATTTAACAACTTTTCAGTAATATTTTTTATTTGTAATTTTTTTGCAAGATTTTTAATGTCTTCTTCTTTTGTTTTTTAATATTTTTAGAATAATTACATTTCTGAATCTACTTTTTAACAATTATAGCTTATTTTTTTTCACTTGGACAATATTTACTGCGAACTTTTTTTGAATTTTTTATTTTTTAGAATTTTTAGAATTTTTTCATTAGTTTGAAATTTTTCATTTTTTGGATATTTTTCAAAATTTTTACTCAATTTTCATTTTTTCACCTTTTCGAGGTCTTTTTTCATACTTCATAAAATTATATTCTTTGCTTCAATTGTTATCTTTGGTCAATTGGTCATTAGATTTATTTTCATTTTTTGTACATTTTCCTTTTTCGTCAGTTTCCAAAGGAAGCTTTGCGCCCTTTATTGGTTGTTCCAAAAAGGTTGGGCCTAGAGTTAATTTCCATATTGTCTCTCTTTCTTGAAAGGTAGTTCTTACTCTTTGTAATGTTCTGCTTCATTATAACCAGAAACAACGCCTTACCCTCTCACCCTCCTCGCATAAAATTGTATCCTCTAAATTGTTCAGATTATTAAAATAATTTTTGGATTTTCTGAAATACTTATAATAATTCATTTATTTATTCATTTTATTTCATTTCATGTCTCAAAATGATTTTTTAGAGGCTTCCTTCTTTTTAATGCCTCATTGTGTTATATTCTGTAATTATTGTAAGAATCATAAGTACAGAGAAAATTAAAAAACAAATATTTCGATTTCATTGTTTATATATTTTTAATAAAAGGAAAATTTCCCTGAAAATTCTTCTTATTTATTTCCATTGTTAGTTTAAAATAAGAGTTTTCTATCGAGTGTTGTTAGACAGAAATAATCCCTTTTATTACTCTGTGTTTTTTTTCTCTTTGCCCAAATATTTTAAAATTTGAAAAGAATGAAATAAGTGGTGCCTATTGAAAACCTGATTTTATAGGATTTTTCATAAGTTAGTAAATGTCTACAATATTTAGCCTACTCATGATTCGTAAGAATTTTCAAGAGCGAAACCAATACTATGTAACGTCTCTATGGGCACACTTTGGCTGATAGATATCTTGTTTCTGTTCTTATATAGCAAATAAGTAGATGAAAAACACTATTTTGAGCTAATACATGTCTTATGAACATCTTATAGATATATTTTCAAGCTGAGCTTGAATTAATGTCGAATAGATGTCAATAAACATCAATATCTTTTTCTAATTAATGAAAAATTTTGATATCTATTGGACATTAATCGAAGCTCAACTCGAAAGTATATCTATAAGATATTCATATGACATGTATAAACCCAAAACGGTGTTTTTTGTATATCTATTTGCCACAGAAATGTGCGCAAAGGAGTAGGCTTTATTATTATCTCCGGTGAGGTTAGGCAAATCCTTCGTCATGGTGGTATGTTTCAGTTGCCTAACGAACCTTCACCAGGTCACGAATAACACAACCAGTTACATGGTAAAATTATCGGTTTGAAAAAATACTTTCATTTTCGTGCCCAGTGGAAAAAAATGAGCTCAATTCGACTAAAATGGCCCCTAATGACCAATAAAATAGAGCATATTTATGGGCGTATACATTTTGGTACATACATAGACTATAGAGTGACGTGAAAAATACCCCTAATGAAAGCGAAATTTCCGCCTATATAAACGCGAGGCGGCCGGGTGGGTTTCCTGCGATACGATTTTCATAAGTACGATATTAGGTGCGTAGCTTGCAGGCTTTTTGAAAAAGCGTGGCGCGTAAAACTTTACGGGACATTTGACCGGGAAATTCGCGGCGGCTTAAATGAGAAAAGGGGGTGGGGTGGCGAATAGGAGAGGCTTATTTTTGTCTCTTTCGGCTCGAAAACAACCCGCCCGCAATGTAAGAGGGTGAAATGAACCGTTGCTAGGTAACAATGGGAATAACGTTCGCGATTTTAGAAGCGTAAAAATATGTATAAACATAAGGGTGAAGAGGGCTGAGGCGCGTTACCTGTTACTTAAGTGTAACGCGCAGGGTATTAAGAGCTTTGGTAAAATCTGTCCGCCATTTGGTGCAGATTAGGCATAAGATGTCTTACCGGAATGCGGGAACTGGTGATCGAGATGATGGTGATGATGGTGATGGTGATGGTGATGATGGCCGTCCAAATCGCGTTTTCTCTTATTGCCATTTGGATCGGTCTGCGGTATACCTAGGATTCCGTTTATGCTGTACCTGTCGTGCTGACTGGAGGATACGTGAGTGATGACGGATACGGGGCTGGGTTGTTGGTTCGTATGCTGAGGAGGTAGATGACTCGGTGTACTGGCCGCAGGCTGTATCACAGCTCGGTGGCTAGTGCCATTGCTATTATTGCTATTGTTGTTTTGAGATTGTTGTTGTTGGTGAACGTGTTTCGCTTTTTCGGCCGCTTTGTTACGCACAATTCTGAAAACAAACCATTCGTATTGAAAAATTGTACGAGGAAAATGGAAACGAATTGTAATCTCGGTCCCTCGCTTAGTCCCAACGTACTGCGACGTTAAAGGTTGAGAAGTTTTTAACCCAAGACAATTCACTGATGCGCGACGATGTTCTAAAAGTTTCTCTTGTAATGTCTGAAAAACTCGCAAAAACTACACGAATAGTACGTCCGAGTTGCGGAGAAATAAAATCGATGAAAAAGAATATAGTTAGGTACCTCTCGCGCCAGATACCACCCGAATACCGCGTCGACTATATTACAAAAGCGATATTCTCGCGTTCACGATTACAACTTTCGCTCGCTGAACTTCGCTTGTATTATACATCATACCGTAGGCATTTTAGACATATATGGCATCGCTCTGAGAAATAATTTTTGTCCGCTGATTTTTGCTGTAGTTCTTGGGAATAATACCACAATCAATATATGCTAAAATTACTAACGTGTAGCAGTTACTCGTAACTACCTATGGAAATTTAGACCCTTCCAAACCATTTTTGAATTTTTCCCATTTGCATTAACCAATAACATATAGTTAGATCCATAATAAATGTATCTACATCCAATTACTTACAAACTCTGTCTAACACTTTTTTCTTCTAACGCTAACCGTTTATCTGAAAAATAACTTTGAAGTTGGCTTACATGGTAGAATGACTCATTTGTTGTATATTAGTCAATTTTTGGCATTTTTTTTTAGCACAGTGTCAGATATGAAGAAATTGGTTCCTTAAAAAAGTAATCTATACTTAATTTTCAACAAAAACATTTCATTAGCTTTTTTCCACCCCTATTCATTAGTCCTTGGAGTAGCCTTGAGATGACTTATTCAGTAAGACGATGATTCTTGTTTTTCAACATTAGTTTTTCAAATCCTTCCCGTTTATCATACTGTGGTATGGTATGGTATGGTATGGTATGGTATTGTATTATATTGTATTGTATTGTATGGTATGGTATAGTATAGTATGGTATGGTATAGTATAGCATGGTATGGTATGCTATGGTATGGTATTATATTGTATTGTATGGTATGGTATGGTATGCTATGCTATGCTATGGTATGGTATTGTATTGTATGGTATGGTGTGGTATGGTATGGTATGGTGTGGTATGGTATAGTATAGTATAGTATGGTATGGTATGGTATGGTATGGTATAGTATAGTATAGCATGGTATGGTATGGTATGGTATGATATGGTATGGTATATTAGTGTATGATTGGGCATGACTTTATCTTGTCTTGCCTCATCTTCATATCTCTAGTTATAATGCAAGTACATACTATAATATACTGAACAATTTGAGTTGAATGAATCATTTTATTTCAAAATATATATTCCTCAGAATTTTTGAAATGCTGTATTGCCTGAAAACAATTTCTATAACTTTTTCCTTTGTTTACCTCATCCAAACATTCATCAAAAAAAATTTCAAACTAGTTCAGTCAAGTGTATTTCACCAAAAATAGGTATAATAATGATGACATTTCTTCTAGTTCAAGTTCTTAGATAACTCTTCACCATTCTCATTATGCTGCTTTCCTTAATAGTGTGATTTCTTTTCTCAAAAATATCGCACATCTCAATTACCAGTAATAGAAAAAAAAAAAAAAAAATGATAAAACATACTTATAGGAAATGTAATGTAGATTAATAATTTGTAAAATAATTTCTTTCTTATCTATCATTTAAAACTCGAATAACTAATTTTCAGAAACAAAAAATTGTCATCACACTAGATGAGTCATCCTTAAGGTCACTTTGAGGGGCTTCAACATTTTTACTAGAAATTAGGTGTAGATATTATTTTGTAAAGAAGTGATTTTCTTCATATGTGACATTAACGACGGAGAAAAACGTAAAAAACTGATTATTATACAATAAACGAGTTATTTTACGAAATGAGCCAACTTCAAAGTAATTTTTCAAATGAATCGTTGGTGTTGGGAAAAGAAGTGTTGTGTAGAATTTGTAGGTGATTCGATGCAAATCAATTTATTATAAAACTAATCTCCTCTTATTGGCTATCACAATTAAGAAAAATTCAAAAAATTTGTTTTAGAGGAATTTCAAATTCTTATAGGAGCCCTGCATGGAAGATACATGTGACAACTTCAGAATTTGATTATGAGATTACTCCCGATAACTATACCGAGGATCAGCGAGATAGTAATAGAATATTTATAATGACTGGTCTATGTTCTAATTGGTCACATGTTAACGCGCGTAATGACCAATCATAAGGCTAGAATGTGATAAAATGTAGGTAGTTTCATTTCTACCTTCCTGAATAATATCGTTCAGTTTTCAGTGAACGACTAAAATTCGTTTGTAATTTGAATCATCAGCTGATTTGTGTTTTTATTTCACGAGTTAGTCGAGGTAAATTTACCACATTCCAACTTGCTGATTGGTTGTTACAGGCGTGACGTATGACCAATTAGAACATAGACCAGTCATTATAAACACTCATTATTTTAAATCAAATAAATTTAGAGTTTCTGTAGCATATATACCAGGCCATGCCATGCTGCCGATTCTAGTGGTTGTTAGAAAAGCAAAAAAAAAAATTATAAGATAGGTTGATTACATCATGGACGTGTATTCAATCTGATATCATGAGATTAGAATAAATTATGCGTGGAATACGCGAATACACAATGTAAACAATTTTGTTTTGGTGGGGCCGGCTGGATTTAAATCTGAATGAACTGTGAAGGAAAACTGTTAAGTATCGCAGTTCGTACATTTCAACGCGCCGAGAAAATCGGCAGCGTGAAATTTACATAGGCTTGATACAATTTAGAATGGAGCTGCGTTACCAGAGAGGCGAGTATTCCGTAACACTTGAACGATTCGTCTGTATCGATGACGATACTTTTCCTTTGAAACGATTCGGATTAATTTTATTTCATAAAATAATCGGCGTTCGACGAATTGGCGGTTCAAAAAATTTTTTGATGAGGTGAATTCAAATTGGAATCAAAGATGGAAACATTTTATTAGAGTAATGCGCGTTTAAATTAATTAATTCGAACGGGGCGTATTTGCGATGGTCCCCGAGCTTGTCAAATATTTCGACATACGTACGTTAGGTGTAGTGTGTACTAATCGAATATGAAAAATAAACAAAACGATCACGCGTGTATGTTGGTTGAATATAAAACGAATGAAAAAACCGCCGTCGAGCGCGACGCCTTTGGTCACGCGACATATCAACAGGTGTAATTTAATAATCATTTTTAAATTGATTGTGAAGTATTAGGGAGGAGAGATGGGAAAATAGGAGTGTAAGTGGAACTTGTGTGGTATTATATTGGAAGTTTTTGAAGTCGGAGTGATTGTCGTTTGAAATTACAAAAATCAATTCGTATAATAAAATTTATTTATTTATTGAATTTTATTTTAATTTAACATATTCATTATTCTTTTCTTTTCATATATTTTTTACCTATTCTTGAACTGATGATTATATTTTTAATTAATATAATATAAGGCATATCTTTCAATTCACTTCGGAGGATTTTTTAAGGTAAAAGGATGGTGATATCTAAATTCTGTACCTATGTAAAATCTCAGCATGGCGGTAATTATTTTCATCTAAAAAACTTTATCGTCAAAACTACTAATTGAGTAGGCTGTTCGAAGGTAGAGGAATTCTATATATTAATCTTTTGCAGTTTTGAACAACCCAAGTATATAGTTGGTCAAGTTTCAGTAATTTATTTTGTGAATATTGAAGGCCATGTTTTTTCTTCAATAAATACCATTTGGACGAAATGGCAATTTTATTATACACACAGACCTGAAATTTCTATCATCGTCATCAATACAACAGTATTTGGGAACCAACACCCCATTGCTAAGGATATGATTACTCTTCTCACCAGAACCTTTAATCAAATAAAGTTCGTATGGGTGCCAGTGTACAGAGGCATTACTACAAATGAATCTACGCATACTGCTGCCAAGCATGCTTCTACTATCCTTCCTTTCCCCATTATACCAACACCAATCGCAGACTTTAAAGCCATGATCAAACATGAAGTTTGAGATAAATAATCCAACATCTGGTCATATATCACTAGGTCAAAAAAACTGAGACATATTAAAGCAGATACGCTTCTCTGGCGCACCTCAGCATGCAAATCTAGAAAAGAAAAGTTCCTCCTTTGTAGACTCAGAATAGGTCACACTCATCTCACTCATTCTTTTCTACTTTTGCGCACCCTGCCTCCATCATGCTACCAAATACCAATGTACACTTGGATTGATTGTAAGCCACATCCTACAGCATTACTCCCAGCGCAGGATTAAGGTACGTTACCGTTCTACGCACAATATATTGTTGCCCCAAATCCACTTTACCCCCCCCACACCCCAAAAAATCAAATATCAATAAATTATTTCATTTTCCATAAAAAAAAAGTAAGCAGCCATGCCGCATTACTGGAGCGGAATTTTTAACTAGTTTTAACTAGGGCTTGTTCAGGTTTACAAATAATATTGCTAAACTCTTCATAATTGTCTACAGACCATGTCTAATACCAAGCCCAAAAACTACAACTCTATCCTTTCCAAAACCACTTAAAAAGTTGAACTTGAAACAAATGTTGTATTGCTTGTCAAGCAATAATCATACGTATGAACAGTAGGGTGGGTCGATTTTCACTTTTTTTGGAAAATTGAGTATGCACCTAGTTCAGTAGTTGCAAAATGATCCCAAAAGAATGTGAAAAAAATTTCAGCCCTCTAGGTTAATATTTACCCCTCCCATAATTGAGGCAAAGTTTGCAAATAAGCAAAATTTTTTCAAAAAATTTTAACTACTTGAGGCTTCTCAAATTATCTTCAAATTGAGATCTGCCATTTTGGATCCATTTTGACCGAAATTGAAAAGGCCATATTCTAGTCATCAACTACACACAAAGTTTAAGCTTTCTAGGTCGATTTAGTGACGAGATATGAAAGATTCATGAAATTTCCGGCTGTAATTTCCCCTCCAAAAACCGGTTTTTGCTCCAACTCCCCTCCAAACGCACGTAGAAAGCTGAAAGTTTGGTATGTTACTTTTCATAGTTTACTCTTTCATTTGAGATCAAATACGAAAAATTTGAGGCATTTGCCCCTTCTCCAGCTCCTCTCAAAATTCAAGTATTCAGCCATTTTGAATTTTATCGCAAAAAACAAAAAAAAATAGTTTTGTCGAATTTCTCAGAATAGTCTCTTACCAAGTTATGAGCAAATTTCATGAATACCCGCTGACACTACGCGGGAGGGATATATGTAGATATATAAAGTTGAACATTTACAGATGATTACAAATGGTCTGAAACGCAAAGATTTGAAGACCCCACCCTTCCCTGACCTCCTTCCAAATTAGATAGGCTGTAATAGCTATCATTTTCAAGGAAAAACTCCGCTAAAACATTTGACTGAAATTACCTAGTGGCTAGGTTGTAACTTGTGTTGAAGATCATTTAAAACTTGAAATTATTGTTAGTAAAACTGAGACGAGTAAAATATTAAAATTCCAATTCACGAATAATTTTCATTTTGACTTTTTTTTTTTTCCTTTTTATTATACTGGGCGTGTATAATTACCAGGATTTTGACTTTTTGAAAAAAGTATTTTAATTTTTTCCCTCAAAATTTGTCGCATCATGCCATAGCTTATTTGGTGTATAGGGTAATCCGGTCCTGATTGCCTCCAGTACACCTTTTTACGTCGTAAACTCAAACTTTGCTAACTCTGCCTGAAATACGGGTAGATAATGAAGTGTCCAAGGTGTCCATCTCTCTTCTACTTCAGTTTATTGAAGATGGCGGCCTATAATTTCTCTAACTCCAACTGATCACCGGCCTCTAGCTAAGTTGCTGTACATGGCACATTAATTTAAATAATTAAAAAAAATGAAAAAATCCATTCAAACCTAAAAAACGACTTTTAGGCCTATTCTTGGAAGACAATCATAATTATTATGTATTTATTTCCCCAAGTTTTTAGCACTATAAATTGCCTTCAAAGTGGATATGCGACTGTCTAATAATTGTTAATAACTGCGATAAATTTATAACTTCGAAAAAAATTCCTAAAATATTTATCAAAGTATAAGAGTTACCTAATTAAACTTGAGGCCTAACAAAACTATCATTTTCATGGATAAAAAAAGACAGTGCCTAATACCTACATTTGACGAATTAGAGATATCCTGTTTAATCGGTTTCTTAATTGCAATTTTTTTTAATATTGTAGATGATTCATAACGCATGCAAATGAGTATAATCCACAGTGAAAATCTACAGTGGCATTTCAACATTTCTTTCAATGAATTTGAACATTTTTTATGCAACAAATCTATATTTCATTTTCATCTGAGACAAATCAATGACTGGAAAAAATCATATCAAAGCTACTGAACGAGCAACGATTAACACCCCGTTTCGGCTATAAAAATTTTCTCCTTTAAAGACGCTTATAATCGTCGATTTACATTGTAAAAGCCAAAAGGATAGGAATAATGGAAATGTAACTGTATGAGTCCGACAAAAACATACCATTGACTGGGGTGATAAAAGCGTATATTCATTCGATGCTCAGACTTTTAACACCATGGTATCTACATGATTCTGAGAATACACCTTGAAACGTAACCTTTTCAACCTCACTATAAATCTCTGAGGTAAAAGGTTATTAATGTCAGCTCGGAGCTGCGGCTCAATATGCTGGACGACGTCGATGTATAAGTGAAATTATAAAATTAGGGCTACCGAGCGCTGCCAAATTCATCAATCAGCGTCACGGTGAATTTTGAACAAGGATTTTATCATTTTCGTTAATTAATACGGCGATCGGCGGAATTCGCGAGGGTTAGTGCATCGGTCGGCGTATTATGTCATTGTCGCTCTCGTACGTCGTGTGCACGTGTACGTACTTCCGTGTTTACCGTAACCGCGGTCACGTGACGTCAAACTCGATCGTCATGCTTCCGTCGCTTTTGTGCGTCAGATTTTGCTCCTCCTAATATCGTTATAATAATGTTGCAACGTTCAACGACCCAACTCAGTGTTAGGGCTTAAATCGATGAAATTTCTCGCAAATCTATGACATTTGACCCTCAGACAAGAAAACCTATATACGAAAACCATTATCCGCAAGAATGCCGTATTCGGAGTTTACAATTTTAAAAGGATAGACGTGAAAACAAGGATAAATCGTTTATAAAGAGTACGGCGATGCTGTACCAGGCTGAAGTCACATTCAGCGTTAAGGGTCATTCCTGGTGTACAATAGCTTATTATAATATAAGAATAGGGGATTCTCAATAGCAGCTGTTTCTTTGACCAGATTTTTCGAATATACATTAGGTCGCGATTTAGTCGTCATTTTGATAAACTTCTCTCCGGGCGTTTGTATGAACGCATTACATAGATATTAAAATCATACATATACCTTTGTCAACGTCAAGTGCAAGAGTACATTGATGGTCATATAATCTCATAAAAGATACTTCTCGAATCTTTTCACACTCGAGTTATTGTTAAGGGTAAAAGTAGTCCTTTAATGGTAAAGATTGTGTGAATTTCACTTTCCTCCAGAAACAATAAGTAGCCAGGAAATGCAGCTAGGCAACTATTTTAACGTTGTTTCGAACGATTTACTTACCTTATAATTTAATCCTTTGGGTTGAAGGGTTAAAATATTTAGAATTCTACGACTATCGTTCTTATGGCTATTGTAACGAAGGGTTTCCGAAATAATTTTATACCAAGGATCTCCCACTTTATTTACCCTTTAGCAAGATAATGAGGTAACTTTAAGGAATTTCCTCAATTACACGAGAACTAAGAAGGATACAAAATATCTTTTGTAGACTTGACTCTAGAGTCATCTTTGTTTTCGAGGCTATCGAAGAAAAATAAATTGACCTATTTAAAGTATATCAATGTATCAATCGATTGTACCTATCATTACTTGAACCTATACTTTCAATATGTATAGGTAAATAGGTAACTTTGTTGGATACATTATGACGAACGTATTGAGGCGAATAAAATTACAGAAGGGAATAGAAGAGGGAAATCAGTTTTCCCATTTTATTCGATGATGAAATACGCGAATAGAGCGGAGGCAGTCCTATATGAAAAATTCACTAGGGAGAGTGGGGAGTTGAAAAATTTCGTTGTGAGGCAATGAAGTGTGAAATCAATCGGTTATGATGATTTATGGTAACATTTGGTAACTCTCATAGTGCTCGTTTAAACGCGAACACATTGTCAGAGCTGCAAATGGCTATAAGATATACATATGTATATAAAAGTAGCCTGCATGGAGTTTATATGACACAGATTACGGAATAGCGGAGATTATGTTTCGTAGATTGCAAAGTCTGTCATATTTATTCCCTGATTGTATCAAAATACAGCAACGTTGGTTGGAATTGATTTTGAGAGTAGGTAATGGTAACGACAGGAGATCTGAGAATATTGGAATGATGATCTCATATCAGGCTTCTCTTTGTGTTGACATTGGACAAAAAGTCATTTTTACAACCTCAGGAGAGGTGCTTTAATTTTTTTTTTTTTAAATAAATATGTATGTACTTTAGAGAAATTTATTTTGATTACAGTTATTTCGTTTTTGCCAATTTTTTGGGATTTTTGAACTTGGTAACAATTTTTTGGGTAAAACAGTATGCTTTTCATACCTCACTCACAAAAAATTATTTTTTGGAATTTTTGAACACTTTTAAAAATTTTTTTTCTCAATATTGGAATTTTTTCAAGTTTGTTATTTATTTATTTACGCGCCATGTATCGCTACTATGATTAGAGGCGCATCAAAAATAGATTTATATGGAGTGATAAGCGCCTATTTGTACTAGGGATTCAATATCATTTGCCAACTGTATGCTGAGTAAGAGGTTGGTTATTTGGAAAGAATTTGGTTCGAAGACGTTTTTGATTATTATTTAGTCTTGAGAAGATTTTTTAATCTGTATGCATTTTTTTTTGGGAGGGGGGGGAGGAGAATTTATCATTATTTACTTTAAACCTTTTTCTTCAACTCTTGGAACTTTTTGTAAATTTTTTCTTTCATGGATGATTTTTTCAATTTAAGATAACTGTCTTTCTATTTTTTTAATTTGTCAGTTTTTGTCACATAGTATAGGAACATAAATTTTAAAGAGCTGATCTTCCCTAAAATTGGCGCTCAGCTCGACAGATTGGTATAGGTAACTTTCTTCCAATCCTAAAAGATGCATTCCAGGACAACACTATATAGTTAATGGTGACAGCCCTGAATAACTATTTGGTTACTCTGCGTAGATCACAGCCTAGGAGTTTACATTAAAAATTCGTTCATCATTCTTCAATCAAACTAACCCTATTTTTACCTTTATTATTATAATTAGAGGCGTTGATGATCAGTTCTATTAATCTTTCATAACTCTGCTCTATCTGGAAAGCTTGGACTTAACTAACGATATTTAATGTAGAGAGTGAAAAAATAATTTTTGGCATGATAAAAACTTTCTATAATTTCTTTTATATATGTTCCCAAATTAAATGAATGGTAAAATTAATTCAAAATTCTTAGCATTTATGACCTATGAACTCGAATCACTTGAAAAAACAGATTCCTAGTTCTGCAGATTTGAAGGTGCTACTTCCAGTTTGAATTACAGCTTGTTCGTTTTAGGCTCAAGTGATCATATGTCTAAAAAGTCACATGTTGCTTGAGATAAAATTTAATACAGATTCTAAATTTGTAATAATATTCTTTTCCACGCCTTTTGCTCGCAGTTCCTTATTTATGAAGCAAAATCTTATTTTGCAATATATTTCATACGATCCCCCCCCCCCCGCCAGATTTACTCATTAGCTTGGGCTTTTTGGAATTATTATATAATTTATTATTTCAAACAGGTATTCAAGTACCTCTTCACAGCTAAATTGCAAATTACAGAGAGGGTACTTTACAAATATAAAATATGATGCCCTAAAATTAACATTAAACTAAAAGATACTAGAGTATCTTAAAAGCGGACTTTACTAATTATACTATTTTAAAGAATGTTATTAGAATAATTTATTTTTTTACCCGAATAAAAAATTGTTATAAAACCCAAAAGTTCTACCAACTCCACTCCACTGATCCTAAATTTTATGAAGTATCATACAAAACACGACCTCGCGTAATTTATCTTCTTATAACCCAAAAAAACAATATTTCAGAAAATTTCTTCAAAAAAACGTGACCTCACGTCAAATTGTATTTCCTCACGTTCGACATGCTTTGGAGGATGGCCAACTCTTCTTCTTATCCTCCTTCTTACTCATTTTTAAAATTCATATTTTAAATTGTAAATTAAAATTACATGACGTCGCGTTACCTCATGCTCAATCGACTTCAAAAATCAATCAATTCTAGAGTCCTACTCAATCTACCACTCCTCGAAATTTCGAGTCGATCTGTTAAGTTTTACTCTAGTTACAGCTAGAGAACGAACGTTTACAAAAAAAACGTGACCCCATGTTAAATCATTCCTCCTCAAGTTGAAAAACTAATAATCACTTAAAGTCTGCTTACTCTACCTATCCTCCCAATTTGGTATCGATCGCTTTCGACTCAAGCCTCTTCACTTCATGTCACGTCACGTCAAATCACATCCGCTCACGTCCAAGAAACACTTAATTCGAAGACTACTACGCCTACTCTTTCAGCCATCCGCACCACATTCTGATAAATTTTTGATACAAAAGGAAAAATCGTGACCTCACGTTTCATTGAATCATCTCACGTTCTGATAAATTAGATATCCTGATCATTTATAACGCTCAACCATTCCTTTCAGCTATCATGGTGGAACCAAAAAACCTCAAATCATGCCTCCTCACAGCACGTCACGCCTGATCACCCAAAAAACTAATTAGCTCTAAAGCATCGCTATCCTTACCCTTCCACCAACTTTGAACTCGATCATCAAGTATTATTCGAGTTATTGTGGGAAAATGGAAAAACCTCAACGAATGCCTCCTCACCCAAAACTCACGTCCGATCACCTCATAAAACTTAAAATAATCTCTTAAACTATTCTACCCCCACCTTCTTTTATCTTTTAATCATTCTGTTCAATCTTTCCCGACTTATCATGAGAACACAAAAAAGCTCAACTCACGGCTTCTCACGCCAACTCATGTCCCATCATGCTCAAACATTAATTGGCTTTAATGATCACTAAGCTTACCGTTCTTCCATCTTTCAATTTAATCTATCAACTTTTATCTTAGTTATTGCGCGAGAACCAAAAAAAAACCTCAACTCACGCCTCCTCACGCAAACTCACGTCCGATCACGTCCAAAAACTAATCAGCTTCAGAGTTCCACTACCCCCACCCTTCTTTCAACTTTCAACTCGATCCGTCAACTTTTACTTGACACACGCCTCCTCACGCCAACTCACGCCCGATCACGTCCAAAAACTAATCAGCTCGAGAACTTAACTACCCCAACCCTTCCTCCGAATTTGATTTCGATTCGATCACTTCTACTCGAGTTATCGTGCGAGAACGCGAAGAAAAAAAAAACAAACTAACTAACTAACTAAGAAAGTGAGTGAACGCAATAGCGGATTTACTTGAAAAGTAAAGTCCGCTAAAAACGTGACTAAATTAGGTTCCACTTCACCCTCCCCCTCCCCTCTTCCAAGGAATAGGAAAAAAATTCAAATTCAACATCGAGGTAATACACTAAAGTTTTAATTTATTTTATGAATTTAATTATCCTGTTATTCCTGAAGAAATTAATTAATTAATTAATCAATCAATCAATTAAAATAAATTATCGCTCACGCATATTTCCATCAAGAACCTTTATTTGAAAATCATACAATTTTTTATGCAGAATGCCTGGACTCCCTTTTCAATTTTAAGACAACTTTTTATATCGTGAATATATCTTATTAATTTTTTATTTCTATTTTTTTTATACAGGAATTTTTTCAATTTTTGCACGTTCATGAATTTTTAAAAATTTTTTTGATTTATGGAAAATTTGTTAACCACGAACATTCGGTTATAGAGATTTTTTCTATTTTTGCACGATGCTTTTTCAATCGTGCGACGGGATTCTTTATTTAAAAAAAAAATCTCTGAAAAAAAAAACGCGCAAGATGGTGAAAAGATAATGAAATTTGTGTAAATAGCGAAAATAACGCGTTAATATACTCTAAGGAGGGAGCAGTGGGGTCGTGAAGAGAATAGTCCGTACAAAAAGTGCGTGCAACCTGTTATGTTAATTTTCCATTTCACACACCCTAACGCATGGATGGCTGTTGGCCGGGTTATATCGGGACCCCTATTCGCTACATTATATATCATTTCCATTTGATTAACTGCACTCTATTTTTGTGAAACTGTTCTTCGTAGCGTCGATTTAACGAAATCTGCGATTCAGTGAAACGCCAAATGATGATGACTCAATGATTGTGTGCCGGTAGCGCGGCAGCAGGCAAAGTTGTCGTCGATTTCCGATACATTAGACACGTCCTTTCTTCGGGATTCTTTTTCGTGGCACTCGGGGCATTTTGTTTCAACGGTTGAAATTTGGTACCGTGTAATTTCGGCGAATATGAAAAGGTGAATGTTTGAAGCGAATAAATATGGAGAATTGGATGTAGAAGAGGAAGGGGAGTACATAGGTATTATTTTAATTAGGTTTCAGACGAGTACCGTTTTGGAGAAAACGGTAAAAGGTGTAGGAATGAGGATGGTGCGATTTCAAGTGCTACGATTTGCTTGCATTTTAATGATCCGTCATTATATACTTATTTTAAAGCAGATTGCGCGAAAAAGAGAAAGTAACAATACAAAAGTGGTGAACTTTGAGAGAAGTGCACCCTAGGGACGAAAGACCTCTCTGTTTTCTTGTTGCCGGCTTGGCAGCTTTTATTACAAGTCCGCGTTGCTAACTTCTATTTTATTGTTGCGAATAAAATTAATCCTGGCACAGAAGTTACAACATTTGTTCTTCTTTCGCCTTAAACTTATTATAAGTTTAATAGAGTTTCAGTCGGTGAACAAACGACCTGCCTATACTACGAAGTGTATACGCGGTATACGTATTATACAGTCAGCCAATAAAGATGCCAACGAGGATTAAAAATTAGTCGCGGAAAATTTTTTTATTCGTTGCCAGCGAATCGATGCTGCGGTGGTACGAGCGTAGTAATGGTAAAGTTTTTAATTCGATTTTCATAAGCGTCGGAGATACCTACTTGAGAATATAATAGGTTTTTATGTGGATAAAATTGCGGCCTCTGCGTAATCAGATTACGAAGGCCAAAGCAACAGTTTCGTATGGAAGTGCGGGCTGCGTAGGCGAACATAGAGGAGCTTTTTCACTTTGCGATAACGTCGAAGCGTAATACGAGCATTCTTTTATTAGCAATGAAAACATCACCCTTAATCTGGACCCCTTAACACCCTAGTAAAATTTTCATCTTTCCCTTGATGATACGTAATAAAGTACTTAGACCCATAACGTCGCCATTAGTCAACCAAAGGGAACGCTAATCTTGTTTAGATACTATGTATAAGCAATGTCGACGAGTACCACTTTAAATAATCTTATTTTCCGCGTACCCTAATACGCCGCACCGGTCGTGTTCATTATCATTGCGGCGCGTATATTGTAAATTGACATCTCGTCGGGGCCGCTTTAAAAAGACCTTATGTTTTATGTTTTCCCTAACTCTCTGGCGAATTGATTTTGATTACTGGTGAAGCGAGGTATGAGTGAAAATGAAAACTTCACGCTTACCTATTGATAGAAGATACGCTAGGTACGTTGTCTTGAGAACAAATTCCTTCGGCTAGTAATCTGTCGCGGATCTCCCAGGCGAACATGGTCGGATTTTCTCGTTTGTAGTTGGCAATGGCGTCTACGACTGGAGCGGTGGCTACTTTAGGTTTACTACCGCCGATCACGCCAGCTTTGAAACTGCCTGTTTCGTAGTACCTGTGAAATGATGCCAGTTATTAGTGTTGTTATGAGGAAAATTTGAGACGTATGATGAGTATAGTTGTCTTCTACGATCGTTTAACTCAAAATGACAGTTCGCTCAAATTTTGGAAGGAGATGGAGGGAGTGCGAATGTGTCAACATTTTTGTTCATTGTCTCGGTAAAAGTGTAGCACGATCTTATGTGAAAGAGTAAGTCGAGAACACCAATATACCCAAATTTCAATTTTCCGAGTGCATATGAAGGGGAATTAAAGCAATAAACAGTTTTTGAGGAGGTTCTAAGTGATGACATTCGTCGAATCTTCCATATCTCCTCACCATATAAATATATTGTATAAGAAAATCGAAACTTCGTGTGTGTGATTATTTAGGAACCAGAATATGAAGTCTCGAATTTGGGTCAAAACTGATTCAAAATGGTGACTCACAGATTTAGAGATGGTGTCGAGAGGGTGTAAATGCCTCAGAATTTGTCGCAGTTTTATATGAAACTAGATACGGCTATACGTAAATAGTGGACTTAGTGATAATGTAGAACAGTAACTGATGTGTATGTAAAAGTGGTAACAAAAGAATAAAAATTAAATTTCAAGTTCAAAAGCTCAACTTTCTATGAGCTTTAATGAAAAATGTATAAGAAACAAAATTGTAGAGAATACAATTTTCTACAACTTTATTCCTACACATTTTTTCTTCGCGAGCCTTCATTCCTGAGATATTTGAAAAAATCTAAAAAATCTTTTTAAAGTTCGAAAACTCAACTTTCAGTGAAGGGATCGATTTCAAAAACAATAGGACTTTGCGTTTCACACTATCCCACTATCTCCCAATCGAACTTTCAGAAAAAAAATGTAGCAACCATTGGACTCCTAACTTCGAGTTTATTTTTCCAAAAAACGATGAGCTTTCGTGACAAGCTTTGGTGACAATTTTATGAGAACCAAAGATGTAGAGCTTGAAAATTATAAGTACCTAATTGCTATTCATTTTTCTCTCGGACGCTTCGTTCTAGAGATATTGAAAAAATAATAATAATAAGAAACTAGAAAAGCTTCAAAATTGAAAAGTTCAAATTTTGACGAACTTTAACGAAGAATGGATGGAATCTAAGTTGTAAAGAATGCTTCAAGATTCAAAAGCTTGACTTGGAGCACATAGATTGACTTAGAAAAAATCAGGGCTCATAAGTTCCAATTCTTGTTCCTATTTTCTAAATTTGAAGTCAATTCGTCAATTTTTACTCAAGTTATCGTTGAAGAATAGAAATCAAACAAATAAAGAAACCAAACAAATAAATAAACAAACAAACAAATAAACAAACAAACCCAAATAAACCAACAAACAACAAATTAAACAATTAAACAATCAATCAAACAAACAACCTACCCCACCAAATAAGTAAACAAACAAATACTAAACAAACCAACAAAAAACAAACAACAAACTAAACAATTAAATAAATGATCAATCAAACAAACAAACAAACAAACAAACAAACCAACCAACAAAGAAACAAACAACAAACTAAACAATTAAATAAACAATCAATCAAACAAACAAACCATCAAACAAACAAACAAACAAACAAACAAACTAATGAACTAACTAATAAAAAACGAACGAATGAATGAATGAACAAACGAACAAACAAACAAACAAACAAACAAACGTGAAAAATAGTTAACGCATTAGTGGATTTTAGTTAAAAGTAAAATCCATTAAAAATGAGTCAAGGACACCAAAATATCCAAATTACAGCTTTCTAAACGCATTTGAAGAGGAGATACATCAAAAACAACTTTTTGATGAGGTTTCGAGTGATAACATTTTTCGAATCTTACATATTTCCACACAGTATGTGAGATTAGTCGAGACTATAATATGATCCCTTGAATTTGGCTCAAAATGGATCCAAAATTGCGAATAATAAAAATTTGATAGAGGCCTATGAAATCTCAAATTGCTGAAATTTGTTAAATATGAGCTCGTTTATGATTCTTATGGGCAAGAAGTACTATATATCCTTAATTGGACTTCTTAGGTGATTTTGGAAGGGATTGGTGGAGGTTCTTAGACTCGGTACTAGCTGTGATCCGGCAAATTTGAACTAGTCCCATTAAAAACTCAGCTCTTGTAATATGGCAGGCTGTTTAGTGTTATGTTTCTTTCATGACTCAGGTTTTTTCCTCTAGTTTCTCAAAAATAATTTAGCTATTACTATTTAAAATATTTTTTCTCAGTCAACTTGGTAAACAGGGATTAGGCCTATGAAACAAAACTTAAAATAAAATAATAAGCTCGCCGAAATGGAGTAAATGTTGCTGTAGAATTTTAAACGAATGAAATGAAAAGGAATTTGACGAATTTCTGTAAGATTATAAATACGTTTTACTTTCAATATAATTTCAGTAGACAACTAAAAATTTCAGTTTATCAGCTTGAATCGGAATCGAACGCGATTCGAAGTAAATTGCAAGCGTAATAAAATTATAGTTTGAGGTGTAATAGTTGTCGATGGAAATTTTATCCGCGTTCATTATTCAGCGTAGTTTGAGGCTATATGGTCGAAGTATTTTCCGGGCGCCTGAGCTTTACCTTGGTACATGTGGGAGGCGACGTCGGCGCATTCTTATAGAAGCGTTGTGAGTCCTAAATCGCCGCACGCCGCTACACGAGTATGTACGAGTGGTATAACATTTTCATGTAATGTTCACGCCTTCCGTTTATGAAATACAATCGAACGACGGTAGAAGAGGACAACGGTATCGTTGTTTTTTTCGTGGTCGTTTGCGGTTTTCATGTATCGTTCGAGCTATACCGAGTAATGAAAAGTATATGGTATACGAGTTGGCAAAAAGAACGATGTAGGGAAGCGCGGAATTGGGATCGCTCGTATTGCAGCTCTTCTAAGTTTCAAGGAGTGTCGAAAGTTGACATTACTGCGTACTGGAAGAAAGGTGTACGGTGTAGCCGAGCATTATCGGATATCAAAGGCAAATAGAGTAGGTTTTATTTTTATGAGAGATTAATGCTTATGAATATCCCATAGATAGGAAGACCGGTCTGCGGGTATTTGGATTGTTTTACTCGAAGGTAAATTGTGTCGACTCGAATTACAAAAACCGCTGCGGTAAAGGTAGAACCGAAGAACGCGTTTTTTTTCCCAGATATCGCGTACGTACTATGTGGAGGACGTTACGCCGAAGTCGGCGGTTCGCGGTCTATAGATGAGCGCGATTCGATCATCATTAAAAACTGTCAAAAGCGTAGAATCGACTCGGTTCCGTCCAAGTATGACGAAAGAATTAAAAAATTTTTTATGGTACAGCGTACGCCGGCACACAGCAGTCGGCGGTCGTCTCATCTCGGCGATTTATTATGGCCAGCAGTTTGCCAGCACAGCGCGCTGTATTAGTAAATGAAATGTAGGAAACGGAAATAAAATAATGGAAAGCGGCACTGCAAAGTTAAGAGCAAAAAAGTCAAAAAGGGGGAATGTAAGGCACCCTTGAAACGTTTTACTCGCACGCGAAGGGTGAAGTGACTGGTGAATTTCTTCTTAACAACCAATGAGAGGCATTTGGGATGTTGTTATTTCCGCGAGCGACGACGCCACCGCTCCGCGCCCTCGCTGGAACGTCGTTTCGGACGACCGCTGGTTACGCCGCATTATGTTTCGCATTTTACGTATTCTTACGACGCCGATATTGGATCTATGTTCGGCGGTTTGAAATTTATTCGCGTTTAGCCGTCGTCGTACCGCGTACCCGAGACGATGATATTAAAAAAGAATTATCCTCGTCCCTCGATCGTTACGAGCATCTGTTTTATTGGGAAATTGCTTTTTCCAAAGCTCGTTCGTTACGGTGATATAATCGTCGTTGGATTATCGAACCACTCGAACGTGTTTCACGCTGGTGTTCGGACAAGTCCTTAAGTAGCTTTTAATCAACCCTCGATTTGTGCTTATTTGTGTACTATGGTATACCATAGGTTTGAGCCATTCTCGAAAGCATGGTGGCAAATTGCATTTTTCAACATGTCGCTCACGTAACTTATCGTCAACTTTGTTGGGGTAGAGTGAAAAAGTCACTGGCCCTTCCCTTTCCCTTCTTCTTCCCTCCAAGCTAGAAAGAATATATAATTTTTCTACAAAATAAAAAAAAATTCAAAAATCAATTGTAACTTCTAATCCAATTAAAATAAAAAATAAAAAGGCATCTTATCATTCCAAACTGCATTATCAGTGTTACCATTATGATCAAACGAAATTCCAAGGAAGCGGAAATGAAAAAAAAAAACATCAAAAAATTTGACGTACATCCACCCCCATTCCATTCCAATATTCAGCACAGTGTGATAGCTTAGTATTTTATAGAAACTTAGCTAATAACCCATATTTTTGTAATATTTGTGAATTTTTTCTAATTAAAAGTCAATTATTTGCTAATAATAGATTCTGTTTTGATGTTTGCTGGAAGGAAATTACAAGTGTTGCTCAGCACAGCACGTATATTATTTTACGATTAGTTATGACTCGTATTCAAAAGCTATGAGAGCATCTCCTATGAAAGGTTGAAGATTTTGAAAATTAAAAAAAAATCATATTTGAGCAGTTCGAATTTTTGTTTGCGACCAACAACAGCAGTGGGGGCAGGAGCGATGCTTGCGCCAGTGGCAGCAACTACCATTTGTAATCATCTGGCAAATGTCCAACTTTTTGGTATATATAAATTTTTTTCCCTTACGCGTAGCGCCGGCGAGTATTTATAAAATTCGCTCAAAATTTGGTGAGAGACTCTTCTTGAAAATGCGCAGAACAGCCTTTTTTGTTTTTTCGATAAATTTCAAAATGGCGGATCACTCAAATTTTGAAGGAAGCTGGAGAAGGGGTGAATACGTCAAATTTTTCGTTTTTGATCTCATATGAAAGAGTGAGTCACGGACACTAACATATCCAAATTTCAGCTTCTTAAGTGCATATTGAGAGGAGTTAGATCAAAAAACGGCTTTTTGAGGAAGTTTTGAGTAATGACATTTCTTGAATCTTCCATATCTCCCCACCAAATCAAGTTAAAGAGGTCAAATTTTGTGTGTGAGGTTAGTTGGTGACCACAATATGACCTCTTGAATTTGGATCAAAATGGATCCAAAATGGCGGATTATCAAAATTTTGAGTAGAGCTTGAGGAGCCTCAAGTTGGTAAACATGTAATTAATATGAATTCATATGGTTATTGGGTATAAGTTGTATACTATATCCCCAATTCACTTCCATACATGATATTGGAGGGGGAAGGCGGGGTTATCAGCCTAAAATAGTGGTGGGTGTACAGGAGAGGTCGAAAATTTTGTATTGCTGCGTCATATGATAAAATGAGCCCAAATGACAAACCTATTTTGATTTTAGCTTCCTCAGTGATTTTGGAGGGGAGTTAGAGCAAAAAAGCCTTTTGGAGGGGAAATTGCTGCAGGAAATTTCATGAATCTTCTATAACTCATCACCAAATCGACCTAGAATGGTCAAACTTTGTATGTAGGATTAGTTAGTGACCATAATATGACCTCTTAAATTTGAGTCAAAATGGATCCAAAATGGCGGATTATCAAGATTTTGAAGATAATTTGAGGACCCTCAAATAATATAATTTGAGAAATATTTGTTCACATGATTATTTCATGGCAAAAAGTATTACATTTGTGCCAAATTCAACTTCTCGAGTGTTTTTGGAAAGGATAGGGTAGGGGTTTTCAGACTTGGTTTTGGGTGTGGCCTGTAGTCATGAACGGTTAAGCAAGGTTATTACTAAATCAAAACAAGCTCCAGTTAAAAACTCAGCTCCAGTAATGCGGCATGGCTGCTTACGTTTTTTTATCCTAAGACCTATAGTTTTCCAGAAAAAAAAGCAAAAAAGCAATTTTAGAGGCTTTAATGCCCTACGCAGGAGTTAGCAGAAGTTTGATGGGGACATTCAGGGTGTTGTTCAAATGTTCAAGGCCATAACTTAGAACTTGGCGGGAAAAAAATGAATGTACATTATGTGTCTTCACTATAAAGAAACAAGTGCACCTTCAGAGAGAAAGATGAGAAAAAGGTTCTCAGAAATGTTTAATGATAAAGAACAGGCCTTGTTTCTTCAAAATGATTCAATTATCAAATTAACAACTCTTAGATAATGTGTATAATCATACATCATCATTTTGAGCAATTAAAAAAGTAGCAAATTTCAAATGAAGATTCTGAAATATTTTTCTTTACCATTTTGTCAACACTTCGCCACAATGTAGAATTTTCATGCTGAAATGGGTTTTGTTTACACTCCTTTTGAGAATTTTGGATTATTTCGGGAGATTTTGGTATGGAATTAGAAAGTCGATTTTTACCACACGCATTTGAACTTATTGATTAGATGATTACCACTGCTCGATATCACCCCTGGCCTCCTATTTTGAGAAACAAGCGGTGGAATGACCAACTGCGATGATTCAAGGCTTGGTTTGTAAGCATCGAAGAAGCATGTAGATTTCGCCTTAGTACACAGGATGCTCGTAGAGCGTGGCTTATCGAAATCGCGAGCATGAATATTCATATATGCGATGAAGAAATTTTTCGGCATCCACACATAGGGCCTGGTCATTGTTACGAAACGAGATTTTTTTCCATTTCTCCGGCGTCCACTACAGCGGATTAAAACAGTGAAACGTAACGGTAGGTGGATTTGAAAAGAGCTCGGTTGGTTAACAAAAAAGCTTGTGAATTCTTTTGAAAAATGGCGAAACATAGGCTGGAAAGGGGTTGGCGGTTCGAGCTCGTTTCGAGTATTTTGTTATAACTCCGGGTAGCGTATAAAATAACAAATCGCCGACGCCGTCCACCATTGTTTTAACTCGTATGTAAAATTTTTAGCAGTCGCCTTTATATGGTAATGGCATCGCAAAACGATGCATGGACGGAAATACGCGCGGACGTCGTGTTCTTTATTGTTTTCATTCTTCACGGATAATTATCCGCTGGTGTAGGATAAACAACAAACAAGGTAGCACTGTTGCCATTAATTACGCGTTCCTCGCGTACGCGTTGACCACATATCGATTGGGTAGCGCATCCATTGTCGTAATTCCGATTGATGTAGGATAATTCGTCGCAATTAAAGGTTTTTTTTTTTTTGTTTTTAGCTTAGGTCGCCGTACCAATCAATTTCGTGCCGGAGTAAACGGTAGTCGTTTTTCTCGGGTTAGGTTTTTTTTTTTAATTAAATATTTTCGCTTCTGTTTTCTACGTGATTAATGAGACTATCGTCGGTGTTTGCGATGATACGGTTTTGAATGGAAATAGACGTTTGTCATTGCACTGTTGTAGCGCAGATACGAGCGTAACTAAGTTTTTAATTTATACGAATATTAAAAGACATTTCTCCATTAACAAGCCGTGACAATGAAAAGTGCAGGCTCCTAGGTATATGGTGAAAAACAATCGCAATGACTGAATTAAAACCACCGAAAAAGGTAGAAATAATGTAACGTTGTTTGCTTGTGGAAACGCGTGCCTAGATATGATCTTCATAGGTCTTCGTCGAGTGTGTTAAATGAGGGAGAAGTCAATAACCGAGTTTGACGGAGCAACACGTGAAATAATCGCCGATCGTAATCGAGATATCGTAGGTACCACTTGAGTGTGTGCATGATGCGGATTGTCGATAGAGGGTGCGAAATTACTCTCTCGAATTAGTCGCGGGGAGTGTTAAATCGATGATAAGTGATATAGCGAAATGATGGATCTAATAGACTGTACATATTTAGCTTTATGAACAATGCTTACGGTTTAATGAAAAGAGTTTTTTAGGTCCAACTACTTTCAAATTTTATTGCTCAAAAGTTGTACATCCTGCCATCGATAAATTTTCAGCGACAATGTTCTATAATAAACGACAATAGGGAGTGAGGAGTGTCGAAGTAGGAAGTTGAAAAAAATTTTGGAAGCACTGCTGAAAATATTGCGTTGTTTTCAACGATCTATAATTATTTATTATGATCGAAGACATCGTGTAAGAGATATTAGTTGAGATTATTTTTGAAATCCACGCTTTTGGGAGGATTTAGTTTTTTTTTTTTTTTTTTTTTTTGTTAAAATATTGTACCTCTCCTTCTGTACCCTTTTTCTATTCGTTTTCAGTAGTTTGAAATCATATAAGGAACATTCAATCGATGAAAATTTCAGTTCGATAAACAAATGCTGGTATAGAAAAATTCGATAATCAATTTTTAAGAATTTTCCATGTGTTGGGCCTCTCGTGAGAAGTAAGAGAGATGAAAATTTCATAGAAAGCATTATCTTTTATAATTACATCAGTAACTAGAGCCAAAAGATATTTTTAACCCTTTTCAGAAACATTTTTTCGTCGCCCCTTTCTCTCCATCAGATGCACCGTTATTTGAGAACACTTAGAATTAGGTTTGAAATAACAGAAGAATCTCGTTTGGGGTAAAATTCTACTAAAGTGTTTCTGTTTTAATATAACCAATTGAAAATAATTTTGCCTGGGTATTTCGAGCTTGTGATTTTTCTTTTTCAGCAAATGACCCTCAAAAATTGATTTTACAACTGGCATAGCTTTTCTTTGAAATCAACTGGAAGAGATAATATAACAGCGGATAGTTTAAGATGAAGGAAGAAACCCTTGTTCATGTGCTATGATTCTACCCTTCACCGGTAGAAGGAAGAAGTGTTGTGCTCTACATAGCTACTCGCAGATAAAGTGTTGCGTAGATTACTACTTAAGGTTGAATATGTCTCTTATTCACAACGTAAACTTAGTATTAGCGATAGCTATTATGTACCTGTGGTGATCAGAACCGAGTATACCTGCTGGACACCTATATCCTATTTTCTCCATTCTAGCAATAAATCGTTTCTCTCGCATGTCATTCTTTTCGTGATTTATTCCAACAGATGCGAATACATATTTGCCTAGATCTTGAGAAAATGAATTCAAAAATTGATTTCTTTCGTGTTTTATCTTATTTTATTATTGGTGGCTTCACAAGTATAGCAGGATGCAGGATGCAACCTTATCAGTGGAGTAGGCATGGGTATAGGATCATGGAATCAGTATGCCTTTGGTCTTTTTTTGATTTATTATTATTATTAGTAAGTTAGCAAATAGTAGGTAATAGTATGGGTAACTTACGAACATAGGCGCAACAAGAACTTTTTTTTTGGTGGGGGGGGGGGAGGGACTAAAAGAAAAAGAGACTCGAATTTCAGTAGATACCCACCTATCTTCATGAAGTGTAAAAATTTTGTTGAAAAAATTAGGAAATTATTTTTATTTAAAATAATTGAGTAGGTAGGTAACTAGGTATATAACATTCACACATTTAACATAAGACTTATGGGTAGTAATTTTCTTTTTTTTTTTTTCTTTTTTTATAAATCAAAACATTATGAAATAAAAAAAAAAAAAACAAAAAAAAACATCAAAACAATGTAAAATAAATAAAAATATATATAAAACAAATTGAAATATTATAAAACATCGAAGATAGATAGAACGACTAAATTTTTTGCGCGCAATTTCTACGTACACTCTTAGTAATTAATTTTTGAAATTTCGAAAAATTTTTAGAGAGCTATGGTCCTCTAGTTCCCCTCTCCCCTTGATTGCGCCTATGTTTAAAAATGTCAAATAAAAATGTTATTTTTGAAATTTATTATTCGTAATAGCAGTAAAGGTGTGAAGAGGAAGGGCTAAATTGAGATCTGGAAGGCAACGTAAGATCTGAGAGAAAATTGAGATTCGAAAGCCTAGTAAGTTCTTTCCCTCCCTCCCCCTGCCCCTAATGGCAAATTACTACTGAGTATTATGATGTATAGGTGAGCTGACAGTATATAGAGTGGTGCTCTAAGAAGGGCAAAACACAGCATAGTATGCGTTAGAGTGGTTCAAAAATACGTTTAAAAATTTTATTGTTTTTTTTTTTTACTCATAATCTTTAAAAATGTTCTTTCGAGATTAAAAACACACTACACAAATTTTCACTTTGAAATAATAATAAGAAAATTATAAATAAATTATTTTAAAAAAATAAGTTTATTATTAAAAAAATTAAAAATAAAAATAAAATAATTTTATTAATATAACTTTCATAAATAAAAATAACCATTAATAAAATTAATAATATAAATAAAAAAATAAAATAAAAAAACAATGTAAGCATCCATGCCGCATTATTGGAGCTGAGTTTTTAACTAGGATTTGTTCAGGTTTACAAATAGTATTGCTATTTTCTTTTCATCTGTAGTCCACACCCAACACTAAATCTTAAAACCTCAACCATATCCCATCCAAAACCATTTAAGAAGTTAGGAATATTCGTAATCTACCTGAATATCAGCTTTGAAGAAATGTTTGAAGGGAGAGGGGTAGGGGTTAGAATGAGTTGAATCTTCGAAAGGGAATACATACTTTTTTTTCAAGTTATCGAAAAGCTTGAAATTAAACACTCTAGTGAATTAAATTTTGTAGAGAACAAAAATTAATTCAATTAAGTATAAATGAAAAATTTTTTAAATTATAAATATTTGTTGAGAACATTTTCATACTCCGCGATAATAAATTAATATTCATTATTACCGAGTAAAAAAATGTCAACGAATTCAACGTAATTAATAATCAGTTTTCTCCGTTGAAAATTCGTATGTATAATTCGAACTGCGCTGATAGAAATCATAAAAGTGTAGATACCCAGTATCCACATTTTCTACGTATTTGATTGGAATTTCCTAATCGAAACAACTTCATCGTTCTTGCTTTCGATTTGTTCATCCCTTCGGAAAAAAATAGAGAAGCCGAGTCGAACAAGTGTACAACGAAAAGAGGAAATATCACGTACGCCGAATGAAAGGAACGGCGATATTTTCATAAAGCTTGGCTTAGTACGTTGCGCGATCCGTTACTTTGAAAGTTAGTATCTGGAATATGGCGCATTTATGTTAACTCAATTTTGCACTTAAGTGGCGTGTGTCGGTTGTCCTGCGTTCATTCGCCGTGTTTCTGGTATTGCTCAAAATATAGAAACGAAAACGAGAACGACATACCCTTCGAGGAGTCGACGACGTTCGTCCGCTCTTATATCTATTATAGCCGTCAACTTGTAAAATCGAATGAGAGAAAAAAAACTGCGACCGCGACGCATATAAAAAGATCTGAATTATGGTTTTTGTTTCCGGTGAGGTCGCGTGGCTGAATGTGTGCGCGGTTTTTTGTCGGGCGCGCGTTATGCAGATCGTCATTAAGTTCAAGGTAATTTAGGGTGAAATTCGGCGACTTGTAAGAACGCCAGAATTTTTAACGGAGTCGAAAAATTGGATTTGGCGACTAATCAACGGATAACAGATACATACCTGGATAGTATTTTTGACACGCAGCCATGTGATACCCTTAGCTGTCTTGATATATCGCATGGTCTTACTCCGTTGTGGGCTAATTCCACTATCTTTTGGCGTACGAGATCTGGAAGTGGACGTCCGTTTACGAACACTCCGCCTAGTTGATTGACACCACCGTGACCTGTAAATGTGAAATCTCCATTAGATATAATTTAATTTTGGTTTTTTATCGTTTACAGGGATGATTACAAGTTATGGATTGTGAATGGATTCTTTCAAGTAGAGTAAGTACACACTAAAATATCTAGAGAAGTATCATTGAAATTGTAGTCATAATTTTTAAAAAGTGATTTAGATTCATTCTTCTTCATTAACATTTTAAAAGTCATTAATTAATTATCAATATGTACTGTACTATATGTACGTGTTGAATCTTATGACATATATGATATGTTTCGCTATAGAGAAGCTCGTCACGCTAGTGGTATAAGGATAGCATGTTTGACCGGCACTCAAAAGGTCCAATGTTCGAACTCTGGCCAAGGCGTAAATTTTTCGAGGTTAAATTTTCATATATTAACAGCTCAGGCGTTTAAAAAAGTCATTAGGATTTATTCTTTTTCGAAATCATAATTATTACTACTTAGTGGCATTAAAATGATATAGTGTAAGTAGTGATCAAATTAGGGATTAATAACATATTCTTCCTAGACCACTGAAGCAAATTATGCTCGCAAGAGGAAGGGAAATCGCTACCTAATATATTAATGATTTTATACTTCTACAGGGTGTCCCAGCGATAATGGTTTCTATATGCATAGATTCACAGGTGAATTAAAGTAAGAGCAATGAAAGTATACCATAATCGATTTCACTCCGAGTTTTTGCTCATTATAAATATTATTTTGAAATTGCCATGTTGTAGGAAATTTAATGATGTTTTGATTGAGACATTCAATTTTTACTTAGTTTTATTTTCTCTTCTTTGTTTTAAAGAAGTCGAATCTAATCTGTATTATGCATTCGACCTATGAATTATGAATTTATTTTATGGGATATAGGATTTGACAGTAGCCTCCTCCCACTCCGACACTCAGTTTTTTTTTATATACTGATGAAGTTACCAAACTTATATGAGTTGAAATTATTGAATACCTATCCTAAGATAGAAATTATTAGAAAAATTATTAATGTTGAATATCATGAATTTCATAATAAAAAATTATATTAAAAATTATCATAGTTTTCGTTCAAAATAGCAGCGTACGAAAATGAATTAAAATAAATTTATCAATAATTGTTATTTAATAATTAGAATCTTTTTTAATCAAAGAGCATTTTTGAACTTGTGAGAAGCATAAAAGAACATAAGGGCACCAACATTTCAATTCTCCCTCCCTCTCTCTTTCTCTCTCCCTCCCCTCTTTCCCTCCCACCCTAAAAATGACTTCCAGGTTATCTTATTCTTTATTTCTTTATCATTGATTCCGGAAAATAGAAGAGAATAATATTTGCAGCCTTTTCAATAAAAGAACTTAAACTTTGAAAGAATTGTGTTGTAAACATTTTGTCGCTCTTCAAACCATAAAATATAAATTTTGAATGTAAAAAATTTCAAATTATCCAAATTACTCGAATTTTTTTTTTCTAAATTTTCAAAGTTTTTGAATATTTATCTCATTTTGGGCGATGTTCCCATCAACTTTGAGAATCAGAATTGTTTCAACGTTTTCTGCGGATTATTTCGGAACTTAATACTTTACCACGTTAAAAAAAAAAAAAAAAAAAAACAGAATTCGTCCCAGGATAATAATTATAATATATGAGTACTGTTTATGTTTGGTAATTTTCTTCATAATTTTTATTTCATTTAATTACAATTAAAATTTAATTCGATATTCATGTTTATAAATTATTAAAAACAAATTATATATTGGCCTCAAAAATTTTGAAAACCCCTCTCCCCCAACCAATAAACATGAGGCACTACTAACCTATTCAAATCAAGAAACGAAATATGTTATATTATTAATCAAAATATTTATATTGATAATCGAAGAATTTATGGGGATAAATTTAAAAATTAATTTCAGGGGGGAACAAAAATTCGAAGTTTTGTAATTTATACCCATAAATGAAGTTGATAATAAAATCTGCATTCTTTGGAAATTTTTTTATATACATTGACACATGCTCAAAAAGTACCTAGATCAAAATTCCGATGAAATTTTTTGCCTATTTACATTATTGAAAGAGATGTACCGTATAATTCCTTCAATTTTGGAAATTGACAAAAATTTAATTTGGCTTTTTTTGTTCTAATTATCGAATAGTATACAATATTTAAAAGAACTATCCAATGAATAACTTTATTCATCACCACACGAGTCGAACTAGTTATTCACTCGCTCCTATTTTTCTCTCATTTAAGTTTTCGTCTAGGTACAGGAGAAATTTTTGTTGAATTCGCCTAGTATATAATATATATTGGAAAAACACCAAGATGAGCTAAAAAACATAGCTAAATAAGCATGTTGAATTGCCAAGTTCGAAAAATGAGCGGAAAGAGGCTTTGCTGGCTTTGGGAAGCATTTTTCCGAAAAAATGATAAGAATATTTCGTTTAAAATAAAAAATACTTTTCTGTAGATGCCACATTTCCTGAAGTAGATGCTAAAAGCCTATTTTGAAAAGGTTTACCTTCCTTGAAAACAATTCTTGATGCTAAAAGAAAAAAAAATTTTTATTTGGTGAAGATAATATTCCTGACACGTGTGCCCTACGATTGCATTTCTTGATCATTTTTAGTAAAAAATTACCTTTACTTCATATCTCTGAAGGGGTCTGGCGCCTCATAAAGCATTGGGGTTCAGGATCTATGACTTGTGTAGAAAAAGTCGATATTCTCATGACTCATACACATACTCATGAGGCCAAATTTTGTCCTTTACGAAGCCTTCACACCTTATTGAGTGTACTTTGGTTTGGGGCATTGGGTATTTTGATTTAGGGCTTCCATGAGTTCATTTTGCATTCATTACTTTTTAACCATCTTTTCAAAACTTACGATGAATGACAGAGCTGATTGAATACCGGGCAAAAAAAAATTCAGGTCTTTTTTTTTCAGTCGAATTTCTGAAGGACATGAAGGCTATTACAGCCTATCTGATTTGGGAAGGGATGATCGGGGAGGGTATTTTTAATCCGATGAAAATTTTGGAAAAATGTGGTGAACAAAAAAATCCAGTCGAAATTACGAAAATATTTTAAATTCAGTATTGACATTTCTGAGGCTTCTTTGACACGTGATTCTGAGGGTAATTTGCCCCGTATATTTTTCCCTTTCGTGTTCTCATCTCTTACGAAGGGAAATCAGTCCCAAAAAATAGACTACTTGTATCTTCCTGATGAAAAATCAAGGAGCGGTATAAACAGAATGAAACCCTGGATGGGTTAAAAAGATTCTACTTATTTAGGTTATGAAAAAATAATAATAATAATAATGAAAAAAATAATGTAGAAGTAAAATTGCAAAATTAAGTTAAAAGTGAAAAAATGGCTAAAAATGAAAAATTTTCTCCAAAATAAAGGAATTTATGAAGATAAAAAAAAAAAGAAAAAAAAACAGAAAAAAAAAACAAAAATGAAAGATGTCGAAAAAAATGTAAAAAAAAATGTTTTAGAAATATTTTTAATAAATTTTTTGGTGGGAAGAAATTTATTCGAAAAAAAACACAATTTCTAGAAAGCTTGAAAATCATTCATTTCCTACTTTAGGCTTATAGTCGTGATTTTGCCTATCTTGATTTTAAATATGAATATAAGGAACATTTGTGGCTTATAAGAGGGTGAGGAATGAATTTCCTGTAATTTTCTTTTCTTTAATATTCTCTATAAATTTGATCATAAACAAAAAGCAATTTTTTTAGCATTCTATATCAGACATGTCAACATGTGTTACCTTTGGACGAGCTAAATTTAGCGAAACGCCGAATTCTAATCGTTTCTTAAACGTAGAATACGAAGAGATGGTAGTAAATAGCAAAGAGTAACGAAGGAGGAAAAAAATAATCACCATACCTATTCACCCTATTTCTACTCTCAGCATCCAATTAAGAATATTTTTATACCGTTGTATTACGCGCTTAACAGTTTAACAGCTCGCGTAGCCCACACGTAAAGCGACGACGTAACTGTTAGTACGCGAAGATAAAGGCGGGCGGCTTTTTAAATAAGTTAAATAATTATCGGAATGGCGAAACGCGCGCCGTTTATGCTCATTAAACAAATACAACGAAAAGTTTGTTCGCGAGCGAGTTTTTGGCGCGTAGACGAAGACGCGTTATCTAGACAAACGCATCTTGCATATGCTGTCGCGGTATTTGTACGTTGGAATTTTTAAATACCTACGTGAAGTACGTCCTCCTTCATTGGAAACTTTTGAAGCACCGTTTTATGAAATATTCGTTGGGAACGACGAAAGGATAAAATATAACCGCCGGCAATGTCACACAATTTTTACCAAGCGGCAATAAATCCGCCAACAACTTAACCCCCGTACGAGGGGGTAGTATACGCTGATAATATGGCAATGAAGGCGGAGTTAAAGTCGTTGACTGAGGGAAACGCGCTCGCTGTGCAAAATACAAGAACGATTACCAGTACCATGGATACAAGAGTCTTCGCCGCTTTTTCTAACAATTTTCGTCGTCTTTTACCCCCTCCACCTTTCCTTTTTATCTTTAAGATGAAGCTTCATCATTTGCGAAAACGGGTGTACCCAGATCCAGACCTATGGGTTATATCGAATTGCTTATGTATCGAGAATTTTTCCCACTAACTTAGAGGAGTTGTTGGTCGATGAAATTTTTAATTACAAATCGACCAAAGTTGTAAACGAGAAGCGATATTAAATGACATGAGGTTTGAGGGGAATTTGGAATTGTTTATTTTGAGATTTTCACTTACATGTCATTTGGAAAGTTACGCTCATTCTCTACGTTCTATTGGAATCATTTATTAAATTCTTTTATTCTACGCTCTGAAATTTGTGGATAAGTTGAATTAACTATTCTGTTAAAATTGATAAATTGAAATAAAAAAGCACAGCATCGAAATTCATATAAATTATACTGCCCATGAGATCTACCGTACATAATAAGCTTAAAATATGTTCTTTTGATCTTTTGTCAGCCTTTAGTCATGCATTAGATGGTGTTTTATTGTGTAGATGGTCTTTTAATATCTACGCCTATGATATTATAGTCTACATAGGTCGTAGAATCAGCTGTTTACCTATAAGTTTGTGCGTGGTATACCTGAATGAACCTAAAGATTTTGGGTTCTCAATGAGACTCGATTAGAAGAAAGTAGGTAGCTGCAAAATGCTCGATTTAAAAATTTTTTGTCTTGAATATAAAAATTTAATATTCCTCATTATCGATAAATAAATGAAAAATTTAACGACAAAAGAACCCTAAGGCTTATCTATTGAATCCCTAGGTATCTGAAAAATGTAAATGAAGAGAGAAATAAATTCGGTTGTTTGATGTTTGATCACAGAGTTTTAGATACTAGGAAGATTTTCGTCAAGACTTCATAAAAGTCTGTTTGTATTCGCTACGAGATGATATGAAGCAGTTATCTTGTTCTGATAAAAATTTATCGTTTGTAAAATATGAAATAAAATCATTGATAATGAAGGGATCAATGGTGATTGTGGTGGGGAAATTTCCGAATGAGTTACTCAATTTCAAATCAAGATGATTAAGTAATTCAACATTTATCAAATAAAAAATTCTATTTTAAACAAGAAATACTCGAGTAATTTTTACAGTATTAAGGTTATTTCATTTCGATAATTGTGTTTTTTTTCATTAATCGATATGCAAATTTTAATACAGCTAATATCAGTTTAGACGTTCAGTTATCAATCTTAGGCTAATGATTGTGGTGAGGGGGTGGGAGTGGAGGAGTTCCAATTTCATTATTGATCGATTTTATTTTTGGTTTGAATTAATAATCCGGCTATTTTTCTCGGTTCTTTTAGTCATTTATTTTTAATTTTATTTAGTTCATGTTTTTGAAAATCGAATTAATTGATTAAAAATAAAATCATTTATATTCATTTGTTTAATTATTTCTCATAATATTGACCTTTTAAAGCTATATGAAATTCTTTGAATAGCTTTCAGAGTACTTTTTAATACGTATTATATTTATTAGAGAAATCTGAGATTGATCCAGTCAATATCATCAGCAAAGGATATAAATTTTTTAAATATTTCAGATAAAGTATAAGGATTTAAAATTTTTTCTTTTCAAAAAAAAAAAAAAAAAAAAAAATTTCCAAGATATAATAAAATATTTAAAAATATAGAACTGTTTAAAGTGGGAGAAAATATTCAAAAATTCCAAAATGAGTAATACTTTAAATGGAAATTGAGCACTCTTTAAAATTAAAACTAACCTAAATCATAAATAAGTATAATTATCTAAATTATATAAAATTATGATAATTTTTTTTTTTACGTGCCATGTACAGCAACAATGACTAGAGGCACGAGAACAAATTATATTTTACTTATTAATCCTGTGGATTTTAGAAAAATGAATAATTTATCAACCTGTATTTGGTTATCTGATAATATGTCCTTTAAAATATTACAGTCAAGGTTTTTGGATCGAGGGAGTTGATAGAGGAGGCAATCAGTGAGGATGTGTGAAACAGTTATGGGAACATTACAGGGGGTACATATGGGAGGGAGTTGTTCGGTGAGGAGATGTTGGTGGGTTATAAAGGAGTGACCAGTACGAAGACGAGTAAGAATTGAAGCATATCGACGGTTAGGTTGGAGAGAAGTTTTCCAGATATTTATGGTAAATTTAATATTTTTATGTTTATTTGAATTGGGGATGTTTGACCAGTATGGTTGAAATTCTTTGGACAGTAAGGACTTGGCGTAGATTTCTAAATCATTTAGAGGGATATCTATATCTGCGATTGGGTGGTAGAGGTAAGCTCGTTTAGCATAGGTATCAGCTAACTCATTACCTTCTATTTGTGAATAGGATGGAATCCAACATAAGATAATCGTTTTTATTAATTGTAAAGAAAGCAGAGATGAAGTAATTTCTTGGACTATAGTATGTGCTCTTTTAGATCCATGATTTTGAATGGCTATGAGGGATGAAAGAGAGTCTGTAAATAAATGGTTGAAAAATTTTTTAAAATTAAATTAATTAAATCTTTTAATCGATTTAAAAATGTAACTATAAAACTATAATTCAAAATTTTACTATTTTTTTGAAATAATATTAATAAATAAGATATTAATATACATACTAATTTGAAGAAATATAAAATTTAAATTGAATAGAACATATGTACAAAATTTATTAGTTATTTAGGTATGTCCATAAATTATGATAATTTGTTTTGTTGTTGTTGTTGTTGTTTTTTTTTAAATCCAAATGGAAAACTAGTCTAACGTAAGAAATATTCAAAAATAAAAAGCATATAAAAATGAAAAAATATTCAAAAATGATTAAAATAACTACTCATTAAAAATATTATAATATACCATTATTATATAGAATTAATGTAAGAAATTGATAAAATGTCCCGGTATGATGGTAATGTAAATTATTAAAAAAAAAATAATCCTTGTGGAAATAATATCCAAAAAAAATCTGGCAACAAAAAAATATCTAAAAAGAAAAATAAAATGTTCAAAAAAAAATAAATTTCAAACAATAATAAAATTTTTAGAAAACATCCCTAAAAAATTCAAATTAATCATAATTATATTTCTTTACGTTTTCATATTTTTTCATTAATTTTTTCAGCCGAGTTTTTAATAAAAAACATAAACTATTACTGCCTACCTGACTGAAGAATGGGGAATCGGGGGGAAGGAGAGTCTCATAATTTCGCATTTAAACCATTTGTAGTTATTCTCACTTCATTCTTAGGAAAAAAATGAAACCCCTTTGAAAATAGGCATTCTATATCTAAGACACAAAAATTATTTTTGCTTCAGCCCTTTGAATTTAGTTGCATGATCCATAAAAATTTTTATTTCTTTTAAATTTATTATAATAATTTTAATATTAATTTATTTACGAAGTAAAGTTTCTATTTCCTCTAATACCTAGCGTTGGCTGAAGAACGTAATGGGAATTTGTATAATTCCGGTGTTACAGTGCCTTCCTGCCTTCAGTAGCGAGTAAAAGTGAGATAAAATTTTCATCGATTTCTTCTTTCAGTAGCCCATGAAGACAAATTTCCGAGATGTTTGAAAAATTGAAAAAAAAATGTAAATCAAAATAAACAGATCATAAGCCCAGGCTGATATCCAAGAAACCAGAGGAAGTGAGCTTTCTATAAAAAAAATTTAAGCCTCACTCGTAAAATTTTGTATTCAATACGGAATTGCCAACTAACAAAAAAATAAATCGGTGTCTCTCTACGATTTGGTTACTTCTCTGAAATGATTAGTCGGTTATGGGCCTATCAGCCTGGACCGATCAATTGAGATGTAATTTCAACTCAATCCATATATGTAACAATTTATTATTATTATTTTTTTATTTACTCATTATAAATTATGTGAAAGTTTCGCTCATGGTATCAGTGTTATTGGGAATCTTTCATCTCATTAAAATATATCGGTGAACTAGCTTTTAGATAAGATTTGTGAAACAGCGTAGTTTTGTATGACTAATGCATATCTTCTACAGTACTGTGATAATAAGATGATCTGAGTCAATGACGCATTCTCTGTGAAATTGTGTGTATGTGTGTGTTTTTCTTATATGTATAAAAAGTTTCAAAACGTATACTCTTAAAGAGACCATCCAAAAACATAAAGTATTTGTGTGTGATTCGTATCGGAGAAAAAATCATCAACTTCAAGTTTATACATTTTCATGTGAAATATTTTTTACATCACAAATGGCCAGAGTAGCAGAGCGAGGATAAATAAAAAAAAATTAAAAAAAAAACAGACGTTTTTATTTTGTATATTACAGTATTGCATTGAATTACCTACCTGTCTTCAGGGCTGGGAAGAACTTAAATTAGCCCCAGAGCGAGAATAATTTTCGGACTTGGCTTAATTTTTTTTAATGCGATGAAAATTTAATAAAAATGAAATTTAAAACGTACTCTTCTATCTGTACCCTTTACTCTGCAGCAACATTTCGCAGATAATGAGCCATGCTCGACAAATCTCATCAAGTTCCTTAGACTCGCAGGTATATTTCATCAAATCTGATCGGTAATCATTAATTTTAAATATTCCTTTTAATTGAATTTTTAGATTATTAATTTTTTTTTTTGTAAAAAAATCTGTTGAATAAATAATAATTAATTTTTTTTAATTCTAATAATTTTTAGAATTTTTGATTTAAAATTTTCGTATAATTATTCTATTTATTTTTATATTAAAAAATGATAATTAAATAAAATTAATATTATTAATAATTTTTGATCACCTTATCATACCTCTGGCCGTAGCAGCAGTACAGGACACGTTAAGTAAACAAGTAACTAAAACAGTAATTGGCCTTGCATAAAATTTTAAAGCTTGAAATTTCGATTTTCAAATCATGGGTAATCTGCTGTCTCAGATCTTCCTTTGTCTCTCGCCTTGTTTGTCGTGTCGTGATTTTTTGTCGTGGGGGGGGGGGGGGTAAAAGCAAGTGGTCCTTTCAATAGCTGTATTTTCATCTGATTCAAGTACATATAAGCCGAAAGAACACTGTTCGAAGTGAATAGCTGGTTTCACATAGATCTCAGTATTAACTCTAGATTCCTACACTGGATGAAAAAACACACGCGATACGAGTTAAACTGTTTCCCCCTGCGTGTGAGAGCGGGGTGTGATCAAACGTTTTTTCAAGATAATTTTGTATCTTGAAATAATAACAAATTAAAAAAAAGAAAATCGATGATTTCTCCTACAAAGTGACGTGATAATGAGTTTCGTAATAAATTTGCGAAGAAAGGATAATTTTCAAGATGAAAATTTACTTTTCAAAAAATGACTTTTTTGGGGTAGTTGGTAACACTGCTTTTCTATACGATCTTTCGTATAAACGGTATATCATATTTTTGTAGAGACGATTTAAATGAATTTTCACCATAAAACCCATTCTCGTAGACTTAATTACAAAGCTGTAACTGACTTTAAAGTTTTTAATTTTCATAGTGTAGGAATGTAGAGTTAAGTGATTTAAGCTTCATCGTTCAAAATTTTGATTTTGCAAAATTTTATAACACTTAAGCTGATATTTGAAAAGTGTAGAGTATAGGTTGATGTTTCATTCATGAGTCGAGTGTTTATTTCAAGGTTTATGAAGTTTCTGTTTTCCGCCCTCCCCTCCTCCTAAATATAGATATCGATCATTTATATTATTGAGAATTTTTGTCGATTATTGAATGTGAGATTTGTTCTTTGAAGGTCTGAATGCTCTGTGGTTCGATAAATTCGACGTTTTCGATGAATTACTCGATACCTGGAAGCATCGATTGTGTTATGCTGTTGTTACCGATCGACTAGGCGTACAGGAAGCGTTAGAGGTTTTAGAAGAAGGAGACGATAAAGTGATAAACTTACACGTATAATATTCCATCATATTTTGATTATATCGATAAGCAGCCGTACTGAGGTCCATAGCCGGCCTCAAGGCGAACAATCCGAAACTGGAGTGCTCCAGTTTGATTGCGGTTACGGACGGTGGTTCGAAGAAGGAATCGTTTACGTCTGGGGAGCTCAATGTGTCGTCTTCGTTGGCATCGTGGAGGCTGGACGACTGGTGAAGGCGAATGCGATGTACGATTTGGGCGGATTATGTAGGCACGCGAACCGCGAAGAGAAAAATTTGATTTATACGAGTGAAACGATTTAAAAGGCGAAATATATAAATATACGAATAGAGAGGAGGAAATAAAAAGTAGAAAAAAAATATAAATATTACAACGGAGACTAGCAACTCGTACGATTTTGAAATATAAATTAATTATTTGCGAATTTAATGAAGTTTTACGTAGGTAAGTCTATTCGCTGATGCCGGCGATAGTATTCGAGTTTCCATCTCCATTTTTCATCGCGAATATACAGCGAGAGTGATGTAGGCGATTTGATGACAGACGGGATAGCGTTTTCGGATTGCCATGACGGTGGCCGGTGTACGAACATATCTAGGTGATAGATTTCGGGCAATGATGCCGACTCGCCGGAGCAAAGATGAGGCGCAGCTAATCGCTGTAACGCGTACCGGGTATGTAAAGGATGCGATCGAATGGTGGCATTTCTTCGACGGCGAATAGGTAATCGACGGCACACTTCATTTGCGAACTCGATCACCCCGCAAAAAACGACCGCACACGGGCGAATAGTCACAAAACAGCGAACGGCGTTAACTGGCGAAGAAATTGCCGCGAATCGCGAAACCAACGATACGCACGCACACACAGACACGTCTTCGGTCCCTGTTTGGGGACTGTGCGCCCTTCTATTGCCGCCCCGAATGACCGTATTACTATTTTGGGTGGTAACCTTTCCTTACGTTCGTTGTTCATTCGTCCGTTAGTGCTTTTTTCGCTTTTGCTTTCCGTTCATTTAGGTGGTGGGATGAGTACGTGGAAAAAAGCCCGTCCCATTGAAAGCCACCGTACCCGAGACCGTGTAAACGCGATGATACTCGTGCCCTTTCCTCGTCATGTCGCATATATTATCGATATTCGATAAACATTTTTATAGATTACCTAATCAGTTACGTGCCGCTCATCGAACAGGTTCCCCGTTCGAGGCGAGGATGTGTTTGGTGTTTACATTATTCAAGGCTTTATAGATGGTATTTAATTTTGGTTTTTTTCCCTCACTGCAAGTTTAGCCAAATGGAGGAAAACGGTTGTGTTTTGTATATGGTACGATGTTGTTTTGAAAAGTGTGTTTTTTCGAATAAAGATTTGATTTTTTGTCTTTACTCAGTCGATTAATTCATGTTGTGTTTCGGTTTTATTTTTTATGGTATTTGTAGTCGTAAGTAGATTCAAGTTTTAATCCTATATGTTTGGACCATAAATGTTCCATGATAATTTTTTATATTGCGGAATATTCTCGAAATTTATCAAAAAATGTTCTAATTAAATAAATAGCGAATCTATTTGAAATTTGATTTCTGGCTTTGAAAACCTCTATGTATACCAAGAGCAAGTCTGACTAAAGGAGTGGGGTAAAAGAGTAGCTATTTTGTTCTTAGATTTTGAAAATAGACTTAGAACTTCCCAAACGAGGTTCGGAATAGGAAATCAAAACGGTTATACTTTTTGGAATAATTTTATAAGTTTACCCAAGACTTTAATATTACTATAATGGTTGTATTCTTCTATATAACTTTATACAAATTTTAAATACTCCATTTTGAATACAATAATTTTATAATGAGGTTACTCGAATGAAGAGTTGCCTCAAGCTTTTTATTCGTAATTATTTTGTTTTCAAATATTTTGAAATTTTTTTCTTCACTTTTGCCTTTTTTTTTTTTTTTTTTTATTGAAGTGTTATACTTAGTTATTAGGCTAGAGACACGACAATGTTTTTAAGATAAGCCGCATTGAGCATGAACAGAGATACGGCGATCCCTCAAGGCTTACGAAGAGCACCCCCCACCCCCCACCCACCCCACCATACCCCATAAAGTGAACTGTAATGCCCTGTTAACAAAAATTTTTCAATAAATTATGTAAAAAAATTACAAGGTAGATTTTTTTTCACACTCGCTGTATCTCTATATAGTAAATTTCGTACTCATGAAACTGCGTGATTTTTGGGGATTAATTTATAACATTTCATCAAATAAATAATAATAATTAAAAAAAAAAAAAAAAAAAAAAAAAAAAAAACGGAAATTGCTGGTTGTGCATTACGCGAATTATTGCTTCTATTGGTAGACCAATTTCTGAAATAAAAACACTTCTTCTACTTCCTGATTACTGATTTAAATTCTAAGTACAGCTTACAAATAAAAAAAATTAAACATAAATCGCTTTCGAGGAAATGCTCCTCATGAATATGGCTTCGCCGCACCCCTAAGCACGAAGAGGAGAAAAATTTGAAAAAATTGTTTACTTTTTTTGGACCACCTTGTAAGAGAAGCGAGAGAGAGTATTTTTAAGACTGCGAGTTTTTTTCGTAGAATTTGTTTTTCACAGATTTTTGAAAATGATAGGAAATGAAGTAGGAAACGTAATTATTATTGTGATAGATGCAATTTTTCATTAATTTGTTTAGAATGATATTTTGTACTTCCTTCTCACCCCCCCTCCCCTTCATTCTTCACAAGTACAATAAATAATATAAAAAGAAAGAAACGATTTAACAATTTAAGCTAAATTAACAAAAATCTGAACAAAAAAAAACATGTGTATTAAACGCAAAGCTTAAGGTGTCCTTTTTTTAATAAGGCGATTACAAAAAAAATGTGCTCAAAATTGCGTTGTTTTTGTTGGAAATTTTTATAGAGATATGGAAGGATGCCTGCATCTAAGAATTATGATGGAAGACCATATACTTATACTCAGTGGATCTTATATAGGTGTTTAACTGTTTTATATACTTTAAGAGGGAAGGAGGGAATATTTTTGATTTTGTTCTAATCATGATTTTCAGCAGACCTGTACACGATCATGTCGATTATTTTATAAGAATATATTTATATTTTGATTATTTTATTTATTTCTGCTGTAATATTTTAGTTAGATGGAAACTAACTCGAAAAAGTTCGACATACGGTTTATATTTGGTCATTAATTTCAATTTAGCGCAAATAAATAAATAAAGAAGGTTTACAAGCCTACAAGAGGCCCAGAATGGAATCGCGCTCTAATGCCTTAACGAGTATGTCACTGATTTCAGTATCAGATTAGTTTGCTTGTTCTGAAATTGGTGAAATAGTATTGATTTTTGAAAGTCAAATTTTGAATGGTTTTTTTAATGTTGAATTAAAATAGTTTAACCAGCTCGTACTTCATATGAGGTGAAACGAATAGAGCATCAGGAGTCGTGTGAATTTGGAACAAGAATTTTAAAAGTCAGGGAAAGTGATAAGTTCGGTGAATTTATCCTGGTACTTCGATTTAAGGAATTTTAAAGGCTTTTTGGATATTGCTTCGAGTAGAATTTAAAAATGATACGAATACCTTAGTAATTGGTAAACCAGGCTTGCTCAAGAGGTAAGGGGAGTTCCCCGATGCCCATGTTTTTTTTTGAGGGCCCATGACTTGACGCCTTGGCTCATCGGCGCTAAAGGTCTGTCTTTACTACATCCACAATTTTTTTTTTTTACTCTCATGACTCTTCCTCCTGGGCCAGGATTTTCACTGCACGCCCCTGTGGTGGACTTTTTGATGGAAAAAAAAGTATTGAAAAAAATTATGAGACCAGATTAAAAAAAAAATTACATAATTATTTATTTTTATCTCCATGGAGACTCAGAGTCCACCATTCCATCACTTCTCAGCTTTCTCATCTTGAATCGCCTCTTCAAACAAGTCTAAATCATTAAGCACGTGCCTCTACCTTCAGTGGCTGTACACGGTACTAACAAAAAAAAAAAAGAAATCATTTCTACCTACTTACTTAATTATTAATAATTATCTCATATTTATATAGAATTTGCTTAAAAAAATTAATATGAATTACCCAAAAGTATAAAACATGTTAGCTCAATTTTACAATGCATAGAAAATTTCTAAAAAAATAAAATGCGGAAATGTTGAACTTTTTAAAACAAAAAATAATCTGTAACTACAGCTGCAAAAACTCAAATTGCTTGAAAATATATATACCGTATATTTATATACGCATTTTGAAATCGTTATGAATTTTCAATTTTTAAATTCCAAAATTTTTTTTTTCCTTTTTATTATACTGGGCGTGTATAACTACCAGGATTGTTACGCCCAGTGTACAGAGTTTAATTTATATTTGGTTTTTATATTTTATTTTGTGTATGAAGGATAGGATTTTTTTTAATTCGTCTGGGTTGTCCGGTATGTTGGTTGTTTGGATGTTTAGATTGTCACGGGTTTGTTTGACATTGGGGCATTCAAAAAGGAGGTGTGTTGATAGTCAAATTCTTCAGTTTGTTTTAAGAAAATACTAAAAATTTTCAAAATATAAAGAAAGTAAATGTTCACAAAAGGAAAAAATATTCACAATCCATGAAAGCTTAAAAAAATAAAACTACGAATATACATTATTATTATAAAAACAAAAAAAAATATGAATAAGTAGCAACATTATTATTTTTTAAATCAAAAAAAAAAAATTCAAAGAAAATATAAGTAGCAGTACAGGGCATATAAATTAAACAAGTAAACAAGTAATTACTCAAAAGCAAAAAAAAAACCTGAAAAGGTTCAAAAAATGGAAAGAAAATATCACACATCCATAACATGAATTTTCTACTGCTTCCATATAAATTTATATAAATCATAAAAATCTTCAAAAAGTCAAGTAAAAAAAGTAAGTGATTTAAAAAAAATTAAGAAACATATACAAATTGTTAAACGCTCAAAAAAAAAAATACCAAAAAAATCAATTAAAAAAAATAAATAAACAAAACACCGTAATTTTTTTTTAATCACACTTAAAATTTGAAAAATAATAAATATTCTGGAAATTTCAAAATATTCAAATTAGAAAAAATATTTTTTCAAAAGTGAAAAAAATTTTGCAAAAATTTGCAAAAATTGAAAAAATAAAAATAAATGTCTCAATAAATCTTACAAAAAGAGCTTTCTGCTAAGTCCATATATGAATCAATTGTGAATTCTATAGACCGCTTCCTTCAGTGGCGTATTTAAAGGGGGCTCAGGGGGTCTGGACCCCCTTGGCGATTTCAAAAATAGTATTTTTGCCATATACAAATAAGGAACAACGAAAATGTAGTATGCAAATAATCAATAGTAATAAAATCGCAAAATTTTGAGCCTACCTAACAGATTTTTATATTTGAAAATTTTGCTTGACCCCCCCCCCCTTGACCATCAGTCTGGATACGCCACTGGTATCCTTTCTCCTTTTTTACAATAATTCAAAAATTATTGCCCTTTAGTTAGTGTCCTATCAGGCAGTGGCATAAATAGGATTTTGTGGAGGAGCCAAGGAGGTAAGAAATGCTTTACTTTTTTATTATTTGTTGTTATCCTGGTTCAACATTTTTTCTTACTTCATTTTTCTGTAACTTTTCAATTCTTGAGGTATGTTTTGGATACTTGGGTAAGCCAGTGAAGAAGGAGAAATTTTTTTTGGGGTGTGGCCTACGCTGGCCTCCCTTTAATTATACATCATTGTATCAGTTTGTCGTAAATTATAATTTTTGAAAGTTGGGAACGTTCTTCTAATTTGTTCGTTTTTGATAGAAAAATTATTGTCGAAAAAATATCATCTCAAAATATCGAGATTTGAAGGTAATGCAAAAAACTATGTTTAGAGGAATATACAACCGATGAAATATTTTACATCCACTCTCATCTATTTGAATTCAGATATATCGAAACGAAATTAGATTTAAGTGTTGAACGTGCAAATCTGATATGAAAATTTAATCCAATGATATCAAATTGGATCTAATATTTAATCCAATGATATGAAATGAAATTTAATTTAATCTACATTTGAGTCATTTGTTTTGGAAATTCTTGATTTTATTGATGTGGATTTTAGATCAGGTTCATGACATGCCTTCTCCTCCCCACCTTTTACTTTTTAATTTTTATATGTGATTTAAATTAAAAAATTCACTTGTGTAGTCAAACGTATCTTATATTACAGAAATCATAATACAAATATCATTAGAGCTGGACTGATGATTTAATATTAAAAATATCTAGAATGATAATTATATCACGAAGTCATCATGGTAGGTCTACGATGACGTTTAAGAATTCACGTCGCGAATACACGCCGGCATTATTTTAATTACATCACGTCAGATTATAAACGACAGCGTGAAACGCATAAAAACAATACTTGCATTAAAGAGAGTAATGATTTATTCGTTCATAAAAATCAACATTAAAAATCGGCTATAGATAATTTTTACGCAACGATTCAAGCGAGTGGAACGCGCGAATACGATTGACTAGCGATCCGCGACCGTCGAGATTCGAGATGAATTTAGAAAAGTAGAATGTCGACGCAATTGCATAATTATTCGAGATAGTCTTCGACGACAAATCTCTTTAAATCAGGTGCGGGTGAGAAATTGTCGCCTTTGAAAGGCACCGCGGCGTGTAAAAAGTCGGCCACCCTGATCGCCGAGCTTAGCAGACCATTAAACTGCGACGCATCTGTTACATAGACGACACTTGGCATCATCGCTTATTAAGCTACAAAATATTAACGAACTGTAAAGGCGAACGCGATACGCGAATATCGACGCATCCAGCTACTCATAGGTACTTGGTGTCTCTCGATGTCGATGGCTATTAAAACGGAGACTACTCGACTTTTGAATTAACTTCACCCCGGGTGTACAATAGGTATCGGTGTCAATAAATGCCAACAACCGGTACAGGTAGAGGTTTTGTGCGCTCGAAAAGAGCATCTGGCGCATTCTCGGAATACGCGTTCTGGCGAACCGTTCCAATGAATAAGGCTGTGGAGCAGTCCGAATGAACAACGCGTTATAAAACAGTTTATCGAGGTTTAAGGGTGCTTTATGAAAAGCCAGCAGTTTATAGATAACAGTAGCAAATCAAGTCATTGTGATGGTGTAAATTCAATTCTACCGCCGTGCGTACCTACTACGGGATACGCTTTAGTTCATTATTTTTTTCCTACCCTCGATGTAAACTCCGGTGTAGTGGGCTTTACGCGTTGTACGATTTTACAGCGTTTACGAGGGATTTTCGGCGTTATACGGTTGTTTTATTGGGATTTTTTATTCAGTGTTTGTTTATATAAGAGGAATTTTGATTTCAAGAAATTCTTTCGTGGACGTAGACTGGAATTTTAGTCACTTTTTTTTCGCCAAGTACCTCTGCTCGAATTTTCAAATCGAGGTTCTGTTTTGTTTTTAATAATATGGACCATAAATGAAAGTAGAAAAAAGGAAAGGTGAAATAGTAGCGGGAGTAAGGTGGGAGGAGTGGGAGGAAGAGTGAATGAGAAATAGAGGAGGGCAAAAATCATGTTATTTTTACGAATAGAAATGTGAATAAATAACAGATGAATTGTCTGGAATAGAAAAAAAAAATGGAAAAATATCTAAAAATTAAAAAATATAAAAATATAAGAAAGAGAGGGAGGGGAATGAGCTTTGACAATTTTCTCAGAAAATAATACAAAAAAACGAAATTTAATAATGAAAAAGGGCTCTGAAAGAATTTTTTTAAATTATTCATTTTTGTAAAAAGCAGATTCGAAAATAAATATTTTAAAAAAAAAGGCAATCTCTTTAAAAAATAATTTTTACTTTGATAGTGAAAATTGTTGAAAAAATTGAACAGTAAGTTGAGACTTACCAACAAAATTAAATTTTTTTTGCTCGATCACATAATTACTATTGTACGTGTCAAATCAATCCTTGTAGAAAAAAATCACAAAAATCGATTTTTTGGAGAAGCCCATGTACGTATCTGAAGACTTTTGGAAATTCGTTAAAGTATAATATAGGATGCCAAGAATAAAATTTTCTGACATTTTTATTTATTTATAATTTTTTTAAATTATCAAATTCGTAGCATGAATAAACTTATGTCTCTAAGCCTAAGAATGAAACTAATCAGATAAAGAAATTTACAGAATTAAAAAAATTCTTAAATTTTTTTAATATTATGGTTATTATAATTTTTTTTTTTTAGAAAAAATTACCTATTAGAAAATTAATAGAATTAAATGTGAAAAAAATGAGGGAATTTCTAAAAAAAATTACTTTTCAGCACAAAAAAAAATTGTATTAATTATAAAAATTATCTAAAAAAAAATTTCTGCATATTTTTTCCCCTTCAAAAAAAATATGTCCACAAATAAAAATTTTAAGAAGTCCAGAACATCTTTTCATCAACTTTTCATATATATATATATATATAGTGATCTATGGTCAAAGTGGCATCACTTTGCACATTCCTCAGAAGTGCATCTAATGTCACATTAACGACACCACAATGGCGAACGGAATGTATAATATCATAGGTTTTCTTAGAAACAAATTTTCAAAATGATGCCACTTTACCTGTAAACATCAAAAAAATGAGGCTACTACGACCGTAGACCGAAAAAAATTTTTTTGTATGAAAAATAGAATATTCGTGGTAAAGTGGCATCACCCAAATAACCACACCAGTGACATCATGACACAAAGCTGAATCGATGAGCAATGTGATGGTAAAGTGGCATCAAAAAAAAGATGCCACTTTGTAAAAAAGATGCCACTTTACCTGTAGATGACGAAAAATGATGCCACTTTATCCATAGATAAATCTATATATATATATATATTTTTTTTTTTTTTTTTGATTCACAGAAATAAAAAATATAAAATAATGAAACCTCTACAAAACATTTTTTCACGTTTTTTTGTTTATTTAATTTTTTTTTTTTGAAGAAAACATATTGTACAAAATATAAAATTTATAAAAAGTGTAGAACGATTTTTTAATGATTTTTTTTTTTTAGAAAAAATTCACAAAAACAAAAATTATCAAGAAATAATGAATTATGAAATGCTGAGACGAAATAATGAAATTCTGAGATGAAATTTTTTGGATCTTTTTTTTTCAATTAAAAGCTTAAAAATTAAAATTGTTGAAAATTTTTTGTAAAAAAAGTGGCCACATACAAATTTAAAATATCCAAAAATAAAAATAAATATTCATAATAAATTTTTTAGTAACTTTTTGTATTAAAACAATCTAGCTTCATAAGTGTGAAAGAAATAATGTCCAAGTGAATCGTTATTGTTGTTGTTGTTGTTGTTGTTGGTTTTCTTTTTTATTCGAATTTATTCACATGTTATTTATTCAAATTAATTTTTCAGAAAAAATGTTCAAAAATGAAGCAGGGCTCTCTACATTTTTTATTTATTCATTTTTTTGATTAATGGATGATGATGACATATTAGTAAGTCAAATGATTCCTTTGAAAAATAATATTCAAAAAGCCTAAGCAGTTATCTGAAGATGGTTCAGAAATTATGTGAATGTACATATAATATTATAACGTAAACAATATTTTCTTTTTCAACTTCATTAGGATATTTTTTTTTCAATATTCCTTTGAGAAAAAGAGACGAAGAAAGAAATATTTTCCTGAGTATCTCAAAAGTTATTTTTGTGCATTAGGTTTTAGGATCTTCCACCATGCCATCTTTGTCATAACTGAATACATCAGATTTTCCCTCTTTGTTATAGTGCCTAACTTTACCGCCAAAGGATAATCTAAAATAACAAACTACGTGTTTAGTTATGGCTCTCAGCGATTCTGTATGTATGTGATGTAAAACTTCACATATAGATTAAAACATTTATTTCTTAATAGATGCCTTAGCGTTTCTTCTATCGTTCTCAGCAAAACACGATGATTTTTTTTTACATGAAATTTGTTGAAGAATATTTTATTATTATAGCTTTTTTAGGGCAGTGTTTAGTTTTTGAAATATACATTGAAAAAACCAAAGCCTAAAAAAGTCTTGGTTCCTTGACTAAAGCGAGATAAAATTTCGACATGTATGGTTATGTGGGGAAAGCATTTAGTTCTGAGAAAATAAATACAGTTTTTTTACACCATTATGCAGTATTGCAGTTGCTAGTGTTATTGGATTCGAATAAAGTAATTGATATGTAAGAGTTCTCAATGCGACCATAACGATGAAGTGGATTACGAAACAACGCCAATTCTCGTATTGGAGACTAACACGGCGTTGAATTACTTTTTTTCGTGCCTAATACCTATGAGTACAATCTAGAACAATCGTCGATTGGTATAAGTAGGTATACTAACCATTACCTATTGACGTTAAGAGATATAACGTAGTTCGGTATTGACACCGCAGTTCCTCGATTTCGAATCTTTCACAACTGAAGAAGTAAAAAATAATAACAGCAAAAACCCGCGCCGAAACAACCGATTAGTAATTATTTAATACGGTGGAGACGAAATTGCGTAAATGCGTATTTTAATGACGGTAATTAGGACGTTGAAAATTGATGTTTTGACGACCGGTGGCATTTCCTCGTGCTTTACGATGAAAACCCATTCGAATCGTCGAAAACAATTATTTTTTTAAATTGCCAAAATCTTCATATCTCACCTTGACAACACGTACGAACATCAAAAGGAATATTTTTTTCGCCTAAATACGCGGTCGATACGACACGCCACACTTTTTTGTATTCTTCACACCGTCACGTTATTGTTATCCTGGCGTTGTCGTAAGCGTGATCGTCGAGCCGCGAAATTAAAAGACAAGAAGGATTATAAATAGTGCAACTGCACCGTACCCATCCCTTTCTGTTACTGATTTATCAAACTGGGGCCTTGATGGAGCCAATAAAATTCCATTCATATTACTTCATCTTTCCACCATTTCGGCGAACTGTTTTCCTCTTTCATATTTCACAGTTGTCTGCCCTCTCGGTGGCCGCGTTATTTACGAGCTCGGTAGCGCGAAATTTTTCATTGCCACTAGTATGGAAATTACCGAGTGGAAGGAAGGGGGGAACGAGTAATACGATATTGTCGGGTAAGGCTGTTGAGTACGGAAATTCGACGTGCTTTTTTGAAACAGATATGTAGACGACGTGCAGGGGAGATTTTTAGCAATTTTCTTATAATGAAACGATATTCGAGTGAGTGTAAAAATAAGAGGTTTGGAAATATATCAAGTGGTTTCATAGAAGCGGAGTTCACATCAAACTAGAAAGGTAAGTGGCTAAAATAATCATTTATGAAGTCAGAACTTGAAAATACCTACTTTCTATCATAACAAAATCACCTAAATTGCTCGAAATTTGAGGTTAAAACGACTCCCAATTGACTTCATAATTGCCCAAAGACTAGTCGGAGTGGTTTGTTCGGTGTTTGAAAATCAAGAAGTCGAGATTCTGACGATTATTCTGGAGAGGAGGATTATGTTAGAGAGTCAGATGTTAAATTTTTAAGATTGCTTAAGAGTGAAGTGAAATTAGAAGCAATATTTTGAGAAGTATGTTGGATTTATTGATGAATTCAGACTCAAATGTTAAAGATAAGTTGAGATTCAGCGTCAATTTTTGATTTATTTCAGTCAGAACTTTAAAAAAAAATTGTGCTCTAATAGAATTAAAATAGGGACCTACAGAGAAAGAGAGAGAGAAAAGAGTAAATTTCTGCGATGATTCTCACAAGTTCAACTTTTAACGTAAAAAAAAATCTGGACTCATGGAAACCCCCTCACCCCTCCTTTTTTATTTCAGCCTAATCTCGGTCTTAGATATAAATTCATTGGGCAAATTATCCCTTCATTTAAAAAAGTATGCAAATTATCGTACGTGGAGGTAAATGAAGTTGCATATTTTGCAATTGCAGGCAGTATCATAGCTACTATATACTTTGTATATACAAAAACTCATTATTATCACGTAGTTCGTTTTCTTTAGAGTAAATGAAACTTTTTCATCGAATTGAAGTATATTTGTTGAGCATCAAGTTTTTAATAAATTACATTAAAATTCGAAATAATCTTCATTCCATCGTGTTTGTTTTGGAGTGCAAAACTTACATTAGAACGCTTTTGAAAACTGCCGAAAAAACAAGCACGATAACAACGTGGAATACGAGAAAGTGAAAAGTTAATTCGTCACAAATCCAAGAAACAACGTACAAAAGCGAAGCAAAAATATGAACGATAATTGCGCGCCGCACAAAGGGCAATTAGAAAATCCATTAAACAATTGTAGCCGGAGAAAAGAGAAGGATACGTTGACGCGAATTTCGCCTGAGCAAAGGAAAACGAAATTAACGAACGGTCTTGTGATCTTTCGAGCTGAACAGATTCCATACAATTGTTACCTTTCGAGATGTATTGAAGGTAGAAAGTATGCGATAGTCGTTATGTGCGGGTTTTATATTAAGGTAGGAAATACGAAATGAAAATCCAAAGTGATGAAATTTTTTTGCGGTTGGAAAAAGCTCATTTGTTAGTAGAAAGCAGGGTTGCTAAGAACTAAATGAAAATTTGAGTTTGAAATCCAGGAATGGAAATACCTTTGGCGAAAATATTCAAATACATTTTTTCGTTCTTAGATCCATGAATGGAAGTAGCTACGTCGAGAATTTTCTAATACATTTTTTTCTAATGATTGTCTTAGTCCAACAAATCAAAACATTTCTGGTAAAATCAACTTTTAACAGCAAATTTTTTGTTTATGATTAAATAATAGTCTGATAAACACAATATTAAAAGTTTCCATTTATGTAAAATGTATCCAGCAAGCGATGAGGTTTAAATTGTTCAAAAACTGTTTTTCTACCTTACCGCTTTGGAATGTGGTTCTACAGCCAAAATAGCTCAGTAAAATTTTATTTCACTCTATATTTCTAATCGATTTTGTACAAACAATTTTTTGTACGAGTATGCTTGTTGATGTTATTTTTGAAAGCACCCAAAAAAGACAATTTTTTTTAAATAATACTCAACCATAATTTCTAGAAAGTTCAGGTTCAAGTTCAACTCGATGGAACAGCATACGCTTTAGTCATTTATAACCAGTTGGGTTCATTGTAAAAAGTTAGAAAGGAAGATATTAAAAAAAGGTGGAAAAACAAATCTTTTCCTCCCATTTTTATATTTTTTAGGTGCAATAGTACGACTTAAAATCAACTTTATAATTAAATACCAAAGCGGAAGTTTAATCGCTATGAATCACTGCAAAAAATGTTCTATCTTCTAAAATTATGTATTTGAGTACTTTCTTAAATTTTTTGTGCATTCCCCTCCTCCTCCTCCCCCCCACTTCACTGGATATAAACTTGTAAATTTTTGTTCCGCGAGTAATTTTTGAAGTACAATATTGAATTTTTTGTGCATTAAAAAAATGTAAAGTTATTTTTAAAAAATTTTCCCTCCCCCCCCGCCTCTCTGGATGTCAACTTACAAAATTTTTGTTCTGAATAATTTTTAAGCCCCATCCCATTGATACATATATCCTGACTACAACTTGCCCTTCCACACCCCTAAAAAAAAACTTGCGACAAATGGTTCGATCTTTTAATTTATGTCATTTCAAGTTTATTTTATTTTATTTTGTTATTTTTTTTATTTAATGAGTTTTCAAAAAATATAAGTCAAAAGATAATAGAAAATAACTTTGAGCTGGCAACTCATTTCAAATGATACGTCATAGTGACATTAATCTACGTTGGTATAAAGTCAGGCCCAGCCAAAGAAAAAATTTGACCCCACCCCCCCTAGTAACATTTTTATTCAATGCAGAATTACCAATCAAGAAAAAAAGAGAGATCAAAGTCGCCTCTAAGATTTAATTAGACATCCCAAAATGATGGGCTGTCTATAGGCTTGCATAGACCCCGATGTTGGGCTTGGTTACAAAATATTGATTTAATTTCAAATTTGATTCGTTTTACTTGAAAAATATGGGTTTTTCAGGTTGTGTTTTCCAACATCTTGGATAAAATCGTATTGGAATTATTTCCAAAAAATTGTATTTTTTTGGTCTTTTTTTAGTATAACATGGATTAGCATAATTTTTGAAAATTTCCCAACTCCAAATCTACGATTGGTACAAAAATGTTTTTCTTATAAAATCGGTTTGAAATTTGGAGAAGAATAAAAGTTTACTGGGCCATTTATACTGTAGAACCAGCCCATAAAGAAATATAGCCCGGAAATCGTATTAAAATAGTTTTAACCTCCTCCCCTCTCCTACTGTCCGTGGGCTACATTCGCAATCTATCGATGGAAATTAATAGTGTGTGATTGGAGAGACTATTCTCTATATTCACATAAAAATTGCTGTTATCAATTGATTGGTGAAACAGCTCTTGTCGTGCTTACATTTACCTACTTAATGAACCATTATATTATAGGTTATGACGACGCGTTAAAAATTCGTCGGAAACGAATGCTGCCGCTGATCATGAAGTTGTAAGCCATCATCTATCATCCGTAAGCGTTAACTATGGCTCATTGAAGCTCAACTACAATTTAAGCCTCTTTATGTAATACCATCGTGTCGTAAGAGTTGCAGAAGCATACGCCTTGATGGAATCAACTTACGCCTAATTCATACCTCGTTATGCATTTTATATAACCGGTTACAAGTGCAACGGTTGAATGCACGTTGTTATGCAGGCGCAACGCATCGTAACGCGGGGTGAGTGCACGGTGCATTTCACGAATGACAAAAAGGTATTTGATTTCACGGCATTAACCAATAATAATTTTCATTCGGTATTTGTAATTATAAACGCGTTAATTTGCACGAAATCTGTGAACGCATGCATAATGCATATTGATATTGCCAAATCAGCGAAATAAATGCGCCACGATGATACTGGCGTTTCGTCACTGGAAACACCTTACGTCAACGGCGACGAATGCTCGTACCATAACGTGGTAAATAATTTTCAAAATGCGAGCGTTGTTTTCAAACACCCCGGTACAAAAATTACGTTACGGTTGGAAACCCAAACACCTGTTCGTGGAAGTTGGAATATTTCTACGGCTGGATGAAGATTGACGAATGTTGCGGCAGAATTTACAAACATTTATACACTCGGATTAGTACCTAATCGGCGCCAATTTTAAGGTTATGAATGTACGAGCTTTAGGCCAGTATGAAGTATCTTTTTCGTGTTGATAGCTATGTGGCTTCGAAGAGGTTGTCATAGAACATGGTCATTTAATGGAAGAGCGTTTTGTGATGATAAATTCACTCTGTATTAATTCCCCGCCAAAGAGGTGGTATTTAGTTGTGGATTATTGCCAATAAAATGGCGGAATAGATTATTCGGCTCGAAGTGACAAATGCGAACGCGCGTCCGCTCGGTGGAAACCGGTTTATGTCTATTGTATCTATTGTGACCGATGATGGAAAATTTCGCTTTGTTTTAATATCTATTGGACGAGAGCTGCGTAGTGTATGGACGAGACGGATGTTTTCCATTGCGTCACGGATAATTTCGATGTACTCGGTGGAAATAGAATGTAGGAGATTTTCCATTTTTTTTTTTCAGCTCAACAAAGGATTTATGCGAGGGAAGATTCACATTTTTTATTTTTTGTTTGCAGAATATAATCACGGGCATTAAAATATTTCTCTTTCAAATTTCATTATTTGTCCTTTGAACATATCCTGAAGATAAATGTGGACCTTTAATAATATGTTTCAAGCACAAAGTTCTTCAAAAGAAATTTCAACGTTTCTTCTTCGAAATATAGATATTTCTTCAAACCTTCGAAATGAAATTCCGCATCATAAATTACATCGAAAAATCCCAGAAAAAAAATGATCATATTTGGTTCTATTCTATTATAGTTAAGTACATATTTTTATGAAATTACGTCACAAATTGTAAGTTTTATCTGATCAGGATAATCAGTTCAGGTTGTAAAAATCGATTTTGAATTTGTTTTTTGAGGGAAGGCCTCTAGTTGAAGATAATGCTGGATCTATTTCGATACCTCACATAAGACTGTAGTAAGAAAGGCATGGAAGGTACGAAGTAACAATAAGTAGAATAATTGAAGAATTAATTTTATAATTATCCAATTTCAATGAAATAATTTTAATTTTTTTTTATTGCATAAAAAATGAATGAAATAAACATTATTAATATTTTTTAGACAAAAAATATAATAATATAATATAGAGTTAGGCCTCATCATTCAAGTTGGGAAATTGGACAAAGTCGAATCTAAATGTACTGAAATCAGGGACGTACCAAAAGGGGGGGGAGGGGGGAGCTTCCCCCCTTGGCTTTTGGAAAGTTGGTAAATTTGGAGTTTTAGCGTAAAGTTGGTAACTTTGACCACTTGCGTAGTATTATTACAGCTATTTTTACATTTTTTGAAGACTAACAAGAAGACTGTGACATCTTATTTTCGCGGAGCAAAAAAAAAAAAAAAAAAAGGTCAACAGTTGGTAAAATTTCATGGTATAAGTTGGCAATTTTTGGTTTTCTCCCCCCCCCCCCCCTGAAGAATGTCCTCGGTACGCCCCTGACTGAAATTTAAATAAACTTTTGTCGTATGGGTTCGCTAGAATACAGTGAAACGGAGTCTAAATTAAAGCTTCCCACAGCCAATACTGAAGAGCAGATAAGGAAAAATAATATAGTCCAACATCAAGACTTAAAAATAATTTTAAAGAAAGCTGAATCATTTTTTCATATACTAAATTAGCCTGCTCAAATTATGTATTGAAAATTACTCCATCATTCAGGTAGAACTGGTAATCTGTTTTTTAGGTGTATCACAAAGTCAGTTTATGAAGTGAGAGGGAGGTTTGGAATGAAAGTGAATTTTTTGGCTGACTTTCATTCCTTCGTTTCGATCAAATACTAAGTACAATTCTTATTGTGAGCTAATAAGGCATCTTTATCTCTTTTCTCCTCTTCCCTGCTTTAATTTTCTTGCTTGAACTCTTAATGTATTATTTTTCTATGCAAATAATTTCCTAAATTCTCCTCCGTGGGGCAAACAAAAATTATTAATATCAGCGTAATTCTCCTATTCATAAACTTTGCGTAAAATGTCCTGTCCACAGATGATATTTTTCAAGTTCAATTATATTTATCTTTTCAATAAAAAAATAATAATAATAATAACAAATGGTAGGGCCGGAAGCCGATTAAATTGATCGAGTAAGGAGTAACCTAGGGTAGAGGGACTAAAATTGGACTCATAGTACAAAAATAATTTTCGAGCCACACTTCGTTTTTAATTCGAAAAAAAAAAATTATTAAAATTTTTCAAAAATCTAATGGAAGTTACGGAAAGTTATATAACCTAAAATTTGGAACTTCGGGCTCTCAGGAATGCTGTCTCAGTCTGCTCCTGCTCCTCTTCCCCTCCCCCTCCGCCTCATCAGCCTCAGTAGTAGCATAGATGAAATTGCTTTACCGGTAGGTTAGATTGTAGATACCTATAGCCTAAACTATCTTATGTGTAAGTGTTTGCTTTTTCTTAATTGTGTGAATAATTGGAGAATATGCAAGGATAAGTTTTCAAGGAATTGAGCAGGCTTGGCGGAACCCACCGGGGAACCGGGGAAACCCCGATGGGCCGGCCTCTGGTATTCGTTTTAGGGGCCGCCAGAGCAAAAATATAACAAGTGTAATTCTAAAAATACTGAAAAATCTCACAAAATACACCTAAAATTTTTACTTAAAAAGAAATATCTATATATTTCCATTTTACTAATCAGCATTGTTTTCCATTACATAGGCTACCTACTCATTTTTAATTTAAAAAATTCATTTTTTATTTACGGTTGTTTGCATTTTGCATTTAAAAAAATAATATATTCGAAGTCATGTTGTTATTTCTTCGACTATTTTTCTTTTTTCGGGGGAGGGGGATTTTACAGTTACTTCATGAGGGTCGCTACACATGGTTTTTCCCGGGCTGCTCCTGAAAGTTCCGCCAACCCTGAAATTGGGTTAATGGTGTTTATAAACGGAATAATATCGAAAGTTATGTACGTATTCTGTATATACGCTATAGGTATATACCTATTTGACATATCGTTGTTAAATGACGGTAGAATCACGTCGACAGTAGATACCACAAATGAACGCTCTATAATCCTCTTTTTTTTCTAAGTAGATCGCTTATTACTCCGAAAATATGCTTGTCAGCTGTATATAAGAAACGAGAAGCGAGAACGTCGAAGCTGGCACAGAGCAGCCGGCGATCATTATGGTTAAAAGCGCACAATTAAGATAGTTGACGGCTGGATAAAAGATTTTATTCGTCGAATTGATTTTAGGTCAGGTGACAACTCTCGGTTAACCTTGTTATAGTTACTTAGGCGGTATAAGTTTTATCCGGCGAGCAGTCTGTAACCATTTATAATTTTAAAATGACATTTTATTAGGAAGGTCTGTCTGCGTTGCGCTTTAATTATTCGTCGATGGTGGATAGGTTGTAGGAGAATTCGCGGATCGTTGCGAAGCGAGCAGCAAGAAATAGGTAATCGGTTAGTATAGGTGTCGATGGTGGCAAAAGGGTAAACGTTCATTTCCGGTATGAAGTTGAAAAAGAGTCTCGGTTCAGTGGTTGGAAGCGTGGAGAATGAACATTTGGAAAACCTTCACCCTGTACGAGAGGAAAAAATTCCAATTAATCGATTTAATTGATGCGAATGATCCGAGTTGGCGAGCCAGTGTCAATACAGCCGCCGCGTATGTATGGTTTTCCAGGACGGTCGTCGGAGACGTGTACGAGTCGGAAAAAACGACGGAGGAGAAAAAAAGTGCCACAAAGAGTTCGGGCTCGGTGGCGGGGAGTACGGTGGCTGGCCTCTGTTCGGAGCGATTTGTTTGAAGTAGCCGTCCATTCCCACGCGAATACCGAGAATCACCGTGAATTTTCCATTATCATAACTATTTCGTTGATAGCCTTATCCTATACCAAGGCCTACATCTATGTTGTATTTAAGCTAATGCTACCGATACTCGCTTCCGATTATTTGCTTCCATTCACTTGGTCTTTAAACGCTAACTACGTGTCGATGCCGACGTGGCGTACCTATCGGATCATTTGTAACGTTCGACGGTATTCGAATGTTTCTCGAGCTCGTTGATCGATGGTGGACGTAATTTGGACGTTTCTTCATCGTTTCGTGAACGATATTAATATTCTAGAGTGACCGACGTGTCGACGTTTCGTTTCGTATTGAAGTAAGTGGTTGTGAACGTCGAGTTATGGTCTTTGACTTGCAAAGTGTAACTGAAGAGTGGTATACTGTTCTGATTTAGGTCCTTAGAGAGAGTCAAGATTTCCATCAAAACTTTCACGACAAGAAAATTCAATGGAGTTGTATTTCAGGTCCGAGGACCCTCGAATAAGCTTTGAGATCTGTTCGATTCTTAGAGAGAGTCGAGATTTCCATCAAGACATTCATTAAAAGAAAATTCAATAAGCTTGCATTCTAAATCCGAAGACCTTCGAATGAACTTTACAAATGCAGACTTGATGTATGCTAGCTCATCAGATTGTATCATCTCACTTCTCCCGTATTTCACCAAAATGAAGAGCAAAAAAAAAAGGATTCGTTTGCGTAACACACGAAAACCTGAGAACAGACTTTCTCCGCTACGAGAAAGCCAAATCTATTGGTCGGTGACTTTTGTTGGTCGACTCTGCGGTGACATTAACGTTACTCGTTTAGCCGCAATGCGGTAAAATAATGAGAAGAGACTTAGAAGTTGTAAAATCAGACGCTACACGCGGTAGAGATTTTCCATCGATACGTCCAAAGATAGTAAGAAAAAGAGCAGACGTGACGAAGAGCAGATCAGAAGAAGAGAGGAATAATGAAACGTGGCGGCGAGGAGAGAGGTCATTGGGGTGTTGGACTGCACGAAGTTGAAGCAGCGCGGCGGCGGTATTAAAAAGGAATAAAATAAAAGCAAAGACTGAATGAAAAGTGTCGACGAAAAAAGGAAAAATGATGTAGGCATAATTTGTGCCGCATGGTTCATTAGACATGCCCCATATTTAATGCTGTATCTCGGTACCGCGTTGCCGCCGCCGCCACCTCCGTTATCACCCCGCTTGTTACCACTTTGTACGACGGTTGCCAACGTTGCTACTGGTCCTACACTCCGAAATGTTTCTACAGAATTACACAACTGAGCAATAACCAATGTACCTTAGATTCAGGCGAGTTTTCGCCGCGTCCGCGAATGAAAAACAGCGATGATGAAATCGTCTCGATACACCTGCGTCACGACGCTGAAGCTAACCGTGTCGTGATTGTGGATTATGCGCGATGGTGAAAGTTTAAAGCGAGAATTAAGGGTGGCTCGAGGGATTCAGCATATGTTGCGAACGTGTATTCGCGCCATAATACGAGGTGGTGCGTTGGGATTTGTAAATTCGTTTCTGGTAACGAGATTTTCGTTGATATGGGGTGATACGAGTTGTATTTAAGATTAACAAATTAAGTACGTTGGATGTTCAGCTCCTACGTTTTATTGTATTATGCTACAGTGTATAGGTGTTGTAGTTCATATTCTTCGGTATTGGCAAAATCTGGTTTTATCAGAGATAGATGCTACGTTTTTTCTTCCTTTTTGTAATGATTATTTATTCTCGCTTTCAAGTAACTGAGGAAAATTACATCTTTTTCAATCATTCAGTAAGTGTTTTTCATCTTCGTTCATGAACCATTAGATGAACCAGTGTGTTGTGAATGAAACGATTCCTTTTGATATGCGCGTTATTTCTAATACTTAGCTTTCTTATAACCTGAGGGTTGAAGCGGTTATTCGTCCGTTACAATATAAACCGTGTAAATGAACTGAACATAGTGAAGATAATGCGTTTGTAATAGATTGTTAGATTTTTCAAGCTATATGTTGATAGCTGAAGGTAATCAGTAGTGATTTACAATATGGTCATTTTGTACTTATGATATTCAGCAACAGGAACAGTATCACATCATGAAAGTAGTTGTTGAGAGCTCTTTTAAAGAATTGATTTGATTTCAGTTGATGAAGTATTAGAGGCTGGATGTCATTAGAAACTGAGCTACAGTTACAACTTAATATTAGTCCGAGTAGCTCTTAAGCTGAACATTCTCATCAATAATTGAAATATATATGTATCTTTGATAAACGTGATATTATGCAATATGGACACGTTCTCGTCATGAATTGTTAGTGGCTAAAGTTGGATATCACTGAAGATTGATCTTCAGTAATATGCAGTGTTGTAGGAACGAACATAGGTCTGTTCTTGTTCCTGTTCTCGTTCTTGGAAAGACCCAGTCATTTGATCCTGTTCCTGACTCATTCTTATTCTCAATGTTTCAACTGTTCTCGTTCGGTTCTTCGTTCTTTTAATTCTTTACAATGTTGTTCTCGTTCTGTTCTTTGTTCTTTCAATCCTTTATGGTCTCGTTCTTGTTCGTTCTTCGTTCTGTTCTCGTTCTTCAACTTTTTCTTTTGTTCTTTCTTTCTTTTTTTTGATAACGTGTTTACAGTTAATGTTGTTGTTGAAATTGAAAATCAATTAATTGAAGCTAATAATTAAAAAAAAATTACTTATATGGGTATACCGGGTGACTATTTGATTCGAGCAACCCAAGCGCAAAAATCTTTCTCTCATACAAATAAATTACATATTTGAATGATATTAAGAACAATAAATGGCATAAATAATATTTATTTAATGCTTAAAAGTGTTTATCAATGAAATACATAATTTTAATTTATACTTTCATTGTCAAAAATACATATATGTTTTGAATTTATTCACCTTTTAGCTAATTTTTTCGCTTGGGTGCTCGAATCAAGTAGTCACCCAGTATGTAGCACTTGCCCGGTTTCAAGTATAAGTTTCTTATTTTCTCTTTCACTTCATGATATCTATTAATTTTATCATAAATCATGAACTTTCAAAAGAACGAAGAACAATAAAAAATTACATCGTTTTTGTTCTTGTTTTTGTATCTCAACATTGTTCATTAGTTGGTTCTCGTTTTGTTCTTTGATCTTTCAGTTCGAAAATATTCTGTTCTCGTTCTGTTCGTTGTTCTTCAGATATATCATTTTTATGGTCTCATTCTTGGTCCTGTTCCTCAGGAACAATGAAAATTCTCCGTTCTTATTGTTCTTCATTCTCGTTCTTTGGTTTGTTCCTACAACACTGGTAATACGAGCCTCTGTAACTCTTGAGTTGGCCAATCTCAATAGTGATTGAAAAATACATATTATAGGTACCTTTGATGAACGTGATATTTTGCAAAATGGACACATTCTTGTTATGAATTGGAAGGTGGTTCAAGTTGAATATCACTAAATATTTACCTCATTCACAGCTCAATACAAGTTTCAGTAGTTTTTGAGTTGGCCATTCTCAATGATGAATGAAAAATAACTATGCTCAATGAACGTATCTATAGTGCCGACCACAAAACTTGAGACTTGTGATAAGCGCTATGTTGTCAGATTTAGCAGCAGCAAGCAAGGTTATAAGAAATTAGTGGCCATATATAATTCAATGAAATTGAAGCATGAAGAGCAAATTCATTCGAATGCATTATCAGCTGATATGTTTTTCAGGAAATATGGCAACATGGTGGATCTTAGATGAAAAATTTCATTGTTTGCTTACAAATTGCAAGTCTCAAGTTTCGTGGTCAGCACTATAATATTCTGCAACATGGACACGTTCTTATTTTAATTTGGGAACAAGGTCCTATACTTTGCTACACACTTTGAATAAGAATTATTACTCAAGATTATTTTTCAATATGCAGTTACTTTGGAATGTGCAAGCTTGAATCAAAAGACTAGTCTATTAAAACATTTGTTATAACTGAATAAAATTGGGTGTCAAATCAAGTCTTTTAAAACAATTCTCAAATTGAAATAGATTCAGAAGTCAAATCATTCAAAATGATTTGGCTCCCAAATGTAGTCACGAAATGAGTTCTATGAGTGATTTCGAAATGAGTTTGGAGTTTTTAGTCAGGTTTCAAGAATCATCCAATACTCAAGAACATGAAATCCAATTGAAATGTTGGATCCTATAAATGACTCTCTTATTAGGCTAGAGTCAGTGTCAAGTTATGGAAAGCTCCTCATCACCTCAGGAAATATAATGTTAGTATTACAGGTAATCACTTTAGTTGTGCCCACCTCCTAAAAAACCCCAACAATAATGACATGTAATTGAATACAAGTCTTCAGTGTAGAATATTTATGATAAGAATTTTGGTCTATCAACTTCTTTTTAAATTCTTAGCAATGCTCTTACATAAATGGTGCTATTAATTTGTAATTTCTGCTTATAAAAAAAAATAAGACTGTGTTCTGAATGATTAGAGTTGAGGCTCTAGAAAAAAGCAAAGATTGAAGCTCAAGCTCTGTCGACAAAACACATCATGTGAATATCATTATACTATCCGATTCTGTTTTAAGTCTTTATATCATGTTTATGAACTTCTACAGACTTCAGAGACGCTTGATTAGTTGATTACTTTATTAGATCAAAATTGAGTGATTGAAATTAACCGTGAAAATAAATTGTAAATATTCGATGGGTAGGCTGAAATCATAGACTGGGTGGAGGTGGACCTCGAAGCATCCTTTAAACCTCCGAAGTAGAAGTAGCTCAATGAGAACTGAGTGATTGCAAATGTGGTCCTTTTGGACTCAACTGTCACAACAGAGTAGAACGAATATGACATTTTTGAGGTGAGGTAGTATAAGAAGATATCGTTATGGACATTTTTGTTCCAGCCTACTCTATAATCTAAAATTAATTCTTTAACCAAAAGGTACTAATAAAACTAAAAATGATATGGGAAAATAATTCTATTCATGTATTCATGGATTTCATTCATCAAATTCCTTTTATATTTTATTTCTGTTCTGGCAAGAACAAGAATCAAGGTGTTTTTAAATACTTTTAAATGATGGAAGTAGTTTCTGGTGATACTCTTCATTGGAGACTCTTCCAGAGACGAAGGCATTTCAAGTAAATCGAAGGTAAAAATAGGTAAATCCATTCTGCCCACATTATGGCTAAAGGTAAGAGCTGAAACGATGGTACTCCAACCTCAACTCGGCATTCCCTAAATCCCTAACTGACATTTCCAACTGCACATTGAAAATCTTTCGAATATTCAACAATCGATGAAATTATCTGATACAATTAGGAGATATAGGAAATAGTGTCAAGCTACGTTATATGATTCACCAATCCAGGTGACCATTCCAATATCATTGGCATCGATTATTCAGTTATTTGGTTAACGTGTAATTACCCTTCTGCTAACAACTACCCTCAGAATGCCTCTAATTACAGTGGCGCGTGTGCCGATACATCGTAGCGTAGGGTCTGGTAGTGAACCGCATCACCACCGAACATAAAAAAAAGAATTATTAACCGGTAAGTGTACCTTATTATTTTGGTTTTGAAACCTTTGTCGATTGATTTCTTAATCATTACGACGATAAAGATTGTCGGCGAAATACAGAGTTTGTTAGACCGTGCAGAAGGTTGGTTTGCACCTCGAAGTGTAGAATTTCCGTTGAAAGTTTTTTCAATGAACGCGCGTACATCTTTTTTTTTTGTAGAGGTGGAAGTTTGATTTTCCAGTCGAGATTTGATTAGGAAACGTGGCAACACGACGATGCGATAATGCTTATACTAAATAGAACGAGGAGTACGCGTGATTTCCTTTGTATATGGGAGGAAAAGAAAAAAATCTTTCATGCTTTCGAATTACCACCAACGACATCCGGTCGATATCTCGTTGGCTGGGATGTTCTGTTAATGCCGACGATGAAGTCAACTTTACTATTTGAACATTTTCTGGTAAGATGTGTTGTACCACAAATCGTTAGATGTTGGTGACCAATACCTATTCATGGTTTGAAAATGTCTTTTTATTTACTTAATTGGAATAGTTCAGCGAAAGAGTCTGTACTTAGTGGTGAAACGATGAAGTACTCTAAACGGTAGTTTGTTTGGTTTTCATCAGTTTTATCAAACACTGATGAGAGTAAATTTATAGGTAAAATAAATATGATGTTTTGAAATTAAACAAATTTGTTTGTGTAATATTGAATTTATACCATATACTTGAGAAGTTTTAATTTATTATTAATGACAGTTTCATTTTACAACAATGAACAACTTCAAATTTAACACTAATTTGACATCTAACCACAGTTTTAAATGGTTGTAGATATGAACACGAATATCTTCAGGTTCTAACATTTCATTTTGAATTAAAAAATCAAAATATTAAATACATTAAAATATTGAATCAATAAAATATCGAATTGTTTCACAAGTCACTTACTTATTCAATGTTTGGCGTGAAGAAAGATGTACTGTTTTGATAAGTGATAAGAGTAGATAGAATGTAAACACGACACTAGCGCTCCACTGCCCTGAAGGTTCCGATTTTATATGGCTGCTAAATTTGCATATGACTACCCACCAATCAAAGGTTGCTCAAACCAATGGGTTTATAAGGAAAATATTCTCTTTGATTAATTGATTAGTTTCATTATCATGACTTCAGTTGAAGAAACATTTTATCAACAAGACTAATCTTATACAAGCTATTGATGAAATTTTGGTCTTTGTGAAATCACAAGACCCTCATGATATTTGGTTTTGGTATTATTAGGAATGCAAAAAGAATTGACGTATCACATGATGAGAAAAGATTTGCAATACATTTATCACGATATTATGATTTTTATTGAAATTTGAAAACTATTGCAAGACCAGCCATGCGGTATCGCCCATTATATGGAAACACACCGATGACATCTGGTAAAAAACTGTATTTATAACGCACAATCAAGCTAGCATGGAAAATGCAAATCGGCCAACAACAGGTGAACAATGTTCAGGTATTTTCAACAACTCCACATCTCTATGGTCACAAAGCGTATAAAAAAACGAACCCCTCGTGACCATCGAGTGTGAAGTTTATTTCGAACAAATTAAAAAATCTTTCCGACGTCGAAGAAGGGTAATTACGAATTTCCATTTTAAACGCGACCGAATTATTCGAGGGGGACTGAGATAATATCGTTGTGTGTGTGGTATTTTCATTTCATTTTCCACCACGCTCGTATGTGTTGGTGTATATGCTATTGGATTCTCAAACACTTTTGGTATTGTTGATGGACGAATAAATGCAGTCCTTCGTCGTTTTTATCATAACGTAAATGTACGACGGCGGATGTGTATCTTCCCGTTTTCGCCTTCCCTACCATATTGTATCTGTACTACGATTTTATAGTGGAGCAGGAGGCGGTGGCTATTTCCGATGACTCGCGGTGGTGAACGATTCGACGAAGCGGGGTCCATCGTAATTATCGAGGCTCGTTCGAGGCATACAAAGCGTTTCGCAGGCTCATCGCGATCGCAGCGTTTTTTTAAGGCGACTATATAGCCACAAGATCCGGGTGATGTCGTCGACGTGATATATCGTAAAAAAGCGAACACTCGTGGAATTCAGTTCGATTCGAGTTTATCCTTAACACACGCATTCTAGCGGATCATCGCGGAACTACGCTTGTTAAGTAATTTCACCGCTCGGTACAGCATAACGGTTTTCAGATTTAAACATTTTGTATTGTTGGAATTAACGAGCTTGTCTATTCGATTAATAAATTGTTTTTAATTCATTAAGAGATATGATTACGCGCGCCTATGTAGTACTGACGCTCCAACTTCTATACGGTTCCGTGAACATGTACACGCGCTCGACAACTTTCGTTTTTCATTTCTACTCTGTAGTCAGAATGTAGTGGAAAAAAAAAAACACTCAAAAATTTCAAACATCGAGAATACGCGAAACACACAAGTACCAGGACGCGCTAATAATCGACGAATTGCGTGCTTATACCGCCCTAGTGTGGATGAATTAATATCTCGAATTACTTCTTTTTTTCAACTCGTAATACCATCGCGATCCTTGAATAAATCGCGTAATAACGACGGTATAATTAGAATGAATAATTGCGCAAACGTATTAAGATTCTTCGGTCGACAAAAATTTCTTCTTTACTTGGCGTAAATACGTGACGGTGTTTATTACGCTTGTTTTGTAACGTTCTACCTTTCAACACAGTGGCGCAACCCAGTACAGTAAATAAGTGGGCTCTGTGTTGCCTATACTTGCAAATGGTTCGAAATTAAATTTTTTCAAGTTCGACAAATTAATCTGCAAGATCTCAATAAAAGAATTGACCTGATGTTTAATAACTCGCAGTGGTGAGGGATTACGTTGATTATTGAAATCATAAATCACACTGAGCTTTCCCATGGTCAAAGTATTTCAATCGAATGAAAATCGCTTTTCTACAAGTATCAAGATCTAGTTGAAGATTTGCCCCAACTCCGATATGACTGCTGAGAGCCTTGGAGTCATAAACACGCTGGCTTTTCTCACAACCAGTTTGTTTCAGTTTATTGAAAATTGCTTTTCAGCAAATATCACGAGTTTGTCAAAAAAACTGTCCTCATTCCATAATGACTCCTGAGCCTTGAAGTCATAAACATACTAAGCTTTCCCAGAACCAGAATACTTCAAATCATTCAAAATTGCTTTTCAGCAAGTATCTTGATTTAAACAAAAATTGCCCCAACTTCAGTATGATATAGAATAATACCAGTTAATTCTCCTAAAGTAAATATAATAATGAATCCAATTGATCAAAAATTAGTTGATGAATTAAATATTTTTTTTCCATTAAGTGTTATTAATCATCTAAAAATTTTAATTCTTGTTATTAATAATATTATTTTCATTATTTTTAATTTTAATTTTTCCTTTTATTAAAAAAAATAATTTAATTCAAAATAATAAATTTAATTTTAAAATAATTTTTTTTATTATAAATTTTTTTTTTTTATTAGTTTTAATTTCAATTTTAGGAGCTAAAAGTCATAAACACACTGAGCATACCCAGAAGCAGGGGCGTAACGAGGACATTCTTCAGGGGGGGGGGGGGAGAAAACCAAAAATTGCCAACTAATACCATGAAATTTTCCCAACTGTTGGCCTTTTTTTTTTTTTTTTTTTTTTTTTAGTGTTCAAAAATTTTAAAATAGTTGTAATAATACTGCTACGCTAAAACTCCAAATTTACCAACTTTTCCAAAAGCCAAGGGGGCTACGTCCCTGGTTGTGTGCTATACATGATATAAGTTGGCATCAGTTCGAATTTATTCGAGTTCTTATTTTCCCAAAAGAAATTCCAAGTTCCCAATTTCAACGTTGAACAATTATCAATTTCCCAACTTTTCAAAACACATGAGAGGGAAGCTCCCCCCACCCCCCACCCTTCAGTTACGCCCCTGCCCACAAGCAGAGTGTTTACACAATCTATTGAAAATTATTTTTCTGCAAATATCGAGAGTTGATCAAAAAAATGCACCGACTTCAATATGACTCCTGAGTCATTACCTACCATGCTCGACTTGGAAGGAATATTCTGGAAAATAACGAATTCTGACTCAACTCTGACACTGGAGTATTGCGGGAAAATGTTGGTTAATGAAGTTGAAATCCAGGTTCAGCTGGGTGACACAATTTTACCATTATTACTCCATTAAGTCTCAGTTTTTTGGATTGATTATAACTTTGAGATTTTGAATCTTATAACACAAGTTCCACGCATTCATCTCACGTTAAATTACAGCCAGAATTATACTTTTCAATTGTGAAGAAAGACCATGGCCTTAGTTCTTCAAAAAGTCAGCTCGTTTGTATTGGCCGATGTAAAATTACCAACTGAGTTTTCATCCGCCTAGCGACCTTGAGGAAAACAGTATTCAATCGACAACATATTCTCGAAAGCCGAAAAACCAGCCGCAAAATCAATTCGGCCAATTATCCGGATGATTTAGAATTAACAACGCGGTGGAACAGCGTACAGAAGCGGCATAGGTACCGCGCGATTGTGTGTATACCAGACGGGAGCGAGGAGCGAGATAAAAGCGAAGCCGACCGAGTCGCATATCGACCGTCAAAATTACGTCACGTCGTACGGTGTAATGTGGAAAGAGTGCGCGCTGTGCTATTGGTAATACGCCGCCGTTAGCTGTTTTTCTTCGATTAGTTGAAGAGACAAGTATCTCTACTAGCCTCAGAAATAGTATGTAAGTCCATTATTACATGAGTGGAATCATGATGGAAAAATCATGAAATTGGAAGTTACAGCGCAGTCGGAATTCCAAACTTTATAATACAGAGAGTCTATTCATTAAAACAGATTTAAAATATAGATATAATTAAAATTTCGACTGAAATTTCATAGCATTTGGAATCGTGACAGCAAAAATCATTAAATAATCTGAAAAATAAAATACTGATTATGTCAACAACTACTAACACAATCAAAATCCCAATGAAATCAAAAGAATCATGACAGAACGAAAATCTAGACAAAATTAATCAAGCATTTGAGACCACAACGTAATTAAATGTTCAATAAAATCGGAATTCCTATAAAAATTTTACAACATACAAAATCCTCGCAAGATTAAAGCTTAAGAAAAAAAATCTCGGCTTTAAAAATTCCGATATAGTTCAACCATCGACAAAACAAAAATCCCAGTAGTATCAAAATTACTACAATAATGCCACAACATTCAAAATCCTGATGTGATTGAACTTTTGAAAAAATCAAACCGTTGACATAACTAGGCGCCGTAATAGGCTTTAACAACTTTAAAATGTTTTTTTGGCCTCTCCATTTGCCAACCTATTGGCTTAGGCAAGTATTGAAAACTTACCTTAAGAATAGGGAAATGACTGGAAAATGTAATGAAAGAAAATGTTGAATTAGAATAATTACGAGTAATTGAAAAGTGATATGTTTTTATGCTCGTCCCCCTGCCCCCTCCAGAAAAAATTCTGATTTCGTTACTGTCACAACTACAACTACGAATTCAAATTGGGGAAAAACAAAAATCAGATATTCAAATTCGCAGTAAGATTTAACCGGTGAGAAAATAAAAATTTTGATATGAATGAAATGTCTATAAATATATCATTGTGTTGCAAATATCTAAAGAATTAAATCCTGAAAATTGAATAATGACAGTAAAAATGCCAACTGAATCCCAACACGATTGAACTTCTGATACGGCTGACATTTTGAAACAATTATAATTTTTACAAAAATATAATACCATCGTAAATCTCAATAAAATAATATCCTTGAAAGAAAACACTGAAAAGATTATAACAAACTTGACACGATTAAATTTTCAACAAAATCAATATTTTGACACAATCAAAATCCCTACAAAAATATCACGGCTAAACAAATTCTGGTATGATTAAATTCTCGAAAAAAGAAAAATCTTGAAGCAGTCAAAATCCCTATAAAATTCAATCCTGAAAAACAAAATAATGATGGCAAAAAAGTCCTTATATGATTAAACTTTTGACATCAAATTCTTGAACGACATAATAAAAATCCCTACAAAAATCGCCAAAATGTCATGACATTCAGAATCTAGACAAACTCACCTTAAACATGTTAATACATCAGGTAAGATTTTTCTAAAAAACCGTAGAGGTAATTAATGACAACAAATTATTTTACTCATCAATGTCTTTAGAAAAATCTACAATGTAAAAAAATTCCAATAATTTTTTTTTCAGGTATAACATGTTCTCACAAAAATTATCTTTATTTTGAAGCAATTTTTATCATCTCAGAATTTAATTTCTGCTTATTTGATTTTATAGGAAATTGGATTATGTCAAATGTTTGATTTTGTTAAAAGTTCAGGTAATGATTTAAATTTATTTAATTTAATTTTTTATTTGTTATTAGTTTTTTTTATATTGATTTTTTTATTTATTCGTGGATTTATAATTCGATTTCGAATTGATTGTCTTTATGCTTTAGTAGTGATTTTGATACTGTCAGGATTTTTGTTTTGTCAATGGTTCAATCATGTACAAATTTTTATTGTCAAGATTTTATTTTGTTTGGATTTTGAATTCCATGAAATTTTTGTAGGGATTTTTATCGTCAACATTTTCATTTCAAGAATGTAATTGTGTTCATATTTTTTTTCAGGATTGATTTTGGAGAGAGTAGATTTGTGTTGATATTTAATTTTGTCGATAATTTGATGTGTCAGAATTTTGAATCTTATGACATTTTTGAAAAGATTTTGATTGTATCTAGGTTTTGATTTTGTTGATGATTTAATGATTTCAGAATTTTGGCTTTCATTTTTTCATTTTGCATGATTTAATTTTGAAAAGATTTCAAATGACATGATAAGTATTTTTGTAGGACTTATGACTACGTAAATATTTTCACTTTGTCGATAGTTCATTTCTGTGGATATTTTATTTTTCCAGATTTAAATTTGTAGGGATTTTGAATACCATGATATTTTCTTAGAAATTCGAATTGTGTCACGCTTTTTATTTTCTCAAAAATTTAATTTTGCAGATTTTTTTATTATATGAGGATTTTGTATCTCTGGATTCAACGTTGTAGGGAATTTGATCAGGTGATTTTTTTATTGTTTGAGAAGTTCAACCATATAATGTTTTTAATTGTTGTTATATTTTGGTAGTGATTTTGATACTGAAAAAATTTTTGTTTCATTGAAGGTGCAATCATGTCTAGATTTTTGATTTGGAGATAATTTTTTTTTTTTTAATCAATTTTCTTAGCCTTTTGAATTACATGAAATTTTTGTATGGATTTTTGTTGTCAACATTTCAATTTTGTCCATAGTTTATGACAGTTATAACACTTTTGAAAGGATTTCAATTGTATCTAGATTTTGATTTTGTCGATAATTCAATTATTTCAGAATCTTTGCTTTCATCTTTTCGTTTCGCATGACAACTTTATAGCGATTTGAAGGTCATGATAAGTATTTTTGCAGAGATTTTGATTACATCTAGATTTTTTTTTGTAGAGATTAATCAATACTTTGGCATGTAATTTTAATTGTTTCAAGATTTTTATTTTGTTGTAAGTCCAGTCATGTAATAATTTTTGCTTTCGGTATTTTGTTTCCTGTATTTGGAATATCGCAATATTTTTGTAGGTACTTCGATTGTATCATTATTTTGATTTTGTCGGGAATTCCCATATCGTACTCATGACCTTGTGTATTAAAGTTTACTTCAGATTTCTAAATTTCTATCTACCTACACATCAGCGTGACAAATCATTCCAAATCGTTCGATTTCATATGTAATATCTTAAGATAGATACGTGTGATTTTGAAAACTGAAATATATCGCTACGATTGATAAAAAAGTCGATTTTAGAGTGATTTCGAATTTTTCGCTTTCAAATAATAATGTTTGTATCCATTCGGCATCATACGGTCATCTTGAAAGTATACGATTGCCTCACTAACGCGATAATAATCAACGCTAATCGCTCAAATCAGCGATGTCCAGCGCACACAATGGAGCGAACGAGAGAATCGAAAAATACGTGTATGGCGCGTTGGAAAAGCTCGCATGTACGAGGCGATAGGTGTAATTAGCGTTAAATGGCATGTGAATATAAACTAATCATCCTTGAAATATTGAATACCACGATGGAAGATACTTGGATGTCCCTCGACGTCGCTGTTTACCTATGCTACCGTTGCTGTTTTTGTTTTGTTTTTTTTTTTTCGGTGAATAAAATAGCCGACCATTATGGTATTATCTAATCCTCCCACGAAATTACCCAACCACTTCCATATAACAAATTAAAAGCAATGAGTAACCTAGGTTTACTTTTATAAAGTAAATGACGGAAATACGACGTTAATGAACTTAACACTAGGCCGCGGGTAAACGCTGCGAGCCCATAAATTTATTTTATAGACGTGGAATGGTTTTCGAAGCGTCTGTTCCCTTACCTTGTACGTCTCTATTGTTCGAATATGCGCGTACGAATATTTTGTAATCGTTTTTATTTTTCCTTTTCTTGTCGAAAAAAAAAACGAAGATAAAAATATACTCGTGGAGGTGTGTAGTTAAATTAAAACCGATGATAATTGTATAAACAGGACGATGGATGGGAAAACTATACGTCATATGGTTGGTAAAGATATATTGTTTAGTGTTCATGTATACCTTTGTCGAGTCTCGGGTGTACGCTGCTACTGGGAAATTGCGAAGATGGACTTTTTACCAAAGTGGATTCGGTTATCGGAAAAAAATGTCGTTTCAAATTTCCGTTTGGTTCGCACCAGACTGCATACAAGTATCCGTACGCTTACGGTATAATTCGTGTCGCAGTGGTAATAATAAAAATACCAAACGTCGTCGAACACGACCGACGAGCCGTTCGATTAACATGAATGAATCGCCGCGCTCGGCGGCGGGTCGACGTAGTTCGATGCGACGTCAGCGGTAGCTGCGGCGCTTACGACGTGTTACACCTCTCACTCTATCTCACTCTTTGTTTAATGAAACCTCAAAGCTACTCGCTTCATGAATGAAAACATGAAACGAAATCAGCGTGCTCGTGATGCCGTAACGAATGCGGCAGTAGTTGCGGCTAGCTTTATCTGTGAAAAGCCGCCGAAATGGCGAATTTTCGACGCTTCGAATATCGATATAGGCGTGTACTGGCGTTTAGTTCACATATTGCGGAGTTAACGTGGCAGCAGATTTTTTTCACGAGTTTATACTCGATCGAGACCGAATGGTTTTTGTGGCGAGTATGCCGAAATGATGGCGTTTTTTTCGATGCTGCCATGGTGAATCGAATTGGCTTTGGAACTATGAAGGTATTTTTAGGAACTGTTATATCGATGAGATTTGGTGAATTTGTATCAAAATTAAAATTTTTAGCGAACCTTAAACTGGTAACTCTAGAGAAGACACGCGGTCATGGAACTCAAAATTACGTCATTTCCATCGATTAGCAGATTTCTTCCGATTTATGGTAATTAACGAATTTGAATAATCAACGATAATTTTCTAAAACCAAATGAGTGTGGAAATCGATGTAAAAGATTTTTGTTACATCTATCGATACATTATTTCATTAACTGACGCTTAGTTTATAATAAAATGCAAGTATTTGTGAAATTTTATGAAATTATGTTGAACAGTTTGATATTTTGTAATCGTACAATGAGAAGTGTTTACTACTCGCTGATAAAGTGTGGTGGAGAGTATTATATAGTGAAGTGAAAGAGCTATGTTGAACAGCTCATATTTTACTGTTTTTGATATTTTGTAATTGTACAATGAGAAGTGTGGTGGAGAATATCATATAGTGGAGTAAAAGAGCTATGTTGAACAGCTCATATTTTACTGTTTTTGATATTTTGTAATCGTACAATGAGAAATGTTTAGTACTCGCTGATAAAGTGTGGTGGAGAATATCATATAGTGGAGTAAAAGAGCTACGTTGAACAGCTCATATTTTACTGTTCTAGATATTTTGTAATCGTACAATGAGAAGTGTTCAGTACTCGCTGATAAAGTGTGGTGGAGAGTATTATATAGTGTAGTAAAAGAGCTATGTTGAACAGCTCATATTTTCCTGTTTTTGATATTTTGTAATCGTACAATGAGAAGTGTTTAGTACTCGCTGATAATGTGTGGTAGAGAGTATTATATAGTGGTGTAAAAAAACTATGTTGAACATCTCATATTTCACTGTTCATGATATTATGTAATAGTACACTAAGAAGTGTATACTAACTCGCTGATAAAGTGTGGTGGAGAGTGTTATAATAGTGATGTAAAAGAGCGAAGTTCGGCATCTCATATTTCTCCGTTTTTGTTACTTTGTAATGGTATATTGAGAAGCCTAAGGATTTTTTTCTACGAGTTCTCAGATATATGAGTAATCTCCGTTATTTTCTCCCGTTCTTCGTTACTCTTCGGTAGGACACGCGTACTGAAGTCATTACCTCAAGAAACTTCGGAACTTATGAGATCCGATGAAATTGAAATGAAGTTTCAAAGATACACCAAAGTCGAAGAGGAGCTGGAGTCAAGTTTTGAGAATTTTTCCGAAGTCAGAAATTGGAAGCGGAGCTAATTATATTATCAACTCCAAAATCAAAGTTAAATCTGAGTCAAGTTTAGAAAATTCTTCCAGAATTGAAGGCTGAAGTCTGAATCAAATTGCAATATTTACTTTGGTGTAAGGACGGAGAGGGAGTCAGATTTTTGTGTTACTTTCTTGGTCTTCATCAACTGTGGTGTTTATAACTACATTTCCTTTCATCTGTAAAACCATACCATTATTATTTTATTGCCTATCTCTATTTCCGAAATCTTTACCAAAATCCAATGGCGTAACCAGGAGATATTCCCTTAATTTCCCTTTTTTTATTGATTATTTATTTAATAGATTTTTTTTACTGAAATCCATATTTTATTAATTTTAAATATTTAAGGCTCCTCAAGCCATCTTCAGATTTAAGCGAGTCATCATTTTGTCAGAATTTTGACTGGAATTCAAAGGATGATATTCTGATCGCCACTTGACCCTACCTACGAAGTTTGTCATTTGTGTAGGTCTATTTGATGAAGGAATATGAACGATTCAAGAAATTTCCTGTCATAATTTTCCTTCATAAGGCTTTTTTTGCTCTGACTCGCATCCAAATTCATTTAAGAGCTAAAATTAGAATATGTCAATCATTTTGGCTCACTTCATCATACGACACCACTATGAAAAATGTTAAATTCTTCATTTACCCCACCACATTTTGAGGCCAATAACCGTCCCTCCTCCCCTTCAACATCATATATGAAGATGAATTTGATATGTAATATAATCCTTGTTTCCATTAACCCTGAAAGTACTATGTTAGAACATATAACATTAAGTACCAGGTGGGGTATTATGCGACCCCGCATCATATTGGAACATAAAGTACCAGGTGGGGTATTATACAACCCCAAAACACAGTATGTTCAGTGTGGTCGTATAATACCCCACCTGGTACTTTATGTTCTAATATGAAGCAAAGTCGTATAATACCCCATCTGGTACTTTATACTTTAATAAGAAGCAGGTCGTATAATACCCCACCTAGTACTTAATGTTATAAGATGTTCTAACATAATACTTTCACAGTTAGAAGAAAAAGTATGTGATTTAATGAACACCTTGTATGGTTGGGGTACTACCTAACCCCACCTGGTACTTAACGTCGTGTATATTACTGGGGTTATATACTACCCCGCCTGGTACTTACAGGGTTAATCATATGAGTCCGCATTCATCAATTTTGAGCTATTTGAGGCTTTTTAGCTCCTTCTCACATTTTTGTGATCCGCCATTTTGAATCCATTTTGTCTTGAATTCATAGAGCCATATTTTGGCCTCCAGTTAAGGAAATATACGAAGTATGAATTTTCCAGAATGATTTGGTGAGGAGATACTCGAGATTCAAGAAGTTCCATGGCTCAAAACTTTCTCAAAAAATTGTTTTTGAAGTTAAACTCCACTCGAAAGGCATTTAGGAGTCTAAAATTATGATATGTTGGGTTCCTTGATTTAATCTTTCATTTGAGTCCAAAAACAAACAACCTGATGTATTCGCACCCCTTTGAACTCCCTCGAAATTGAAGTGAACTGTCATTTTAGTGGAATCAAAAATTCAAAACAATTGTTTCTGCATACTTCAGTGAGAGTCTCTCACCAAAGTGCCAGTGATATTGCCATCTCCTAGCTCTCTTCTTGCATTTTTGGAATGTTTTTTTCCTTTCCATTTGCTTATAATTTTGTTGGCAGTTGGATATTTTTCATTCATACCCTCCTACGCTATGCGGGTAAATATATTTCTGCCAAAATCCTCAGAACCTAGTCATTATCGTAATATTGCTTGTTTCCAATCACCAAACCAAATGTTTACTATTTGCTCTTTTTTTATGTTCCCAGTACTGAAATTTGAAACCGTTTGGGATGAATTTTTTACTTGAAGTTGTTCGAAGAATTTATCAAAAATGAGAATAAAAGCCACTCCCACGAGTAGTCGAAAAATGTTTCGAATTTTGGTTATTAAAGACGAACGTAAACGAAAAAAAAAAAAAAAAAAATACCTAACAAACGCATTTACTTATTTACGGATATACATAAGTATATAACCGCCAACCGGTTCTCCTTTTTACTTTTTGTTTTATAAAAAAATTATTCACCGGCGTTCGCGTTAAACGGTTGATGGGAAAATTGAAAAAGAATAGACAGCGGCGAAGATACGAAGGAAGCGGAGTGAAGAGAGGTGGGGTGGGTGAGGTGAGGCGGTGGGACGGCGGGAAATATATAACGAAACAATGGCTCGATTTCGCACGTTTGTTATTATTTTTAACGTATGTAATTCGTTGTGTTGGTCGCGGAAGACGATGAAGCGGTCGCGGTACGAGAAGCGTTGAGTGTACTAGTGGCGACTCGGAGGTTCGATTGCGGCGGCTACGCGTATACACGTTATTCGGATGAACGCCGAAACAGTACAAAAGGAGCAAGGTAATGGGAAATGACCTTGACGTGAAAGAAAAATGTCAGCGAATGTAAGATCGAATATTAAATAAAGCCAGCAACGTCGTGTGAGCAGAAACTTGCAAAATACAGAGCTAACTGGTCTGCGCGTTTTTACGGCCGTTCCATCTGCAGATGACAACATTTTTCCCAAAGCCATCTCCGTCGGTGAGAACGGTTGGAATTCGATTTTGATAACGCGAACCCGTATTACGCCAGCGCGTATAGAATGCGACAATGTGCGTGAATGGGCGAGCTAACGCTACAGGTGTTCTGTATCAATTAAGTGGCGCGAGTTCATTAAATCTGTACGACCACTTAGGCCTGAAAACGCGCCATTCATCGGTAACGGTTAACCCAGTATCCGGATCGAGGGATAAGAACGTGTTGCCCGAATGATCGAAGTTAAAGGCCTCAACGTTCACCCTGGTCATCCGCCGACGACGCTCGTACGTCCAACGACCCCTAAACGAGTCAAGTACGCACGCCATCGCCAACGTCCAACTCAAATATAAACATCGTTACAAACGGATTATAATAAAAAGAAACAGTAACCGAGATACCGAAAGACAATGGGTAATCTAAAAAAAAGTGAAAAAAGGAAGGAAGGCCAAGAACGATTGTAGTGGGCCATCTGTTGCGGATAATAACAAATAATAATACGACGACGATGATGATGACGACGACGATAATAATGCACTTAGCTTATTTAGAGTAGCGCGGCGCGAGTAGCAACGGTTTTAACACATGTTACCTTTTTTCTCTTTACTGCTACCCTGTAACGTATATTTCCCACCCATGCTGTTTATATACAGTTTACGCCGTAATAAGCGTAATAACCTTTTCAAATGAATAATCAAACAGGTTGATAAATGTCCAAGCTGATTCAACGGCTAGCCTAGATAGCAGCGATTTTCAGCCTATTGATAGATCAGTTCGGCGATAGGGTGATTATGCGTTGTCTAATCTGGTCAATCGGATACGGGTGCTAATTAGATGTACTAATTTGCATTTTATTTCATCGATCCTACGTGTATAAACTCATGGTATGGTGATCCTGGTTGGGGTGTTTATTCGGTGTTTATTCATTGGAAATTTTTGTAGGTGGAGGTTGCGAGCATGGATGGATTTTTTTGCTCTTTGTGTTCCCCCTATGAAGAGTTTGATGGGAAATGTTTTGAGTTTTTGGGCTTTTTTTTTTAATTAGTACCCACTTTTCTAGTGTTGCTGAAGATATCACTCAATTAGCTTATGCTTATTGCTTAATCGATTTTTTTACTTATGAAAATTCCGTATTTGTTTTCAATCAAGCTTATTTAACTTATTAATTCAAATCTATTTTACTTTTTAAAAAAAAAGAGTAATCAATTTCTTCCCAATATAAAATCTAGAAAATTTTTCAAATCACTTTTGATTTTAATTTCGATTCAAAAAAACAAATAATTCGATTTAACTTTTGAAAACGAATTATTTATGTTTAAGACTGAAAAATGCATTACTCAGTTTTAGTGGCAAAAAATCAAAAGTTCGATTCTACATCGAAATCAAAACTAATCGATCAGTGGCAGAGACGTAATGAAGAGTGGGCTTCTTTTGACCCAGTCGGTGACCCACACAAATGCCCAAGACTTCTTAGGAAGTTGCAATGATTTTCTTGGTAACATGAAAATCAAAGAAGATTTTTTATTGAATAAGTCGAAGTATTTGAATGTAAAATATTCAATTTTTTCATTTCATTTGATTCATTTTCATGAAAGAAATAAAGCCTTCTTCTGTGAAAAAAACAAACAAATAAAAAAAAAACGTTAATTTTTTACTAGTCCATTAGACCCAAGCAGAGGGGGAAGGGGGTATTTCACCCGGGCCCGCGAAGGTCCTCGGTCCGTCGAAAGAAGTTTATAGCATTTTTCAGTTTGCAATGGGTAACTTTTTTTCACTTTTTAAATTTTGTTCCCTGGATCCGTATTGATAAGAGAGTACTTTTTTTTAATACTCTGAAATCAAAAATTTTCATTGATTCATTTTCAGTGATCAGTTCCTACAAAATATTGAGATGAACCGATATTTCAGTTTTTGTTTTAAAAAATTAATTATTCGATTATTACTAAAAAAAAAGTTATTCGATTTAATTTCGAGAAAACAAGATGAATAAAAATTTATTTATAAATTTAATTATTTTTGAATATTTATTTTTAATGTATTTATATATATTCGGTTTTACTTTATTTATTTTTAAATAAAGTGGTTAATTTTATTTGTGAGAAAACAATATAATTTGATTTCTGAATCAAAAATTGATCTCACTCTATCAGTCAATAATTTTTTTTTATTGTTCTTAAATTATTGATGATTTTCTTTGCTATTATGATTATTATTATGATTATGATTTTTATTATTATTATTATTTATTTATTTATTTATTTATTTATTAAGTTTTGATTGTTGCTAAATCTTGAGTAGCTTTGATATTCTAAAATTTGTGTTGAAAATTGATTGTTCAGTTTTCCTCGTAAAAAATCATTTATTCGATTTTTCATTTCTGTTTGAAAAAATCTATGGTTCGATTTTGTATTTTGGGTTTTACTGACTAATCGATGTTAATACCCAGTGAAAATTAATGATTCAATACTTGAATCAATAATTTGATTTTTATTTCAATAATTTGATTTTTGTATCAATAATTTGATTTTTGCATCAATAATTTGATTTTTGTATAAAAAATTGATCCAATCGGCAATCAACAAATTTTTTGATATTCTCAAATCAATAATTTTTCTCGATTTATTTTTAATGTGTTTTTGCAAAATATTGAGCCACTAGATGCTGTGATAGTACAGCGTGTTTCAAAAAATTGTTTATTTGATTTTGATTTAGTTTTGAGAAAAAATAATTCGATTTTATGAGTGAAAAATGAATAATTTGATTTTTGAATCAAAAATTGTTCTCAAACGATTAGTCAATAATTTTTTTTTCAATGTTCTCAAATGCGTTTGTTTGTGCGAAATCTTGAGTAGATCTAATGCGTAATAATTGAACTATAATTTTTGTTAAAAAATTAGTGTAAATTGTTCAGTCTATGAGTTTTTTTTTAATTGTATTCGAATCGATAATTTTTTTAATGGGTATATTTTTAATGATAAGTTCTTTTAAAGCGTCGAAACAACCATTAGATATTATTTAATTTTAATTTTGAAAAATCAATTAAATTTTTTTTCTTAAATTAAACCTGATTATTCGTGTTTTTTTGTTTTTTTTTTTTTTATTTTTTAAATCGATAGTTTAAATGATTTTTGTAGAACCTTTGGTCAATTGAAAAATTTGATTTTTGATTTTCATTTTAAATAATCGAATATTAATTTATATTTTTTTGAAAAATCATTTTTTTAAGATATTTTAAAAATTAATTGACTTTTTTTTTTCACGCATCTCCAAATTATTATAGTCGATTTATTATGAAATTTCGATCCTCAAGTGTTCGTTACTTATTTGGTGCATCAACACAAATTAATTTGTCAATTTATTTTGTTCTTCGATCTAATAAATTGGATATCATTTTGAAAATAGAAGAGAGCTGAGAAATCAACATGTGTATTAAACAAATTTTTTTATAAGATGTTGATTTTTGATTTTTTTTTCAATTATTCATTTTTATTTATGAAAAATCAAAAAACTCCTAATTAACTACAAAATAATAATCGGTCAAGTTAATTTAAATTTTTCAAATTTTCCATCTCTTAAACCCTTACTTTTGGTTAAAAATTTACCTTCACAAAAGAAATGATGTATTGCTTCTTGTCTGTACCCAAAACAACAATATGTTAGATTAAAATTTATTCGACGTCATCATGAATACTTTAGGCACATTGCATGAAAAAAACTCATATCTAAAAAAAATACATCGCTATTAAAAATTGCTCACTCATGTAATACCTCGATATTAGCCTACAAAACGTAAGTTTTCCGGCCTAAATGAATACAAAAATTCCCCATCGAATAGTTTTAGACCTCGAAATGGACAAGCGTTCATGATTATTTGATAACGACATATGTAGGTACTCGTACTTGTGTACTTACGTTCGTATTGTGGGAATTCCGAAATAATTGAGTCATATTGTACATCACGCATGAAATTGTAAGTATACACTACGTACTTGTGTATTTGTAAATTGTTAATTAAACGATTAAAATTTTACAAACAGTGGCTCGCTTGTAAATTAAGATAGTACGACACGTGTGACAAATACGTAAATTTAACCCAGACCTGGCGCTACGTATTCGCGTGTAACTAGTTGGAATTTTTTTTTATTTCTCGTCTAACGTTATTCTACGTTATAGCGAAAATTTTTGTTAAAATACGTTCGTTTTCATTTTTAGGCGAGTTTAGCGGATTAAGTTATTCTTACGCATTGTATTATGCTAAATTGGTCTAATTTCAACGGTCCAACCGTATGTTAAGGTAGCCTCTGGCTTGCTTGTTCGAAGAATAAATAAACGCTTAAGCGGTTAGTGGTAGCACGAAAATCGTACCGTTGTCGATCGTAGGAGGTGGAACGGGTACACACCGGTTCTCGATAATTTTTAATTTAACGAGCTATTAAGATGTAATTTCGAACATAGTTTAACCATTACGCGAGATGTTTTACACGATCGGTTGTCAACGGCGTTACTTTATATATAATGGATGTACAGTATATGTGTTTGTGCTATGTACACATCGTCTTATAGGTGCTGCATACCGTGTATCATTTAAATGCTTATCGTGGAACGTTGTGGGTACAGTTTAAAATTGATATTCACCTGATCGATTGCAATTTTATTGCAAAGGAAGGAGAAAGGGGAAGGGAATGTTTGTGGCAGGTGTGAGAAAATATGTTATGCCTTTCCGTGGAGACTTTGTATGCAATTTTAAAATGCATGTTGGTAAATTGGTGATTAGATTATTTTTTTATTTTTTATTTTTCAGATGCATAAAGTTTTTATTATTGATAAAAACAAATTATCATTTTTTTCCTACCCCTTCTTAAAAGAAAATAATGAAAATAAAATTGTTTATTATGATAAAATTTTTATTTTGAAATTTTTTTAATCGCCTAATGATTAATTTTCAATTAAAATAATCATAAAACTACTTTTTTTTTGTTAATTGAATAACATAATCGAGTACATGGAAAAATGTTCCATACTTGGAGCTAAAAAGGTATGGAGATTTTTTGAAGGTGTTCTAGAAGGTATCATTCTAAGATGACAAAACTTGTAAGTTCTATGGGTACCAGTAAGTAAAAGGAAAAAATTATGTATTTACCTTCTTGTCCTCCGATACCATGTCCTCCGCCTGAATTCTCATCTGTAATAAAAAGTAATGAAAAAATCATAAAAATATTGTGTGATTTACAGTTAGTACCAAGCACGGATTAAATATCTATGCAGGAATATTCGAAAAAAATGGCTAATCCAAATACAAAAATTGATAACGATTAACGTCATGCAGCCAAATATTATTGAAATCGAGGGGGCAACGTGAGAATACCATAGAACCATCGAGCATTTGAGCGACGAATAAAAATTGAAAGCATTACAATGTCGAGTTAAATACGACGAGGTGAACGGACTTCCGTTTTTATAAGACAAAATTTTCGTTTCATTACTGCATTTCATTTCCTATAAGTAGATGGAACATGTGTTGAAAGCTGAAACAATTACAGCTGTTTACAATATAACCGTTGATATTCTTTTGTACGTAGGTGCGTCCTCTTGGTGTACTATGTTAACGATTCCTCGGACTTGGAAGAAAATAAGCGTAGAACCGTTGAAACTTGAGAGGTGGTTAACGTGTGTTGAAGAGGGTACCCCTTTGCGAGTATTAGTCGTATGTGAAATCTTTTTTTCATGAGTTCATTGGGAATTTTAAGAATTTATTTTTTATTTCGGTCGAGTGCTAGCGATTTGATAAAATTTTTATCAGCGTTGCAAATTTTATTGGAAGGAATTGTGTGCCTAGCATGTGCCATATTAGGTGTTTGAAGAGCGATAATGCTTAGGTATATGGTCAACCATTAGAATTGAAGAAAATAAGGAAATACATCAAGAAAAATGGTGTGAAAATGTCGTATTTAAAGAAAGTAAGAGATAGGAGCCAAAAGTATACTTACCATACCTAAAGTATGCCGCAGAAAAGGTACGTGAAGGTCACCTCACACTTAAAATTCGCAGCATTGCAGGGGCGTACCGAGGACCTTCTTCAGGGGGGGGGAGGGAGAAAACCAAAAATGGCCAACTAATACCATGAAATTCTACCAACTGTTGACCTTTTTTTTCCCTCCACGAAAATAAGATGTTAAATACGATGTCACAGTGTTGTTAGTCTTCAAAAAATTTAAAAATAGCTGTAATAATACTGCGCAAGTGGTCAAGTTTACCAACTTTAAGCTAAAACTCTAAATTTACCAACTTTCCAAAAGCCAAGGGGGGAAGCTCCCCCCTCCCCCCTTTCGGTACGTCCCTGCAACATTGATATTATTTTTGGACAATGTTCTGAAATTTGTGGAATTAATCATAGATTTATACCTATTAAAATTGAATCAATTAATTTTAATAATTTTATTAATTGATTAAAATAAAATTAATTTATTTAAAAAAAAATTATTCTTTTAAAATAATTCTAATAATATTATATTATGAGAGATTCCATCGTTAATACGGGTAATTTTTTTTATCGTAAATTTTCTTTGAGTATCATGATAAAAGTTGCTGAAATTTCATAAATAAAAATTGATTTAATTTTTTGAGTCTAGAGTTAAGTATCAAATCTGCAATACAGTGTATATTAAAAAAATTTAGAACAAATCAGCTGCTCCATTTTTTCCAAAGATATCTATGCTATTTATGTTTGTTTACAAAATTGATTTTTTTTCAACAAAATTAAATTAAAAATTGAAACAACTTGGTACAATTAATAAATACGAGTAGTTATAAAAATAAATTTTATTGAAGCTTTTTTTTTTTTTATCAAATTACGCCATGTACAGCCCTAGGCTAGAGGCGTTTCTTTTTATTTTTTATTTTATTTTTGTTTTTTATTATTTTATATGGTTTAGGATTAGATGAGGTTGTATAGAGATGCGGAGTGTAGAAATTTTAAGAGCTTTGTTATTTGATTGATGTTGTTCTGATGGATGTATGGTGGGTCTGGATTAGGAAAGTATAAGTGTCTTGGAGAGCGGTATTTGGTACAATCGGTTAGGATGTGGTGAACGGTTACAGGAACGTTGCAAGTGTCACAGATGGGAGAGGGCTGTTTAGAGAGGAGATGTCCATGGGTTAGGAGAGAGTGCCCGGTATGTATGCGAGTGAGGATTACTTCGTCTCTTCGGGAGAGGGACGAAGGATAATTCCATGGTTCTATGGAGTGACGGATGGATTTTAGTTTATTTGAAGCTTTTAATATACGAGATTATTGAAAAATTTCAAAACATTCGTGTTTAGCAGAATTTGAAATTTCATTCATGTACGAGTTATCTTGTTACCCAAAGATTAAAGGGAAAAAATTGGTCAATTTTTTTTTTCAGAAAGTTTCAATTTTTTTCCTTCATTCTCAGAAACTATATATTTTACTTCACATATTTTTATAAATTTACAATGCATAATTTTTTACGTATACAATTTATGACTATAATGTGCTAGAATTTACAATGAAAGCTTATTTCCCACCTTCCTCCAGTGACTCTGGAGACGTATTGGTCTCAACTTTTACTCTATGGTTGCTTTCAAATGATTTTCATTGCACTAAGATCAAGTAAATACCCAATTCAAGCGTATGTTCAAAAAATTGTTTCTTATCGGAAGCGAATTGAAAAATTTTTTAATATGAATTTTTCTTGACAATCAAGCAGAATTTTAAAATTTTATGAAAACTTTTTTTGAAGAACACAATCTGGTCCTTAAAAGAAGTCTTAGTAAAAATTACTAAATTTTACAGAAAAATTGAAATTAAGAAATCTCTTTATTTTATCACTTCTTATGGAAAATAATCATTTTCAGATCATAGTATCTCACTAGTTCTCGAATTCGCCATCAAATAGCGACTATGCTTGGTTTGAAAATTGCAATAAATAATATGCTAAAAAATGCCGCTTGAAAATTCCATTTATTTATATTATATATTGAGGGTAAATGTAAAAAATTTCAGGTGACTCGAAATAGAATTTACAATTTTTTTCAAGTATTATAAGAGTTCTAAAATTTGAAATTTTACTTACTTACGAAGTCATTATTAATCCTAAAAATCTGGACTTTCTTACGATAAAAATTTTTGCAAAGGTTTTTCTCATAAATATGTGTAGACTAACTAACAACATATTAAAAGTCCTCATACCTAGGCCGTGAGCATAGCCCAATCGGGTGCGAACACCTAAAAACGGGTTTTTCGCTATATATCCTCATGTTTTGATCATAGGGTCAAAATAGCTCAGTGTGATTGTATTTTCTAATAAATTTTCTACAACTTTTATACAAAGAGTTTTTTGCTACAACCCATAGGTGGGACGTTAAGTGTGTTTGGAATTTGGTACTTCAGAGGCTTCACTGGATAATATATATTTGGCGATGAGAGGAGGACACTGAGACCTCCATGGAGTCATGAGTCGGTTGATATGTTGTCACAAGTCGTTATATTAACATTTTTCATTCTTACATATGATGTTACAAAGCATAACTGAATCAACTGCAATGGAGCCCCTGAAGTTCCAAATTTCAAATACTTCTAACTTCCCACCTATGGGTCGTAGCTAAAAAATGTTCTCATAAAAATTGTAGGTAATTTTAGGTAAAATGAAATTGCACTGAGCTATTTTTGCTCTATAATTGACTCCTAAGAAGACATAACGAAAAATCCGTTTTTTGGAGGTTTACCCCCACACAAAGTACAGTCAAGAGTCAAGACCTAGGAATGGGGATTTTTAATATGTTGTTAGTGGAGCTAGTCTCTACATATTTATGAGAAAAATTCTCATTGGAAATTTTTCTCATGAAAGATACTTGTATAGTATAGACTAGCTGACCCAGCAAATGTTGTTTTGTAATATACATTATTTCTAACTCCCCTCCAAATGAACTTGAGAAGCTGAAATTAAGGAAGTTTAGTCACTTGGACTTATTTTGTCATATGACAACACAATAAAAAATTCTCGATATCTCTTGTACTCCCACCACATTTTGAGTTCGATAACCCCTGCTTCTCCCATCCAACGTCATGTATAGAGGTGAATTGGGATATAGTATACTTCTTATCACCAATAATCATATGAGCTGATATTAATTACATTTTTACCAATTTGAAGCTCTTCAAGTTCTACTCAAATTTTGATAATCCGTCATTTTGAATCCATGTTGATCCACATTTAAGAGGTCATAAAATAACCCCACGTACAAAGTTTAATTTTTATAAGTTGATTTGATGAGGATATGGAAGATTCAAGAAATTTCATGACTCAAAATTTCCTCAAAAACCTGTTTTCTGCTCTAACTCCCCTTAAAATTCACTTTGGAAGCTCAAATTTGAATATGTTGATGTCAATGACTCGCTCTTCTATATGAGGTCAAGAAAAAATATTTTGAGCTATTTGCTCCTTCACCAGCCACCCTCAAAATTTGAGTGATCTGCCATTTTGAATTTTTTCGAAAAAACAAAAAATAACGCCTTTTTCGCATTTTCAAGAAAAATCTCTCAACAAATTTTGAGCGAATTTCATGCATACCCGCTGGCGTTAAGTGTGAGGGAAACGATTTTATAAATCACAACTTCCTCAAAAAGCCTGAAAATACACTTAGAAAGCTCGAAGTTGGATATGTTGGTGTCCGTGACTCAGTCTTTCTGCCATATCATAATAATTTTGTGCCAGCAATTGCGGTTTAACATAATAATTAATAAATAAAAATAATTAAATTTTTAATTTAAATTTTTCTGCAAGAAAAATTATTAGTGAAATAAAATTTTTTTATTAATAAATTTTTAAAAATGAAAATAAAGTATTTTGTCCAAAAAAAAAAAATGTTCAGGGTGGACCACTCTTATCATTTAGGGATATTAAAAATAGTTTATGTCCTATTCTCAGACCTATTGAATATATCTACACACAAAATTCCATGAGAATTGGTCAAGCCGTTTCGGAAGAGTTTCGTTACAAACACCGTGACACGAGAATATTATTGTATTGCAAAATATGTATTGACGTAGAAGGTTAAATTTTACATTTTATTTAAGTCAGTTTCCCTCATCAAATCTTAAAGTAATCAATTTTAGAATAAAAATCAAAAATTGTTTCACCTTCATATTTTATCAAGGTACTACCTTTTGCATTTCAAGTTGTTCTATTTTAGGTAAAAAATATTTTCTCTTGAAATGAGAACTACTTAAGGCAAATTTTTTTCACTAAAACTGTACCATTTGAATATAAATTTTAATACTCAATAAGACCGACTGAAGCCGTTGGCCTTCCTACATACTATCTAGATGTACTCATTTATTTAAAACCAATACATTGATGTGCTTTCAGCCATGGTAACTGTACAATGTACATAGGGCATAAAAAAAGAGCAGATGAAAGTAGAAAATGAAGTGAGTCGAATTCATGTTTTTTTTTTTTTTTTGAAAATTGAAAAAGAAGGAAAAAATAATTATCAAATGACTTTCAGAAAATGTGAAAAAAATCCTGCCTTCACCATTGAGCTTTTCAAAATAAGTTTAAAATTTTCAAAAATTTTATTTCCAATATTTGTTGGTAAAAAAGTTGAAAAATGTTTTCGACAATCTTTTTCAAAATGTAGAAATGCGAGATAAATGGAAGATTTTTATATGGTAAGTTTTGATGTTCCCAACACTCGTCTTGTACGATCTATGTATGGGAAAAAATCTCGTACTTTTTGCCCCTTCAATTTTAAGAGTAGACTCTATATTGACACAGAGAGTCTAGTCGTACCGGTTGAATTGAAGTTGGAAATGTCAGTCACTCGCTTAACACTCAGTCAAGTTTAGAGATAAACGTGCGAATTACTTTGTGCGAAGCTGTTAATTCTGGCAGTTGATAAAAAAGCGATAAAGTGCAACCAAGTCGCGTATGTCAAGGTTTCGGGGTTCAAATATAGCGGAAATGTTTTGAAAGTGTTATCAGCCATTAGGCGCCCGCATTAACGTTTCTACGTGTTAATACTTAAAAGCAAACTGAGAACAATGAAGTTAACTTATATGAGTTACATTTGCGTTGGTATAAAAGCGATGGTGAAGTTGAAAAAGGGAAAAACGAAAGGCTGATTTTTCACTTCTTGCACGAAGTACAATTGTACACGTATAGTATTATACGTGATACGAGTAGTATGAGCGATAACCAGTAGGTACTTATTATTTTTTTTCTTTTCGACGTATTTGTAGAAGGAAGGAAAACGATACGAGCATTGAAATACATTTTGGTAATTTTAATTCGCCTCGTTATTCGAAAATAATATTTATTTCTCATTTCCCGAGTCCGCTAGTCGCTGACGAGATGCGTAGGCATCGGGTATAATTAGTTTTTGAATTCTTCGTTTCCTTTTTCACATCGCTCACGACTGCTGAGTAACGTAGTAACGCCTCCCCTCCTGAGCCTTTAACACTGTACGGTGACAAGAGCTGTCTGAAATTTCCCCAGCACGAGTATAAAGATAGGAAAATATTACAAATCGAATTCACGCACAGAGGACCGGATACATGAGAATTTTGTAATCATTGTTGGAAACTTGGCGCGCAGTCGTCTGGTAGCTGCGTTAATCGAAAACAAAACGTCATCTGCGAAACAGTGTTTTCGCGCAAATTGAATTTTTATAGAACCTAGGATAACAGCTGTTCCGCGGAATTGCGAGGCTCGATGAAAGTCGAAGATTTGAGGTAAATACGACTATGGTTTTTCATTAATTATGAAATAAAGTTCAAGACTGGAAGGCGCGGTGACTCTTTTCATAGGCGGACGACGAGTTTCATTTTTCTTGCTCGCGTTTAAAAGCCAAAGCCGCCGCGATGAATGGAGATGGCGTAAACATTCCGGAAATGAGGAACAAACGATGACAGTACAGAAACCCGGGTAAAAAAAACCATTCGTCTCTCAACCGTTTCGTTTCAATGAGCAAGTTAGAAAGGAAGAAGTAGTTCGTTACAGGCGAAACGAAATCGACTATTTACTCGGCGTACGGATTTTTACGCGATATTTTTTTACCTCGGAGACTAAAACGCGATGAAATCTGGTAAAACTTGGAGCGTAATCGTTGGTAATCGCGGTGGCGAAAATTTCGGGTCAGGTGACGAGAAAGTATCGCAGGTGTATGGATTGGTATTGTCGCGTAGCAAACGATTATAGAAGAGTTGCTTGTTTGGTGATGACAGATGGGGATATTTGGGGAGAGAGGGTGGAATTTGGATATCCGATGGTAAAGAAATTAGTGAATATCGAGATTAAACTAGCATTAAGTTACAATTGTTAGTTTAATTTTATATTTACTATTTCTTTATTTTAGTTGCGTAAAAGTCCTGTAGACAGGCGCATGTAAATTATAAATTACTCTTAATCTCAATAAAATTGCCTCACCCAACGGCACATTTGGGAGTGAGGACTTCAAAAAAAAAAAGAAAAAAAATCGTTCTAGTATCGGAAGCAGTACTGGAAGAATTAAATTTGACCTTTGAAAAAATATTCAGAGACAACATTCATGGTAAGACTCAGTATCTACAATTGAAGAGGCCTCTGAGATTCATCAATTCACTTACGTAGTTTTAATATTATACTATAGAACTGATATTTTTTGAGAGTTCATTTAAAAATGGAAGGATGTTTTTTTTAATACCTATTCTATGTGAAAAATTAAAATATTATCGTATATTTTTGTTACGTAAGTATTAATATCAATTTATTTCTATTCACAAGATATACATACACATGTACGAGTATGAATGTGAATTAGAATTTTTTTTTCGAAAATTAATTTTTCATGATAAAAATTTGGTGAAGTTGAAATTGCAGGAAATAGCTACCGCATTTTTCAAAGTTTCGTCCATGAAACAAGAATAAGAATTACCATTTTCATCATTTTTTTTTTTTTTTATAATTTGTTATAGTGGCATCTATAATTTTCCTTCCATAAAAATTCAATAGCTTTTTGGAAAACTCTTACTTCATTTACATTATTCGAAACCTAATATGGAAGTATTAATGATGAAGCCCTTAGAACTTCGAAGAAATTTCTGAATTTCTATATGAAAATGTTTACATTTCTCAGAAATTATTATTTTTTAAATTTGATTATTATTATTATTATTATTATTGTGTATTATTTTTGTTTTATTTATTAAATATGAGAACTGTATTCTACAATTTCCAAGGTTGAAAATTTACACCCAGTAAAATTAAAAAAATTTTTCCCGAGTCTGAGATCTCTAAGTATACCATATTATTGACTTTAATGATGGAAAATTAGTAGTCCTTTATTTTATATTATTTTATCGATGACATGTTAAAAAAGTGTACTAATAGATACGTACTTAATAGGTCATAAAAAAAAACATAGAAAAAAATGAAAAAATGAAATTTTTTTTTTTTTTTTTTTTTTTTTTTTTTTTTTTTTTTTTTTAACGTGCCGTGTGCTGCAGCTAGGGCCAGAGGCACGGAAGGATAGTGGGTAGGAGTCTAGATTTTCGAGAAGATATCGCAGTTTTTCAGGTAAGATAACAAGGACTGGCGCCGTTCTTCAGAAAGGACTTGGGCTAGAGTCAAGGAGCTGGATTGGGAGCCGAAAGATTGAGCGCGTTGGGGAGAGAAGTCCGGGCACTCAAGAAGGATGTGAGAGATGGTTAGTAGGGTCTGACAGGAGTTGCAGTAAGGAGGAGGTTGGCCGCCAAGTAAGTGCGAGTGAGTCAATAAGGAGTGCCCGATGCGGACTCTCGTGAGTACTACTTGTTCTCTTCTGGTGAGTGTGTGGAGAGACGGGCAGGGATAAGTTGAGGTTCTGATGGAACGGAGTTTATTGGCGAGGGGAACGCTGTGCCACTGGGACTGCCATGCCGAGCGGACAGCTGTTTTGAGAAGAGGTTTAAGGTCTGAGATAGGGGATGGGAAGTCGGGAGCAGGAAAGAGAGTGGAACTTGAATTTTTACCTACAGTGGTACTTAGAATTAAAAGTCTTGAAACGCAAGAGAAATTTTTTAATATTTTAGCAATTTCTGTGAATCTTGAGAATTGTGATAGTAAGCCTGTGGCCAGCCTGTCCTTTCACGGGGGGGGGGGGAGAAGGCTGACCAAATCCTAGAGGGGGCTTCGACTTCTTTTTGTTAGTTGGCACGTTTGTGTTAAATGTAAAATTTTACTTGGGGACTTGAAATTTTCTAAAGCATCATTTTTTGTTTAAAATAAAAATTCAATTTTTTTTTCATTGAAAAATACATAAATAACTAATGTTGAGATTATTTATGACAAAGATTTAAAAATTTAAAATAATCATAAATAGGTATATACGAGTTACCTACTTGCTCATCTAGGCAAATCTTGTTACTATTTTATTATTGAATTTTTTAATGAATTTTTATTGGCTGCAAGAGAAACAAATTCGATTTTGGGAACAAAAATTAATTTTCAAAGTGGGTTATTTTTGCCTGAAAAAAAAATCAAATTAATAAATAACTAAACGTACTAATTTGTTTTTTTATTATTTATACTGGCTTCTTTAAGTTCTAAATTTATTACGCCAGTCTTATGTTTATGTTTTATTCATTAGATTTGTCTTGTTAAGAAATTCGAGAATTTTTTCTATAATTTTCAGGTTTGAAATTAATATTTTATGCTCAAATATCTAAAAAAAATTAATACTTGAAAAAAATGTATTAGTTGAAAAAAATCAATTCTTGATTCTGCTAGTTGAATATTTTTATATTGAAAAAAATATTAACTGTTTTCATTTCTTGTAACTGTGAAATTATTTTCAAGATAGTTAACGAATTTTATAGCACTTTAAAAAATAATAATGTGGTGCTCAATTTAAATTCAATATTTTCAAGATAGTGTTCAATAAAATCGACTGATGAATTCGTTGAAGTTTAGAAGGATTTATAGTTGACATTTTTTTGTGTAAAAAATTTTAATTCGGATTGCAGTTTCAGTCAGCACTTCTCAGTAAGCTATGTTTTAATGTCGTCACTTTTTGCTAATATTTCAAACACACAAGTTTTCGTTTTCATTTTTGTTTAATTTTCATTTGGGAAAAATTGAAAAAAAAAATTCCAAAAATAATCAAAAACAGGTTGGTATCTATCCACTAATAATTTAGTTATTTTCAACATGAGCTGTTTTGAAGGGAGAAATTTACTGGTGGCAATTTTTTTTGTAGCAATTTTCAAAAGAATTATGAAAAAAATTAAAATTACACTTTTATGGTGGTTTGCTCAAATTTTGAGATATAGCGAAGGGGCAAATAGCTAAGCATTTTCTTTATCTATCTCATATGAAAAGTTGAATAAAGGATATTAACATATCTAAATTTCGGCTTCTCAGTGCGTTTAGTGAGGAATAGATAAGGTAAGTATAATAAATAGCACACTTTCTGATTGGCTGCACGTCACGCATGTAATAACCAATCAGCAAGTCGGAAAGTGGTGAATTACTTCGACTTATTCGTAAAATGAAAATATGAATCAGCTGATGATTCAAATCACGAACGAATTTCAATCTTTCATTGAGAACTGAACGATATTATTTAGGAAGGTAGAAATGAAATTATCTAGTTTTTATCATATTCTAGCCTTATGATTGGTCCTTACACGTATGACGTATGACTAATCAAAAAGCAGACCAGTTAGTACATATAATTACTCCATTATAGCAGAAAATGGCTTTTGAAGGAAGTTTTGAGTTTTGGAATTTCTTAAATCTACCCATATCCCGTCACGGAATCAACTTGGAAAAATGATACTTCGTGCGTGAAATCAGTTGAAGTCATAATATGAGCTCTCAAATTTGCGTTAAATTGGAACCAAAATGGCGGATGAGCAAAATTTGAAGAAAGCTTAGGAATCAAACGACTCAAATTTAATAAATGTAGACTCATGTGATTACTATTAATGAGAAGTATGGCATATATACCAATTTCACGTTACTCTTGATTTTAGAGGGGAGAAGGAGGGGTTTTTGTACCTAAAATGGGATAGGGTGAACGAAAATTAGACAATTTTCGATTGCGGTATTAGATGATGAAATGATCCCGAGTGACTGAGATATTTCAATTTTAGCCTTTCAAGTGAATATAAAGGGGGGCCAGAGCAGAAAATATCTTTAGGAGGGGAAATCATACGAAGAAACCTCATGAACTTTGTATATCTCCTTACCAAATTAACCCGAAAAGGTGAAACTTCTTATGTGACGTCATTTGGCCACCGAAATACAAGCCCTTGAATTTAAATCAAAATCGTTCAAAAACAGATCCAAAATGGCGAATGACCAAGATTCAAGTATCTGAGGTCGAGAAGTTTCGAACTGCTAAAATTTGAAAAATGTGTGTTTCTGTGATTTTTGTGGACAAATATAGTATAGTGATGTCCATGAAACCACATCTTTATATTTATAAATAATAAATGAAATTTTTGCGTATATAGAAAAAACGTTGCCAAATCTCTTCATATTAACTAACTACTATTTTATGAAATCAAACTATGATTTCCATCAGAGGTTCGCTTATCATTCATTTTAATCATAGACTTCCATAGATCCATACATCAATGCTAGACCAATAGCTCATGCGAGAATTATTTGATAAAATGGAAGCCTCGTATATGACAGTTAGTTTGCTTGTGTTAGTGTAATGTTCTTGTTATGCCCAAATGCCCATCGACAAAATTTGCTCACAGTAAGTGTTGACTGGTATCATTTTTGAAGTACATAATTATTGGTTTAGTATTAAATATGGAAGTCTGTGCTCTGTGATTTTAATTATCATTTTTCAGGTAAAAATAGAACGATTTTGTGCTTCCTTAATTAATTAGATTTCTATTAACCAAAAAATATGTGGCTACTACACTCTCATCTCCATGATTATTATTTATTATTAAGAAATATGGCAACAGAGGGCTTACCAGGTATCAGGAGGGTCTAGTTTCATGGGCGACACTATAGTATATATTTTAGATTAAAGTTTTAGAGTGTTTCGGGAGGAATAAAGTGAAGATTTTAAACTCGGTAATTTATGTGACCTGTTAATTTGAAAAGTTTACTTTACAATATTACCTGCAAATGTAAACAAGTTGCAATTAAAAACTCAGCTCCAATAATGCTGCATGGCTGCTTACATTTTTTTTTTAATTGATTCAATTTTCAATTTTTTTTTTCATTTTTAAACAATTATTACGGAAAATGACTTTACCGAAGATAAATTCGAATTTTAGTAAAAATTTCAAAATTCCACGAGCCATACCTGAAACACTTTTTCGTCTAGGAATCCGTCGAAAGCACAGAATAACAAGTACAACGAAAGCTCGTCGAGTAAACAATAACAATGGTCGGTACGATGGGTACTATGCAAATACTCTATCGACGCGCGTATTTAGGCAACACGAGCGACGCGGCGGCTGCATTACTCATATCGTGGTATTTTATCAGAATGGAAACAATGCTCGGGTAATTTAAGCCCTAACGTTCACAAATATACGCGAGCTCGTAATAAAAGCCGCATACGATTTAAATACATGGTAATGTATTCGCATAGGTATAAAGTGTACCGGCTGTACCGGGACGCAGTCACATGGTTTCCTCATGTATGACGACGACGCTTTTCATTGTCCACTTTCGTTTTTCAAGTTTTGCTCCATCGAGCAGCGTATGATGAAAGGTTGGAAATATTTCGAGCTTGTAGGGCAATTTTGTGGGGAAGAAATTATTTTTAAGAGTAGCTGTGGAAAATGGTGACGGGAAATGCGCGCTACTGTGCCAGCGTAGGTATTAAGAAATTAATGAGCATCGAAGTAAGCAGGCCGGAAATGAAATGGGTGTATTTAAAAGTTTTAAATTCGTTGCAACTTCCGCCGCGCTGTGTCGCGTCTATGTCGATGTTCGAGATTTTCAAAGTACGGTAGAAAATGCCGACCTGCGTTGGTATTGTTTTTCGATTCCAAAACGGTATGAGGTGGAAGAGGAGATGGTGTCGGACACGTAACTCCGACTTTATAATAGTGGATTTTACACTTACTCTTTTTTTTGGCTTCTTCGTTTGTTATAGTAGCACCATGAGAATTAATCAAAGCGTGGTGAATGATGGCCGTTGATTGATGATGCGGGTGAGAATGTAAAGGATCAAGATGTCCATGTCCCATTGTACCGAGAGCAGTTGTCGAATGTCCTAAATTGGAATGTCCGTGCGCTACGTATCCATGTTCCAATTGCATTCCAGGTAGTTCCATGCTAATCATTACACATCATTTTCTCATTAACTTCATCTGTGAAACAAATACCGTCGTTTAAATTACATCGCAAGGTACAGTTAGAATCTATGGGGGAACGAGTATGTACGCGAATGGATATACCGATCCGCCTCATCGATGGTGTTTTCGTACAAATTAGTTATCTTCGTTTCAACACCCTCGAAGAATTTTAATCACAGGTTCACATCATTGACGCGGTATCGCATTCATCATGAATGAAACCGCATTACGAATGGAGGGATGCGGGGTGACCACACGATCCTTTTCAACAGATAGAACGTTGATTGAAGTGCTACTGTGTAGAACCTTTTCGTCGAGGGGTTTCGAATAATCGCGCCGTATAGGTAACACGAGAGTGTAGAATAAACACGTATTTATATTTTTCCATTATTCACGCATTATCGAGTGATCCTTTGTGTGGTGCCGCTTTTGCGGGATTATTAGCTGTTACGATTGAGGACGGTAGCATTTCGAAGGATAAGCATGTAGACTCGAGGAGTATAGCGATAGTGTTGTGGTCTCGATTCGAAGAATTTTATGAGAAGTTCTAACTGTGTGGCGTAATTGTAGAATTTTTCTGTACGGATGTACTGACCTGTTGTTGATTATGAGGTCATAACTTATGGGAGGAAGGTGAAGGGTAACTAGATAATCAAATTTGAGATTTTCAACCAATATGCGATGTTGCTTTTTCATTTAAATGTAACAAATGAAAACAATGAATTCCAACTTTATTTGCTCCCACAAATGAATGTCTAGCTTCATAATGTTAATAATGGATGGGTCTCTTGGCATACTGTTCAGAAATGGAGTAGATATCATATCATTAATTTTATAAACAAAATCAAATAACTTTTTTGTTTATCAGGCAGAACGGTCGTTCTGCGAGTCAAATTCAAAACACAACCAGTAACATTTTTCAATCATTCCTACTTATTGTTGAGTTATTGTGTATGTAAAAATATAAGTTATGATTTATAATTGGGATTTGGGACTCAAAGTAGTCGCACTCTAGCGGCCAAATCAAACATCGCTGAAAAGATGCAAAACAAACGAAATCTGATTTGATAACTGCTGATAACAAAAATTTTGAAATTCTTGAATTTATGTTAGTACATTTTACTTGATTTTATTTAATCAAACAAGACTTTATAATGATCAATACACTCATTAGTACTTGGCAGTAACAAATTTTACGTAAATAAACATTGTTTTGCACCTTTTCAATACTGATAAGAATACCTACTTATTCACCTGCACACTAGCGCTCCATACCTACCCTAAGTCCCAATTGTAAATAATGAAACATTTAAACTCATAGCTTGCATACCTATAACAATCCTGTAATAAATGACGACCATCAAGTTCTAAGGGGAAATGAGGAGAACTTGATCTGTGGGCTTGTATCATATCATTTTGTACTTGAAATTTTTTTTCTTTGTTCAATACCTATGCACATTAGATTCGTTTTGAACTTGACCACTTTGCTTTTCAGAAGTTTTTTTGACAGATCTTTTTTTCTTTACACATATCTATCAATACATTATTTTGAAATTAAATACAATTTTATAAACAAATTTGAGAATGTTTTGGTTTGTGATTTTTTTCCTTTTTTTTTTACACATGTCTCAACATACTGTTTTAGAATGAAATACAATTATAAATAAATTTTAGGAACGTTTTTTTGTCGATTATTTGAATTTTTTTCATGTATGTCTCAACATACTGTTTTAAAATGAAATGCTATTTTAAACAAATTTTAAAAGCGTTTTTTGTTTATTTTGTTATTTTTTTTTAAACATCTCTCAACAGACTGTTTTGCAATGAAGTACAATTTCATAAATTTTATAAACAAAATTTCAAGACTTTGTGTATAATTTATTATTGTTTTAATCTTTTTACACATGTCTCTCAGCACCTTGTTTCAAAATAAAATACAATTATAAACAAGTTTTAAGAATGTTTATTTTTTTTTTTTTACATAAGTCTCTCAATATACTGTTTTGATATGAATTATAATTTTATAAACTTCATGAACAACATTTAGAAAAAGTTTTTCTTAATTTTAATTTTTTTTCATACATGCCTCTCAACACACTGTTTTAAAATGAAATACAATTTTATAAAATTCTAAAAATGGTTTTGTTCATTTTTTGTTTATTTATTTATTTTATTATTACTTTGTGATTATTAAACAGGCTGAAAGACATTCTTATATTCTTATAAAACAAAACAGGGCCATTAACATTTGAAGAAACTAGACATATACGTATAGAGAGGATACTACGACCATACTGAGAATGTATAGGGATGCTGCTTCTATATGACCAGAATTCGTCTCCCACTAGCACGTAATTCTATCAAAGTTATATCTTTTTCTTATAAAAAATTTCATGCGAAAAAATTACCTGTATTTTTAAATTGTTTGTTTCTTTTACTAAATTGATTGGAAATTTGTTAATTATTCCGTAAAATTTTTATTATTTTTTTCTTGTGTTTTTTTGCATCGAATGTAAGTAAATGTTTTTTCCTTCTTTTTTTTGTAAATTGAATTTTTTACCAAATCAGAGTGATTTTAATTCGAAAAAAAGATGGATGAAGATCAGTCTGTTGCAAACGTATGTTCATGATTCTAAGGCTTAGATCTGAGCACATCTATTTGTATAGTTTCACTCTCCATATATATGAATTTTTTCGAGGGCAACATTGTAAGTTTATTTGACTGACTTTTTTTCCCTTTTTAATTCAAATTGATTTTTTTCTAAAAATTTTGAACAAAAAATTGAATTATAGTTTAAAATAAATTAAAAACTCGAGTGGTAAATATCAGTTTGAGGGACTTGATTCGATTAAGAAATATTTATTCAATTATTTACTCAAGTTCTAATAATTATATGCGGTGTCTACAAAGTCGTACTATTTGATTAGCATTTTTCAAATAATATAATAACAAGACTGTAAATATGGTGGAAAATTCTTCACTTTCAAATTCCACCTGTAAAGTTGATCCTCACAATACTACACTTATTGTAGCATTGCTTATAATAATATTTCTAAGTAATTTCTCAATTTTCATATAATTTCGTTTTGAGTTTTAAGACAAACTGTTATTAATAAATGTTTTCATAAATAAGAATACATTTCATGTTCATTAATTTCCCCTCGCCCCAACCACCATTTTTCAGATCTGTTTGTGTGTCCTAATTTATTTTTCATGTATTAAGTAGATTGAGATTAACTCGTTATTAGTGAAAACCTTTTGCAGTATTCATATTTATGATAGTTGAAAAAGAATTCATTTGAATTTACTTCAATTAGAATCTATTTCTTTTTGAGAAATCTTGGATGTTTTAATAAATCTTATGAAATCGATTTGATAGTGACAATCTATTCTACATATTCAACTGATGAGCAAATGTTATTGTTGCTTTCTGAATATTAGAGTGCAGGATTATTTAAATGGATTTATTTTATTTTATCAATTAAAAAAAAGTCAAGTATTCATTTCCAGAAGAAATTTTAATTCTTTGAGGGTATAATTCATTTTTCAATTATGTATTTTTTATTATTTATTTATTTATTTTTTTATTACTTTATTTTTTTTTGTACACATATAAAAAAAAATCATTTTCAGGAAGATAAATTATTATTCTAGCATACAAAAAGAATAAATTCGTGAAAAGTTTATTTTGATTTATATTAAAAAATTTAAAGATCAGTTGAAATTAATATTACTGTTAATAATATAATTGAATGTAAATATTCCAATTGAAAAATAATTTATTTCATTTAAATTTAAAAAAAAAATTTATAATTGAAAACAAATTCAATTTCGGCTTGAATTTCGATAAAAAATGTAAACTTAAAATGTACTTGAACTTCTTGCATAAAATAAGTTTTTCAAAGATATTACAAATGTTCGACTATGAAAAAAATTCTAAAAATAGAACAAAATTGTTCATAAATTGAAATAAATGTTAAAAAATGATAAATTAATAAAAAATTAAAAAATTAAAAAAAGGAATGTGCAAAGAAGTTCAAAAATGAAATGAAATGAAAATATATTAAAAAGAAAAAAATGTCAAAAAAAAAATTAAAAAAGGAATAAATTCCACAAATGAAAAAAATGAAAGAAATGTTCCGAAGAGAAAAGTTATTCTTCATTTTGTTCATATAACTGATGAAAATTTTAGATAAATTTCTTTCAAATAATGATACTTAATGAAGAGGTTAACGATCTAAATTTGGAAGTTTTCATTTAACAAAAAATTCGAATTCGTTTTAGGCCCATGTTAGGTTTATTTCTTATTTTATTTATTAGTATTTTAAGTATGTATATTTTTTTAGCTATGAATGTTTATTGATAACAAATAACCGAACGATTCGAAAAAGAATAATATGATGCTCCAATAAAATTTGTTTTTTTCAAATAAGTTTTTTAAAATGAAAATGATAGTTGATAATTTTTCAGAGCTATTATATTTACATATTTTATTTATTTATATTTTTTGTATTCATCTTATGGTATTGTTAAAGGATCTTTGAGAATGAAGAAAATTAAAAACTGTCCAATTTTCCGATTCAGAATAAATTTTATCTAAATTTGAATTTCGTTTTGCGAACTTCTTTTGTATAAAGATTCACAAAAGCTACCTCCTATTTCGAATTCTATTTTAGAAAAGTCTTTGAAAATGATATAGAAGTAAAAAACGCCTGATTCCGGAATTTTTGGAATATATAAAATTTCATACCTAATCTTTGGCTCACTTTTTGCGACCAAATTGATGGAACGACTAGTTTAAAGAACATCTTACTGATATTTGCGCACAATTTATGTATTGCGTAATATTCGAATCTCGAGGACGAGTTGGTGTGACTTGAGCGTGCGTATTTTCGCACACACAATAAAACAATGTCAGAATTTAAGTTCAGAGGTTTTTGAAATTAAAACCAGTTCTAAGTGAATACTTATTACTTACTGTAGAATATAGGTATGCGTCCGTTGTAATAAAATTATTATTCAATTTTGAGCCGAAAATTATTCCGTTTTATGGTGGTATAGGTGCATCATACATGTAAACCAGTTTTATGTACTATAACGATGAGAACATCGGTTCTCTCGGTGAAGGAATTTTCTTACAAAATGACCATATATACTTTGGAGTAGGCCCGATGTACTTATAAATGCGAGGGCAGATTTATCCAACAATCCTCAAATTATGATTTGATGATTGCAAATTTTTCAATTCGAAAGAATGATTGATTTTGAAAAAGTCATAGACGATGGTGGAATATAAAATCATAATGTAATGATTTATGGTGGTGATTTTTCCCCAAATGTTGGACGAGATTTATTTCCAAATCCTTCAATAAATTGCCTTAATCTTGATTTCATGAAGTCAATAAATCTTTACAAGTTCTTTTCTCAGAAAAATATATTATGTAATGCTTATTTTGGAGACATCGTGATGTATGGTAGGGCTTTGGGTACCCGATTTATTTATTCGTCGATGATTTCCATTTATCGTTTAAGGTAAAAAAAGTTACTCAGTCTATCAAGGAGTTTAGTTGCAACATTTACATGTATTGTTTTGTTTTTGACTTTTTTAAGCGAAGGAAGATATCCTTGTGTGATTACCTATAAGCTGTTAACTGTTACCTGTAGCTCAAGCTGTCGTATTGATGATATATGAGTATTAACTCCTTCATGAGCCGAAATTAATTGATAACTATTGTTAGGGACTTGGGTTTAATTTGAAATTGCTTCGATTTAGACTTGGCTTCGGACAATAACATGGCCATGTTGACATGGTATCTAGATCTAAACGTATAATTACAAGTTTCGATGTGCTTCCTTACCGTTAACATAAATCAATCCAAAAAATAAGTTGAGGTAAAACGAAGAGTTAATTTCGAATTGGTGGAGCTGCAGAACTAGATGGCTTGTGTTATGTACGTTGGAAATTATTATATTCGAATCACAAACACTTAATGGTGGTCAAGATGGGTATAAAGTTGAACTGATGATTATCGACGAAAGGTATTAGTATGTCGTCTGCGGCATATCCTCGTTATAGATGATAAGAATCGAAAACGAAGCTATACTTTGATACGGTAACTTTCGAGATGAATGGAAACGCAATAAAGAAATCGAATTGCCAAAAAAAGTTTCGCACACAGGTCAAAGAATCGAATGATAAACGCAAACGATAACGGAAGCAACGAAGGCGATAATCGGTGACGTATAAAAGACACTCGAATTATTTAAATAATTTGTTTGGTGTTTTTTTTTTTTTTTCGAACTATCGATGCAACTAATAATGAAAAACCGAATTCACTGAATTGACATGCGCGCGCGCCTGCGCCACGGTATATGCACTACCGATGATGCGTACCAGTAACACGAACGGAGAAGCCGCAACTGAACGCTTCAGCGAAAAGTTAAACGTTTGGAACACCAGCAGGTTCACCGGTTTCCCCCTGAAATTATTATACGCTTTTCCTGGCATTAGTACTTGTTACCTCTACCCGCCGGTCTTAGCCAGTTATTCGGCGACTGATGTAAACGTCATTTAGACGTACGGTCGCGCGCACACACGAACCGGTACCATTCCCCACCAAGTCGAACCGAATGCCTGTCAAGCGTTACTATTGGATCGTCTGGCTTGTTGAGTTGTTCGTCGGCCTTTCTGTGTAGACTGCCTACGAAATCTCCGCCTCTGGTACTCGATGCTCTTCATTCATAGTTTATTAGGTTTTTACGCGGCCATTCATTACTATGCGTAGCGTACGTGAGTATGTGACGTTTTTCATCTTGATGGAAATGTCGTCGTAAAAATTGCTGACGAAATACGTTTAATTGGCGGACGAACTGGATACGATGGATTGTGCCAGCGATCAAAATGGCAACCGGTAAATCACCGCTGGTTTCCACCATCTTGTTGAAATGAAGAGATATGAATCTAGATTGTAACTGAGAGAGGAGTGGGACGGAGGGTTTGGCGGTGATTAATTTTCCGTGAAATTAAACTGGAAAGAAAATTCTGTATAAGGTGAGGGTGTCATTGGTAAAACCTGAGGATGAAATAATTGTTATCAAAATATGATACTGTGGGTGTAGAATGCTAAACTTGAGCGTTTTTCTTCCGTTATCTCAAATTTCATTAGCTAGATTTTCGTGATGTGGAATTTTTTTATTTTTATTTTTTATTTTATTTCATTGAAGAAGAGAACAATACATACACTATGTAAATCCCATATGTCCTAATTATCCATCATCGAAGCAACTATTATGGAATATAATTATACGATAGATGAATGTTCATCTAAATAGGTTCATGGTATAGTTTTCATCTTTTTTTTCTTCTTTTTTCAAAAATAGCATTCTACCAATATTGAACACTTTGCAATGCCTAATGTTCCCAAATTCCCCACGTTGGGAAACTTTCATTAAATTAAACATTATTTACGTTGCAATATTAGCTACTCCGCTTTAATCTGATCTTTCGAAGAGAATTTCTATACTCGGAAAATTATGGCGCCCAACAAAGGACAAATCTGGTGCCCAACAAAGGACACCATACGCAGTTGGTTGTTGATTCAACTACTTCAGTACAGAAAAGTAAGTGGATGTAAGAGTGGAGAAATACTAGATTAGGACAGGCACATTAACAGTAGCTTTTATGGTTATAAGTCCGTTTCAGTCTTATTTTGAGAATATCTAATTAAAATAAATCTTTTTTGTAAAAGTTTTAAAGTAAAGTCATTCACTCATTCTTTAATACAAATTTTTTAATTTTTTTTTTTTTTTTTGTCACACATCGTGTACTGCTCTGGACTAGAGGCGTGTTTATTCTATTTTATTATGATTATTATTATTATTATTATATCTTTTTTATGTTGTTTAATTTTTTAAATAAGTGGGTAAACGGGATGTTGAACGAATGAAGGGAAGTAGGTCCGACATATTGGTAGAACTGTGATGAAGAATGAATCTTAGAAGCTATTTTGAAGAGAAATTGATATATACAAATGAAAAATTATTTAAAATTTTTAAATCATCATTATGTAAGTACTTGCCCTAAGTACCCTGCAAAATCATTAAAGGAAAAATGTAAAAAGCAACTATAGAGTATTTATAATGACTGGTCTAGGTTCTAATTGGTCATATGTTACGTGCGTAATGACCAATCATAACGCTAGAATGTGATAAAATGTAGGTAGTTTCATTTCTACCTTCCTGAATAATATCGTTCAGTTTTCAGGGAACGACTAAAATTCGTTTGTGATTTGAATCATCAGCTGATTTGTGTTTTTATTTTATGAGTTAGTCGAGGTAAATTTATAACATTCCAACTTGCTGATTGGTTGTTACAGGCGTGACGTATGACCAATTAGAACCTAGACCAGTCATTATAAATATTCTACACGTTATTACTGTTGAATGCAAATACAGAAATGTCGTTAAATTCATATAAAACATTCGGAACAAACGTAGTCTTGCCATGAAATAATCATATGAACGCATACTTCTCAAATTATAACTTTTGAGGGTCTTCAAATCTTGATGATCCACCATTTTAGATTCTTTTGACTCAAATTGAAGAGGTCATATTCTGGTCATTAACTAATCCTTCACACGAAGTTTTACCTTTTTAAGCCGATTTGATGATGAAATATGGATGTTTCATGAACTTTCTTGCCCAAATTTCCCCTCCAAAAGTAGTTTCTTGCTCTAACTCCCCTCCAAATTCACTTGGGAAGCTAAAATCAGAATAAGTTAGTCACTTAAGCTCATTTTATCATACGACATAGCAATAAAAAATTTTCGACCTCTCGTGTACCCCCACCACATTTCAAGTTTGATAACCCCTCCTTCTTCCCTCCTAAAATCATGTATGGAGGTGAATTGGGAATATAATATATTTCTTATCTCCAATATTCATACAAGTTTATATTAATTGCATTTTTACCAACTTGATACTCCTCAAGTTCTACTCAAATTTTGATAATCCGCCATTTTGCATCTATTTTGATCCGAATTCGAGAGGTCACATTCTGATCATCAACTAACTCCACACACAAAGTTTGACCTCTTTAACTTACTTTGGTGGAAAGATATGATTCAAGAAATTTCATTGCTCAAAACTTCCTCAAAAAGCTATTTTTTGCTCTAACTCTTCTCAAAATGCACTTAAGAAGCTGAAATTTGGATACGTTAGTGTCCATGACTCACTCCTTCATATGAGAACAAAACTAAAAAATTTGAGGCATTTGCCCCTTCTCCAGCTTCACTCAAAACTTGAGTGATTTCCCATTTTGAAATTTATCGAAAAAACAAAAAAAGGTTGTTCTGGGCATTTTCTAGAAAATTTTAAGCGTATTTTATGAATATCCGCCGGCGTTACGCGTGCGTATAAAAACACTTGGAATACGGCATTGAAAGACCCTTAATAAGTACTACATTTCGTTGGCTGAAAACATTTTTGTGGCGTTTTTAGTTTTTTAAATAATTCAGTCCAAAATTAGAAAAATTCGCAATTTTGCATTTTTTCAACTCTTTTCAAAATTTACATTAATATATCTATGGAATTGGAAAAGCTAGAATGGTGCTTGCACTGAAGAAAATGAAGTGCATTTCATACCTTTGGTAATGACATAAAAATTATAATGCCATCCGAAAGCCCATAGTTTACCCTACAAAAAACGTCCTTATCACTTTTAACGTAAATAGCACTGTTTAGGCGCAATAAACGTGAGAAAACGCTTCGTCGTGTTTATCTCCAAAAGAGTAACGCGCGGTTCCAAGGCTATGACGTCATAACAGGTGCTTCCGCGGAAGCCTTACGTTTTAGCGCGCGCTGTAAAATGCAAAGTTTGGAATTCTTTTCTCAAATTCATTGGGATCAAATGGGCTCAAATTTTTTCCAAAAAATGTGCAATATCCCCATTGTGAATAATTTTTTTGTGTTTTTTCTTGGAATAAATACATTTTTGAAATCCATTTCGTTAAAAAGGAGGCTTTTATTTCATTATCTTTTCATATAATTGTCTTTCAAGAACCCATATAGTCAGAAATCATGGAAAAATATTTCCATCGCACTTTCTTAAATATTATGACACATAAATAACAAAGGGCCTTTAATATTGAAAAAATTATTGGTATCTGAAGTATTCCACCACACCACCGTTTTTTAGGAAGCCACTATTTTCCCACTATTCATCATAGAAATATGTTCTATAGATCATTTTGTAGAGAATTAAATGTAGAATAAAATATTACTGAACTATTTTTGCGATTAAACCAAATGGTAAGAAATTATAAGCGAAAAACTGATTTTGTGGGGCTAAAATTGCCATATCAGGGTTCGCACACACCAGATTAGCATGGACTTTTAGTACATTGTTAAGTATGCTATACCAAACGTATATACAAATTTCAGTTTAGTAGCTAACTTTGCAAGCAAAACCCTGCCTGTACTATTATTAGTATTCTAATTAATGTGTCTCAAAATTGAATTTTCGTTCTAAATTTCCTCAGCTGAGGTCAAAAATGGTTTTTCTTATGATTTTTAAATTGTACGCTAAATTTTAACCCACTTTAGTAGGTCACAAAGTTAGCTTTTGAAAAAGTTGAAGAAATGCATTTTTAGCTGAATTTACATAATTATGTATATACGCAACTTCAATATGCAATAACTAGGAATTGTGACCACAAATTTTTAAGAACGAGTGTTTGTTAGACTCAAAATGCCTTCCTTTACCAATGTGTGAGCGATTTTTTTATCCCCAGGCATAATTATACTCATAGAGCAATTTAAGTGTGAAAATGACGAAAATCTACCTAATGTTAGCTGAATTTTTTGGTCCGCAAAAAATCCCGCTAAATCGGTTTCTAAAGCACTTTTTTGAAATGGGCTGTAGAGACTTTTCTACGCTTATTTGGAGAGAAGATACAGAAGATTCAAGGAATTTCATGTACTCAAAACTTCTTTAAAAAGTCCATTTTTGCTTTAACTACCCTCCAAATGTATTTAAGAAGTTGAAATTTGGATATGTTGGTCTCCGTTACTCACTCTTTTATGTGAGATAGTGAACGAAAATTTTGAGTCACTTTCCTTCTCCCCGATCTCCCTAAAAATTAGAGTGATCCGCCATTTTGAGGTGTATCGAAGAAACAAAAAAGTACCTTTTTCGTATTGCTAAGAAGTATTTGTCACTAAATTTTCTGTGATTTTCATCCATATCCGCCTACGTTACACTTATTAGAGGGGAGTGAAGGGAAATATATGTATAAAAAATTGGACATTTGCCAGATGATTACAAATGGTCTGAAACGCAATAATTGGAAGACCCCTACTCCCGGCATCACCCTTTTCCCAATCAGGTAGGCTGTAATAGCTATCATTTTCAAGTTGAAAACTCAGCTAAAAACAAATAGTACGCGCTTTGTCTCCAATATAGCATGAGCTCATATTCATCATATGTGACATGTTTGAGGCCTCTTCGAGCCTTCCTCAAATTTTAATCCTCCGCCATTTTGCATCGAAAATGATCCAAATTCAATGTCTCATATCCTAGTCTTTAACTAAAAGATATTATTTGTGAATCTTGAAATTTTACAATATGATTTCCCCTCCAAAAGTGTGTTTCTTCTGTGACTCCTTTACAACTCCACTTAGAAAACTAAAATTTGAATATTTTCGTCACTTGTCAATACTTTTTCATTTGAAACTATACTTGAAGATGTTTCACTTTTCGTTCATCCCACTCCCACATTTTGAGCACAGCCCCTCATCCTTCTCTCAACTTCACATGTGAAAATATATTTAGAAAATGGAGCACGTTTTGACATTTATCAGGTTTGATATTTTTGAGGTCTTGTTCAAGTTTGGGAACAACATTTGCGTTGCAGACCATTTGTATTTTTTATTGGAAGCACAAGAATAGCCTTCATTTGCAAAGAAGTAAACAAAAGTATAAGCGATTACAATTATGATTAATTATATAGATAGTTTTTTTCCTAAAATTCTAATTAAAATTCTAGCATGAATCATACGTGAAATAATTTTCTTTTTTTTTGGGAGTGGTCATTTAATAATGGTCGTTTCCTCGCTCTCTTCACATAAAAAAAAAGAAAATTTGATCCATTTTAGTCCCTCTCCCGCAAATTTTCCTGTAGGTTAATATCACCACACTAACATGAAAAACGTATTGTGACAAAAAAAAAATGGAAGTATACAAAATTGCGAACGAAGTCAATAATTAAAAAAAAAAAAAAAGATTAAAAAACACTTTTCCAATAAATTTACATAATTATATATTTTTTGTGGAAACAAAATGCTTTGGTGAATCGGAGAGAAAGATACTCCTCATAAGCTCAGAGTTTCACGTAACCTTATGTTGTGGAGTTAGAAAAAGAAACAATTGTTGTTAAAACAGAAAGAAATCAATACATGAAAAAATTTATTTAAAAAATTTAATAATTGTCACAAGAACTCTTACAACGTGCTATATCGCTACACCGTTACACCAACTATATCCCCGCCATGATCTCATAAAGTTAGAACCCACCTTTACCAGAAGCACCCCAAGTTAGAAAACCAGGCCTAGACATACACAAGGTGACGGTTGTAACTATAGAACCAGGAGAGGTATATCTAGAAAAGGTAGGTAGTGTAAGCTACCACCGCTACCTTTTTTTTCACCAAAATTAACTTGCTTTGCTGCTGATTGGTGATCCAACTGTAGAAAACTTTCTTTAACCATTTAAAAACTGGGTATTTCAGGCATTGATGCAATTCCATTAAAAAAAGCAAAATAAATTGTTTTTGGATCGTTGATTCCAATTATCTTATACACGAAAAGCGAAGTAAGAAATTCCTTTGGGAATGTAGATCCGAGGTGTAAAAATTCTTCAATGCAGTTTTCAAAATCCGTAATAAATCGAACAGGATCGTAACCAGGTCGAAATTTTATATGATACAGTCTATTGTTTAATTATATATAATCACGCATACGAGTTGTAGAGTAAGTTTTAGTTAAAATGGAAAACACTTCACACGCTGACTTTACATTTTGAATCAGATAATTATTCGATTTAGAAAGTGAAGCTTGTAAAACTTATCAGCGCCTCTAAACTTAGCTCCAGTTTATTTTTCCAAGTTTTGAAGTTTCTATAGCCCTGTAGCTTATCTACTTCAGAGAAATTCGGAACAATGAATGGAGGAGGGTGATATGCCTTGTCCAGCTCTGCCAATCTGTATTCTTCTATATTGCTTTGAGTGGATAATGGTAAAGGCAACTGACCATTTTGAATCAATGAAAGAAAAACAGAAAATTGTTTGCTCACTAACTCTTTTACCTGGTCCTCTATAATTAGACTTCGATTTTCGTGATGACTTTCGCCTTCACGACCATTTTCGTGATAATTTTCACCTTCACAATCATTTTCGTGACTATTACCATTGCCACCACTGCCAGACCCCAAATTCACTGACATCTTTATGAAACGTATAATACACAAATCATATAAGAAAAAAGCATTAATCGATTAATGTCACAAGAACTCTTACTACGTGCTATATTTCTACACCGTTACACTAACTATATCCTCCGCCATGATCTCATAAAGTTAGAACCCACCTTCATCAGAAGCACCCAAAGTTAGAAAACCAGGCCTAGACATACACAAGGTAATGGTTGTAACTATAGAACCAGCACAGGTATATGTAGAAAAGGTAGGTAGTATAAGCTACCACCGCTAACAATAATATATAAAAAATGGTAGAGGATGTCTCTATTTCTTTACTTTCTCAAAGTATCAAATGTCTTATTTAATAAGTATCTATAATAATGCTTTAAAATATAATACTTGCTTAAATTATAAAATAGACAATTATATTTAGACTAAGATAACGAAGTCAAAATTATGTAATCAAAGAAATTACAAAAGATGTTATTAATTGACATTGAGTATAGAGAAGGAGTAAAATTCAAAAAAGATTCAAAAGCAAATGATGATGGAGGAGAAATTGATTTTTTAACAAAGGAACTTCCTATCAATTACGCTATTTTCATCAAGGGAAGTGAAGGTACCGCATTAGATGCTATGTTGCAGTTAATGAAATATATATGTGAAAGTCCAAGATCATTAAATAATGCGATGAGAGCTGAAGGAGTCGACATAACGAATGTATTTTTCTTTGGGTCAGGCTTCAGTTATGAAGGAGGAAAGCTAAAAGATTGGTTAGCAGTACATTACAATGGTTTGCAGTCTCACATTGACCTGAATATTGTAGAAGCAGATTCTGAAGACTTGAAAGAAAAATTAAAATGGGAGTAGATATATTAAGAGTCATATCTAACGACCAACTTATCTTTCTACCAAATCATCCAGTCGATCTTCCTCAGACAGGACACCTTTTTAATGTACTGCTAACCAATCTTTTAGCTTTCCTCCTTCATAACTGAAGCCTAACCCAAAGAAATATACATTCGTTGTGTCGACTCCTTCAGCTCTCATCGCATTGTTTAATGATCTTGGACTTTCACATATATATTTCATTAACTGCAACGTAGCATCTAATGCGGTACCTTCACTTCCCTTGACGAAAATGGCGTAATTGATAGGAAGTTCCTTTGTTAAAAAATCAATTTCTCCTCCATCATCATTTGCTTTTGAATCTTTTTTGAATTTTACTCCTTCTCTGTACTCAATGTCACTAGCTTCAAAGGTGAAATGAAGGCGTCCAGTGATTTCATCGGATGTGGCTTTACCAGCTGAAGGCGGTAAAAAATCGTGAAAATGATGATTTCGTAGGACCTCAATGATCTCCAATGTATGTCCGTATCTCATAGCATTTGCAAGCTTTTCATTTTCTTTGTAGCAATCCATTAAATTATATTTTCGCCATAGAATGTACGAGATAAGCGCATCTTTAATCACGTTTCTTATCTCTTTGTTTGGATATTTTAATTGGATTTTGTTATTTTTAGGATTATACTGAGTAATGGTAAGATATCCATTAGACAACATAACAGATGGTAAATTTAAAGCTTTATATGGGTTTAATGTTTTAAAAGCTTTATCCATACTACAATTGTAACCATCGATGAATCCTTCGTTTCTAATCTTGTGGTAAGTTTTATGAAATTCTTCCACAATCAAACGCATAGAGCTGGTCTTAATCCAATAGGATTCGAACTTCTTCTCTTTCAGACATTTTATGGTGGAGAGCGGATTTAATACTTTGGTTTTGTTTGAAAGATTTTCCACATCAAAATTATAACCATTATACCAATCAAAGATAGCGTTCTTGGCTTCATTTATAGTTACACTCCTCGATTTAGCAAATTCTTTCAAATAAGGATATCCGAATGCAGTTGCCAATTGTGGTTTATAAGTAAGTTCTGCAAAATTGTTTGCACCACCTTCTAAGTATCCCAATGTTAATCCAGATACACCAGTAATGAAAGACATTCCAACCGAATTTTGAGAATTTTTAATTTGCGTTAAAATTTGTTCTGTGAAGTCTAGGAAATATCTAGCTGAATGATATTTTTATCGATTAACTGTTGATGGACAAGGGCGTCGTATTCGTCTATTAATACCACTACTTTCATTTTGGTTTTTTGATATATGCTAATAATAATATAAGATAACGTTAAATAATGTATTGATTCATGAGTAATATTATACTTCTCTGCGTATCGCAGTGGGCAAGTGGTTTTATATTGAAACCAAATCTTTAATCGTATAAAAACTTGCAATAGTAGCAAAATTGATGTAAATTACTGGGAATTTTAACCATTTCACGGAGTTTGAAGTGTCTATACCCTTAGCAAAATGACAAATGATATTTCCATCTTTGTATATACTGAGGCCTTTAAATAACTCTTCTTTACCTTCAAAATAACTTGCCATCATATCAAGGAACATGGTTTTGCCAAATCAGCGAGGCCTTGTTGCGATACTAAGTCTAAACTCATCTTTTTGTACTAACGTTTTCAAATACGAAGTTTTATCAATGTAATATTTATTATTCAATCTCATCGATTCCCAGATACCACTGTCTGCAGGCAATTCAAGCAACTTCTTTTCGTTTGACTGCGATATGTTGTAAAAGCTAAGCTATTTACAATAATTAAAAGTAAAACAAATCTTTGAAGGACAACCATATTTAAACAGATTTCTACACTATATCACAATAAATTAACGCACAAAAATTCACAAAACACCGTCATTACGCGAACGAATTCTTGATACCTTATAACATAAAACTTCTAAGGCGAGATTAAATGTATCTAGGTATCGAATTTAGATTAGCAAAATAATTTAGTAGGAAAGGAATTGATAAGGAATCGGATTTCATTTAAAAAAATTTCATATCCTTTTATCGTTCGATCATTTAGATAAACTGCGGGATAAATCGATAACATATCTTAATTATCACTGATTGAAAATAATGATATTTTTATTTATGGCTAAAAAAGGAAAGGGTAAGTCAATGACGCGCATACCAGTAATATTTTTGTCAAATGTCACAGTTGATTTTTGAAAGGTAGGTTACGCGTGGGTGTGTATGTAGAGTTGGTTGAGAGTAGAATAATGGTTGGTTAATAAATCATATTTTGAAATTGAACTTTTTTTTTTTTAAAGTAAAACAAACTACATGAGTTTGTGGTTTTGATACGTTCTTACAACAGTAAGTTCATAAGCTCTACACGCGACTGTTCGTAGATTTGGGAAAAGTAATGTTGCCCTTGGAAGATAATTTGGTATTTTCTGTACTTTTGTTATGTAGGGAGCAAAACTGAAGACAAAGATGAAAAATATCCTTGGTTGACTTTTTCAGTTCAAAGGGAGGCAAAAAAATAATCCATGTAAAATAAATTCACAGAAGCCCCTTTGATTACAGTAAAGAGTAAGGGCTTTTTAAATGTTAGATTTGATCGTGGGTAAGTAGGTTTAGGTGGCAGCGGGAACCAGTGGTATAAGGGATGGCACAATTTCGAAAAATGTTCCGTTCTTTTGTCCTGTACCTTGAAAATGGTGAATCATCAAAAATAAATAAATATTGTGTGCTGCAGTTAATCATAAAATCTCAAAAATAAGTAATCTGCGCTGAAGTTGAATTAAATCCGTGTCAATGTATCATATAAGTTACATATTTGAAACTTGAAAAAAAATTCAAATTTTAAATTTTATTACGACTGTTTTTTTTTCAGTTTTTACTATCTCAAATTATTTTGATAGATCAGTATCTGTGATATTGTACATAAAAATTTATAATTATATTCATGCATACAATGTAAGAGTTTTTTGGCCGGGGGGGAGGGGAATGAAAAAAAAATAAAGAAAACCGATCAGAACCGGAAAGGGACTAGAAGGAAACCTTTATCATATACTGTTACCAGAACGGAGTAATTTTGAAAAACTTACGTTATACGTTCTATTTTACATCTCTGCTGGCAATCTTTGTTTTTTCGATTATATCTTAGAGATGAAAATTATATCATTGATCCATGAGGTACTAGCCCCCTACATAGATTCAAGATCAGGGCATATCATGTATAAAAATAATAAATACCAACTTATACACCAATCCCATCAGCAACAAATTCAACCCAAAATACACGAGACTGATACACTGAATTTTCTGAGAAGAATGCCAGCATATAACCATCTTTGTACTTATTTGTTTTTTAAATTTAATTATCGTGTACTTAATAAAATTATTTTTAATTCGGATTGAATAGGTAATGATAAATTTCAAGAAAAAATTGTGGAGTTGAAAAAAGCCCATTTTTAGTGTTAATTCTAGTAATTGACAATAAAGGCTAATTTATTAATTCTACTGGTCAGAATAGTAACGTAGTGAATTATATTATATTTTATTAATAGTGTAATACATGATATGAACATTTTTAATTTTATCAACATTTCAATTTGGTATCATATTATAAATTTCTAAATTATTAATCTACTTCATGTAGGTAAAGTTTGAAGTTCCAAATTTCATTTGATAAGTTGTTAAAACTGATGAACATTCAGAATCCATATCTTCGTTGATTGAGCAAAAGAAAATATAGCGAATTGCCAACTCAATCAGCTATTTTTCTTTGATTTTTCTTTTATTAATGACCTTGAATGAAAAAAATGCTGAGTAAATCTCAAAGCACCGAAAAATACTTAAATATCGTAAAAATCTTATTCACTATGATGGTTAATTTGAAGAGCGAACGTTTGTCAGTTTTAAAATTTTAATTAAGTATTAATAACGACTTTTCAACATATCAACAATTAATTAATGCTAATTTCTTTATTTATTGTATTTCGTGCAAATTAGGCACTTCATAATGTGTTTTTTAACGACCATCCAACAGTAAAAAGTAGAAAAACGTATTCCTGAGGCAATTACTTATTCTCAACTAGGATACCTATGCCGATGAGAACCCCTGTTAGCGAGGGTTGTTCGAAAAACCTTTTGCAGCATCGCGTCGATTAAAATAGCGGTGTAACTGTACCGGCTAAGGGCAGGGACGTACATCTGGCCGTATCAAAAATGTAATTATTCACGATGCGTATCGACCTAGCTTGCTCCACGAACCGAAGAATCATCGCGTGCTAAAAACTCCAAAAATTACCGGTTAATCGCTTAAATTTAGCGCGTACTATGGTAAATTTTCATAATAAAGTATCACAAACGGCGGGTATACACACTAAATCAAGATATGGTCGTTGACTTGATTCTTCTTTCGTATATAATTGCTGTCCACTGCGTTGGAGATTGTTTCAGCCCACTCATATGTGTGCGTGAGTTCTTTGTTGGAAAACATGAACAGAATTTTCCGCTTCAGAAATCTATATATGCAGGTAAAACGGAACTTGACGGAGTTGATGAACGGTCTGGTTCATGTGTACCAGAATTCAAATCAGTTTAGTATCTTCCTTCACTTAAGCATTATTATAGAATTTACTTATGCAGGATTGCTGAGTGAAGAAAAATTAATGGAAGACTTGGAATGGTTGTAAAAAACTGATTAATACGTTTTTTCTGTGATAACTTATCTCAAATATACGTGTTATATTTTACCTGGAAAATATCGTAGATGGTTGGGGATCTATTATCGCATGTCATTACTTGAGTCCAGAAATCGTTTGAATTCTAGGAACTATGCCTGAAGTCTCTAGAGAGTAATATGACACTGGACAGAGGGATCATTTATTTTTATCGTCAACCACACTATCACGTTTTAGAAGTAAAGCCATCTTTCTTTCATTTTCGAAATCCCATCTGCAAGGGTAGATCACTTAACAAATGTTTTAAATTTATAAACAATTCAAAATTGTGAAGAACTTCTCAGGAAGACCCACAGCCTCCGCTGAAGACAACCACAAGCATTTTAGAGGACTAGTAAAATCAAAGAAAAGCACAGTTTCAAACAGTGGAACTTAGAAGCCTTGACATATTTACATACTATGACCAGGACAGTCACTTGTTACCTAATCACCGAAGGCACCAAATGTCCCTGACGAACTGATCCCTCTGATATAGTGTAAAGTTTCCAGAAGGATTACTAAAGTGGACCCAAGGGTCCAGTGGAATTCTAGACAAGGAATAACTTAGGGGCATCGATTTAAAAAAAAATTAATTCGATAAAAATTTGAAAGAGAATTATCTAGTAAAATCTTTTTTTAAATCAAATAATAGACACAGCTCCCACTGTACTATATCAAATAAAGGTTAGAATCAATGTTACATTTTGGAATGAAATCTTCCAGTGTTAGGTTGAAATTGAAGTTAATTTATTGAGTACTCGAGCAAGTACAAATAGCAGTCAGACATAAATAACATTAAAATTTGAGTCATATTTTAAAAATGATTGTTGAGTAAAAATGCCCGATATTAGATATCACTCTCAAGAATTAGAAATTTCTTAAACTCCTCCAGCACATTCAAGAGTTAGGTTCAGAGCAATGTTGAACTAGGAAGAAACAATTATTCCGACATCAGATTAAAATGCGAGTCAAATTTTGAAAATTATACTGAAGTTGAGTTACGGAATCATTGTCTGACATCAGAGATAACTCTGCAAAATCAAACTAGAATTTAAGTCAATTTTTTGTGCTCTCAAGCCAAGTCAGGAATGAAGTCAGAGTATTTGTCTGAAGTTAAGACGTAAAGCAACAGTGTGTTACTGCAGGTAATCCCTAAATTAAGTAGATTGAAGTACGAGTCAAATTTTGAGAATTACTCTGAAGTCAAGTTGTCGAATCAATTTCAGAAATCCCTAAATTAAGTAGATTGAAGTACGAGTCAAATTTTGAGAATTACTCTGAAGTCAAGTTGTCGAATCAATTTCAGAAATCGGAGATCACACTCCGAGATCAAACTGGAATTGAAGTCAACTTTTTGTGCACTGAAGCAGAATTGGAAGTGAAGTTTAAATAGCTGGTCAAAAATTAAGGTACAAAAGAACTGTCAGATGCTGGAAATGACTTCTAAATCAGATTTAAAATACGAGTCAAATTTTAGAATTACTTTGAAGTCAAGTTGTAGAATCAGTTTTCAAAATCAGATTGGAATTGAAGTCAATTTCAGAGAATTGTTTCCGAGTTAAGGCATGGTGCCATGGCCAGATACTGGAAATGACTTTTAAATCGGATTTAAAATACAAATCAAATTTTGAGAATTACTTTGAAGTCAAGTCGAAGAATCAGCCTTCAAGATCATATTGCAATTGAAGTCAATTTCAGAAAATTGGTTCAGAATTAAGGCATCAGGCATGACGCCTTAATTTCTAAATCAGATTGAAATACGAGTGAAATTTTGTGAATTACTCTGAGTCAGACATTAGAGATAACTCTTCAAGATCAAAATGGAAATAAATTAACTTTTTATAAACTGAAGCAAAGTGAGAAGTCAACTTCAGAGAATTGATCAGTAATAGTTAAGCCATGGAATAATAGTTAGATGTTGGAAATAATTTCTGAATCAGATTTAGAATGCAAATTAAATCCTGAGAATTACTACAAAGTCAAGTTGTGGAATCAGTGTCAAATATTGGAGATGACTCTTTAAGAATAGAGTAGAATTGAAGTTGATGTTTTCTAAACTCGTATGGAGTTGAAGTCAAGTTCGAAGAACTGGTGCAATGTTAAAGCATAAAGCAACAGTGAGATATTGAAAATAACTACCGAATCAGATTTAAAATGCTAGTCAATTTTTGAGAATTACTCTGAAGTCAAGTTATGGAATCAATGTCAGATATTGAAGATGACTCTTCAGAATCGAATTGGAATTGAAGTCAGTGTTTTACACTCTCGAGCCGAGTTAGAAGACAAAGTTGGAGAATTGTTTCAGAGTTAAAGTTTTGAGCCATGATTAGGTGCTGAAGATAACTCTTAAATCAGATTAAAATGCTAATCAAGTTTTGAGAATTATTCTGGGATCAAGTTGTGAAGTCAATGTTAAATACTGATGATGAGTATCTTCAGTGGCGAGCAAACCAGTACAAGTTTTGGCAAAAACTCCATTTGTTTTTCAAAGTGTGGAAGAGTGTGTAGTTTGTTGAGGGTAGAATAATATTGGTTAATTAAATCATATTTTAAAATAAAAGAGACGACAAATTTGGATTCAGGTAGCTGTAGACTTGAGTTCTTCTGCCAACTCATAGTCGATGAAATTCATTTCTTCGTAATTTAAGGGATTTATATTGCGATAAATTTCTTTCTGGGTAAGACTCAATTATGAATATTTCTAAACAAATTAACCTATCATACGACTCTATATAGATAAGATTATAGATAAGATCGTCGTCTAGTACTCTAATCGCTGCATGAAATGGAGCATATTTATACTTTTCTTCCTAGTGTGTAATAGATACGGATAGTGGTTAGAAAAAGTAGCTACCTGTAAATTTAAACCTGCTACCGAACGACGATACGGCATTGCCATTATATACATGAGAATACGCTAAAAGGAAAATAATTTGTTTTTGATCACGGACTCACGGAGTACGCGGCTCCGTACTATTATCATGCCGATTCGAATTCCAAAGAATGTAACCTTAGGGTACTTAAAATCCATATCATCGGCCTTATAGAGAAGAAAGAGACGCACTATTAGACAGTGAAGAGAGTGGAGGAGATTTACCATACGGGGCAACGGATTAATGAAACCGCTTCCGAACTAGCGACGTACAAAGGTTGAAAGAAAATGTGGATTCATTCATTCATTTAGCGTGGATAACCTATTATTTCTGTGTAGTATTCACTACGAGTCTGGTGAGTCAATTACTATTTTAAATTTCAGAAATCGGTTCTCTGTGGTTGCAGAACGGAAGCAGCGGTTTAGGTTCGATTTGTGGTAAGAATCTAACGCTACTTAAAATCTACATCTGGATTTTTTTTCTCGCTCTTGCACGTTGTAAAATCGAAAACTATCGGCGGGGCCTCTTCGTCGTTGGCTTTTTTTGTAGTTTAACGATTGCTGGATTTTTTACGAAAATGTTGCTCCGATCTCGTACCCCAGCGATGGCCGGAAACGTTATTAACTAATTACCGCAACGTAATTATTTTTCACGTCGATATCGTCCGAGCTGGCAATTGGAATTGAATTTTTAAGAATAAGCGACGCCGTGCACCATACTTTTCTCTTATTACCGTGAATGCGATAAAACTAGTTTTTACATTTTTATTACGCTCGAACCTTTTCCAGCGTAGCGATTCTTTACTAGTTTAAATATTGTTTAATGAAGAAACTTTCTACAACAGTTCCACTAGACGGCTTATCGGCTTGTTTCTTACGGGTTTTATCTGCTTATTAACATTTCCAGTGTAAACATAACATATTCCGATTACTTATCTGGTCTTAATTCTACTTTTCTTCGAGAATAACTTGTCCGTCGGGATTATCAAATTATCAGCCATTAATTAAAGGTAACTGTTAATGAGAAAAGTGAGACGCACGCGTGCTAGGCTTTTTGTACGAGCATTCTTTTCCCTATAGCGATGGGATGGGATTTGGCGATTCTTAAAGCTAAACTCGGCCGAATATTAACACTATGGTAATATGATGGTATGTTCGAGTGGTAAGCGATCTAGGAGATTTTTTGAATCCCTCGGAGCGGATATGCAGAAATAGTAGAACGATAAACGCGTAATGACTAATTTGTGAGACATTATATTACTGTAATTCGGATTCGGGCAATTATAGCGTTGCTCTTAAGAAATAATAATTATCGTTAATTATTCGTTGGTTGGTTAAAAACGTTGAAAATTCAAACCGCGTAGATTACGCAGTAGATTTTCCTCCAATAGAAAGTGACTCGATGGTAATTCAACACGCGATCGTCATTTCGCAGGAACGATTTGTCGACGTGTTTATATTTTACTCGTTGACATTTTATTTTCGAGTTTCTGTTTATTAATTTAAAATCTGCAGTGTTCAGGTGCATTTTGAGGAGAAAGGTAAAATAGAGATATCATAATGAGGTAATTTTGTTCCTGAAATGTAGGCCTCAATGTTAACATAAGTTCAATTCGCCGTCTTGACGAGTAATGATTTTTTTTTTAATGGTACGTAGATAACATTTTCCTCATGAAGATGGAACGAAAGTGGCTCAATAATTTTATTTCGTGATTTTAAAATGGAGTAGCGTGGAACTTGCATTTTATGGACTTGAAGACCCAGCCAAATAAAAAAAAAATGTATAAATTTTTCAAAAGCTATTTTTACTCGTACTTAAAACCGATTACTTGAGGTCAAAATTCATAACGAAAATAACTTTATTTTTACTTTAATTTTCTGCAGCTTTATTATTCAAAGGAAAAATAAAATATGCAATTTAAATTTTTCCTCATATGAACCTGTTAAGTTTTGAGCATAAATTGCTCGGAAACCTTAGACCTTTTCAAGTTTATAACATACGAAAAAAATTTCATCCCACCATGTCCCTCAACCTTCTCCTTCAAAGAAAAGTTTGACAAAGTGACTAAAGAGAGAAACTATGATTAAAAAATTATTAATTTTAAATTTACTGTTTTCTTCAACATTAATTAAGGGAGAAGATAGATATCAAAAATCACAAAAACTTATTGAACCTGAAAAATCGATAAAAAATGTATTTAATTCATTTCGCAGTTGAAAAAAAAAATATGATACTTTTCATAGTAAAAAATTCCAGGAAAGTAAAGAGGAAAATGCGCGAAGAAATAAAACTATGATTAAAAATAATCTGAAACGCAAAAATGTGAAGTTGTGGAAACCCACTTCCTCCCCTCCACTTCTTCCCAAATCAGATAGGCTGTAATCGTTTCAGAATAATTTTTTGATGTCAAAATGGCTTTAAATTAGTTTTAAAATCATTCTCAAGGTAGAAGTCAAGTATTATAAAATTATGAAGCATTGAAAATAGGCAGAGAAGTAATGTTTTTCAAATGACTCTGAAATTGGGTTAAATTCGTACACAGATTTCATAATTACCTACTTTGAAATTGAAAAGTCATCAAGAACAGGAATTACATTTTGAAAATTGCTTCAGAGACGAATTGTGAGTTTGGTTTCGATTTTGGAGATGAATATGGAACCATGATAGTCATCCGAAAAATACACAGCCTAAATTGAGAATTGTTTCTATTTTTCGACTCTTTTTTTATAACTTAATTTGAGTTAAAAGTCAAACTTTATCGAACATGATAATGGAAAATGAGATTTTGGAGTTATGCAAATGTTTGCAATATTTCTTGAACTCGTTCTGAAGTCGTGTTGAAGTTGGAGTCAAAAGTCAAATTGTAAGAATTACTTTGAAGTCAAAGGGGAGGTAGGTTTTGATTTTGAGAAGTGCTTCAAAAAGTTATGATGCAAATGAAATCTAAAATTAAGTTCCAAGAATCATATGAAATCAAACAGGAGTTAAATTTCGTTTAATATGTAAAATAATTAAAATAGAAAGCAAAGAAGTTATATTTCTATGTATAAACCGTAATAATCATCCATAATTAACATTATAATAAATAAAAAAAGAACTTATAAAAGGATTATTAATAGTAAAATAATTTATTGAAAGAAAAAAACAATTATAATTTGAATCACTATAAAAATAGAAATTAAAGAACCAAAATTTCATCATAAATAAATATTTGAAGGTGTTTTAATCGATGTTGAAAAATGCTAGTCATGCAAGTTGAAGTCAACAGTCAAGTTCTGAGAATTACTGTGAAGTCAAAGAAAAAGCGCGCTTTGATGTTGAAAAGTGCTTCTCAAAATTAGTTGTGATGCAAGTTGGAGTGAACAGTCAAGTTGTGAAAATTTTTGTGTGGTCAAAGAGAAAACAAGTTATGATATTGAAAAGTGCTTCAAAATTACTTACGTATGATGCAGTTTGAAGTCGATAGTAAAGTTCTAAGAATCACTATGAAATCAAAGAGCGGGCAAATACTGATGATGAAAAAGTGCTTCAAAATTACTAATGATGCTTGTTTGTGTCATCAGTCAAGTTCTGAGAATTTGTGTGAAGTCAAAGAGAAAGCACGTTTTGATGTTGAAAAGTGCTTCTCAAAATTAGTTGTGATGCAAGTTGGAGTGAACAGTCAAGTTGTGAAAATTTTTGTGTGGTCAAAGAGAAAACAAGTTATGATATTGAAAAGTGCTTCAAAATTACTTAGGTATGATGCAGTTTGAAGTCGATAGTAAAGTTCTAAGAATCACTATGAAATCAAAGAGCGGGTAAATACTGATGATGAAAAAGTGCTTCAAAATTACTAATGATGCTTGTTTGTGTCATCAGTCAAGTTCTGAGAATTTGTGTGAAGTCAAAGAGAAAGCACGTTTTGATGTTTTAAAGTGCTTTAAAATCAGTTATGATGTAAGTTGGGATCTAAACTTAACTTCTAAGAATCATTTCAATATTAAAAAAAGCTTAAAAATCAGTCATGCGAGTTGAAGTTAACAGTCAAGTTCTGAAAATTTGTGTGAAGTCAAAGAGAAAGCACGTTTTGATGTTGAAAAGTGTTTCAAAATTAGTTATGATGCAAGTTAAAATGAACAATCAGTTGTAAAAATTACTGTGAAGTCAAAGAGAAGACAGGTTTTGATGTTGAAAAGTACTTCAAAATCACAATTTGGAGTTAATAGTTTAGTGCTGAGAATCACTATGAAATCAAAGAGCAGGCAAATTTTGATGTTGAAAAGTGCTTCAAAATTAGTTTTGATGCTAGTTAGAATCATCAGTGAAGTTCTGAGAATCACTATAAAATCAAAGAGGATACAAATTTAGATGTTGAAAAGTGTTTCAAAATCGATTGCGATGCATGTTGTAGTCAACAGTCTGGCGCTGGGAATTTTTATGAAGTCAAAGGGAACACGGATTTCTATATTAGATGTTTGTTCAAAATCAGTTATGATGGAAGAATTCAGGAGTTAGATTTCATGAACTTCCTTTTTTCTGAAAAAGGTTACTTTTCTATAAGGAAGATAGCTCTGAGAAAATTTCTATCATAGGTTCTACAAAACATGAACGCTTCTTGAAATAATGATATTAAGACTTAATGAGAATTCTAGATCAGCTCTTTTTCAAAATAGAATTTTTGCCCATACTTACTTATAGACTTGTTCATTTAGTTTCTTTTTAATGATGAATCCCTATGATAGTAATTGTAGTAATTGCGGTATTTACGCACAAGTTGGCCTTCTCCAAATGACGCATAAATTCAACGAATTTCATTACAACACTTTTAATAGCCTTTGATTTGCACTTTCATCAAATTTAAAAACGTAATTCAAAAAATCTTCAAGGTTAGATTTAAAATCACATCTTACGTTGAACGACTTCATGTTCGTTTAACTGGAGGGATAAGTGAGTACCGAGTACTTACATTGAAAAGATTGATCCATTCACGACCAAGTTCAGCGATCAATTGTGCATTGAAAGTGTAAAATTCTTATCATTTTCAAGGACGAGGTAAATAATCCAGTTAACTTACCGAATGATCGCTTCGATGTTCACCATTCACCTATATTTACGATTATTGAACCATTGAGCGCTTAGCAGAGCGCGAAGGTGGAAAAAACGATGCGCGACTTAAGAATATGTCTTTAGGAATGAAAAAAATTGGATGCGTTAAGGGCGAAAATAAGCTGTATGAAGGAATTAACTATGTTGTTTAAATTTCACCGAAAATCGATGACCATAGCGGTACTTGACCTCAGAGACGATGAACACGCACGCCAAATTAATATGGGTATGATGAAGCTAAATGAGATTGTTGCGTATCGATGGTGATGGTAGGAGAGATTTTATTTGTGGAAAATGAAGATGGCCGAATGAATTAATTTAATTGTACCAACGAGGGTACCTTATTTATAATTGGAAGCTGCCAGAACCTACTCTCGAGGTTCATGTGCTTTGGTACTTATCTTTGTAATGATCTGTTTGGGGTTTACGTAATCATCTAGTACTTCGAGTAGTTTCATAAGAGGATGAATATAATATAAATCTGGTTAGGGATCAACGAAATGGTGGATATTTTGAAGACGTCGATGCTGAAGGGACGAGTATTTTTGTATGGATGTGGATGCCTTTGTTCTGGTATTTAGGGGCTTGGAGAGTGGAGTGGAAATCGCGTATCACGCGTATCCTGTCTTAGGAGTAAAGTTGACGGGACATCACGCCTTAATGCGTGTCCGGTCCGGCCACATGCTCGTTGGTGTATCATTTGTGGCGAGAATTATAGGGTAATTTTTTAGCGTAAGGCACGTTTTTCTTCGAATGTAAGCAAAACAGGAGGAGGAAATGGGACGAATGTCAATGGAATGGTAGACGCGAGCTGGAAGTTTTTCATTAATTTTTCAAGTGGTGGCACGCCGACCGAGGCTTTTATAACAGGTGGTAATAGGCTAAAATATATATATAGATATAGGCGGTCCGTGAAGACGACTCAGCAGACAGAAGGAGTTGGTAACGAAGCGGTGTAGTATATGCGAGAGTATATAGTAAAAAGTGGACGAAGAACTTTACGGGTGGTTGATTTACATAAAAAGGGAAATACGGGTCGCTGAACAAACGAAAGACGAAAGACAGCGGCGCACGCCAGCAGTGGTGGCGGCGAAGGTAGCATCTTATTGTGTTGTTTTAGTATTGCCGAGGCTCTTCTTTATCAGTTAATACATCTTTACTCGCTCGCGACCGTCTTGCGCCAACTCAGAAAATACGGGTTACACTATAATAAGAAAAACCAGCGTTACCGCCTACCGACGTTTTCAGTAATTATCATTATTTCAGCTATATTAACGATTAACGCAATAATGTTCTGCACGCTTCGTGAACTTCGCTCTCCTCCGCTACCACAAACGGCGAACGCGCTCGAAAAGATGTAGCCATAATGCATATTACATTTCGCCTAGTTGGAAACTTTTCTAATTAAAAGAATACGTATACGAGTTTCCAAACACGCTTCTAAGAAAGTTGTTGCCGCACGCGTATGGCGCGCAGTCCGTCGTTCTGTCGAGTTGCCAACATCTTGGTTAGTGGTGTACGGAATTTAGTGCGCCAGAATATCAACCCCAATTGGGTTAGGAATGGGATGTTATTCGTTGGTTTTGCTTTTATCAGTTTATAATATTTTAGGAGAGATGATTCCACTTTTTGCATTGGCCAAGTCCTGAAAATACTTTTTTGGTCAATGAGGTCTCAAAGAAAAAAGAAATTAAGTCTTGCTGCATTACTGGAGTTGGGTTTTCAATAAAGACGAGTTCAGATTTGCGCATAATATAATAACCTCTTCACAGCATCTAGCGATGAGGCTGAAAATTGACAGATATCCTCTTCAGTATGAACTAAAAATGAAATAATTCGATAGGTTATATTGTCTCCAATAAACCTCACATGCAGTATTGGAGCTTTCTAAGTACATTTGGTGAGGAGATATGGGCGATTCATGAAATTTCCCAAGTTTTCCTCCAGAAGGTGTTTTTCGCTCTAACACACCTCCAAACCCTCTTAGGAAGCTTAAATTTAAGCATGATGATAATTTGAGCCCATTTTGTCCTATGAAACAACAATTAAAATTTTTGTCTTTTCGTTTACTCTAGTGATTTTCGAGGTAATTTTAAGGGTAAATTACCTTACCATTTTTCGTAACATTGTTATGTTACTGTAATTCACCTGAGAAATAAATTTTTGTGATACCTATTCTAATGTACTTATACTTATCAGTTATCACTGATTTTGAGTAGGTATGATTTATATAATTGAAGAAGAAAAACATGAAAATTGTCGAAGTAAGCTTGAATTTTTGATATTTTCCAAAATTTGTCTAAATTTATATAAATGATGAAATTTGAAAATCGAAAAGCATCATAATTCTAATTTCTACTCTAGTTTTGCATTTTAGTACCTTCGGTTAACTAGAAAATTCTATTTATTAAAGTTACACAGATAATATAAATGGTAAGTTACATTTTTTAGAAAGCGTAACTACTCTACGTGTGAGTTATAAGGGAATGTCCATTAATTGTGTGAAGCGATTTTAGAGATTTTTTAACCTCCCCCCCCCTCCTTCCTGGTGAGATTTCATGAGTTTTGGCTCAACTCCTTCCCCATCCTTCAATATCATGTGAGATTTTTGAAAATGTGTGTTTCTCATGTAAATGCGTCGGATTTATTCTGAATTTGCCAGCCTTCTATCTTGAATTGTTTTCAAGATATTGGCAAAAAACGATTCCAGCTCCAGTTCTACAGTGATAAATTTTTTTTTTTGTTTTTTTAATTTAGAATTTTGAGAGCCACCCAAATTTGGGTACTGGTGGCCGTACAATACTATTGTGAAATTTTATATCTAGTATTTTGTCAAATATACATTGTCTATTGTCTATTGTCTCTATGTATGGTTAATCTATGCTATAATTTACCGAAATTACAAAATTTTGTTCATCGCTGATGCTGTGCCTTCCCTCAACCTGCATATTTTGGAAATGATAATGCCTGTTTCTCCCTTCAACGTCGCTAGTGAAAGTTGTTCAAAGATATCATGAAAATCATGTACTTGGTAATCACAAGAGCTCATGTCTGTCAAATTTCAGTTATTTGTGATACCTCAAAGCTTAATTAAATTTCCAACATCTGCCATTTTAGATTCATTATTAGCCAAATTTGATTGATCATACTCTGTTCCTTGGTAGATCGGACTGCAGCTAAGGGGAGAGATTCTGAGCTCAGTTTTTTGATTATTTAAATATTGTTAAATCACGCAACTGCAGCTAAGGGGAGAGATTATGAGCTCAGTTTCTTGATTGTTTAAATATTGTTAAATCACGCAATTCTTCTACATATGTTTACAATCGTCATGCAACAGCCATGCTGCATTACTGGAGTTGAGTTTTTTAACTGGGGCTTGTTCAAGTTTGGAAATAATATTGCCAACGTCTTCATGACCACAACATACCAAGTCTGAAAATCGTTACACCATTCTTTCCAAAACCACTGAAGAAGTTGAATTTGGAATAAATGCATAGGGCCGTGCGGAGAAAATCCGGGCTCAGAAGGAAAGGAGGAAAAGTCATAAGAGCAAAAAAAAGGTTGTGCAGATATTAAAGACAGATGCTTAGCGCCGATGCGTCAAGGCGTCAAGTTGCGAGCCCTCGACGGACCCTCAAAAAAAACTCGGGACATGCGGGAAACTCCCCCTTCCCTCCCTCTCTGCTCAGGCCTGCAAATGCAACATTTCTTTCCGTGCAATAATCATATGAACACAAATTTCTCAAATTATAAGTACTTGAGACACCTCAAATAATTTTCAAATCGTGAAGATCCGCCATTTTGGAACCATTTTGACTAAAGTTGAAGAGGTCATATTCTAGTCATCAACTAACCCTACACATGCACTAAACACGAAGTTAGATCTTTCTAGGTCGATTTGGTGACGAGATATAGGACATTCATTAAATTTCCTGCAGCAAGTTCTCTTCCAAAAGCAGTTTTTTGCTTTAACTCCCCTCCAGATTCACTTGGGAAGGTAAAACTACAACAAGTTAGTCATTTGGGCTCATTTTAATGTATGACAGCACTATGGACCATTTTCGACAGCTCGTGTATCCTCACCACATTTTGAGGTCGATAACCGATCCTTCTCCCTTCCAACATCATGTATGGAAGTGACTTGGGGATATAGTATACTTTTTATCCCCATAGTCATATGAGTTCATATTAATTACTATTTTAACAATTTGAGGGGCTCCTCAACCTCTACATAAATTTTGATAATCAACCATTTTGAATTCACTTTGATCCAAATTTAGGAGACTACATTCTTGTCGTCAACTAACCCTATACATAAAGTTTGACCTTTTTAGGTTAATTTGGTGAGCAGGTATGAAGCATTCATGAAATTTCCTGCAGTAATTTCCCATTTTAAAGCTGTAAACTTGAGAAGCTGAAATCAAAAAAGAAAAGATTAGTCCAATGGACTCATTTTGTCATATGACACAACGATAAAAACTTTTCGACAGCTCTTGTACCCACATCACATTTTAAGGTTGATAACCTCTCCTTCTCCCCTCCAACAACGTGTATAGAGGTGAATAGGGAATATAGTCTACTTCCTATCTCCTGTAATTTTTTATGAGTTCATATTATTAATATTTTTACTAATTTGAGGATCCTCAATCCCTACTCAAATTTTGGTAATCCGCTATTTTGAATCCATTTTGATCCATATTCAAATTCAAGAGCTCATATTCTAGTCTCCAAGTAACCCTACACCCAAAATTCAATCTTTCTAGGTTCATTTGGTGATAAGATATGAAAGATTCAAAAAATTTCACAACTTGAAATTTCCTCAAATAACCAGCTTTCGCTCTAACTCCCTTCCAAATGCACTTGGGATGCTGAAATTTGAATATTTTGGTATCCGTGACTCGCTCTTTAATGTGAAAGCAAAAACCAAAAATTTAAGATATTTGCCCCTTCTCCAGCTCTCCTCAAAATTTGAGTGATCTGCCATTTTGAATTTTTTCGAAAAAACAAAAAGTGGTTTTGTTAAGTTTCTAAGAAGAGTCTCTCACAAAGTTAAATAAGATATTAATTTAAATTAAAATTAATTTTGTGCCAGCAATTGCGGTTATACAAAAAATTAAAAAATTAAAAAAATTAAATTTATAATTAAATTATTTAATTTTTAAATTTATTAAAAAAAATTATTAGTGAAATAAAATTTTGTATTAATAATATATAAATAAAATTTTTAATTTTTTTATTAAACTAGAATTAGATACTCTATTATAATTAATACCTATGATATTAATTTGCATCCGGTACACTCAACGAAAAAATTTGCTTCTGATATTCATGTGCCAAATTTTAATTTACCTTCGCAAAAGTTTCAACATGGATCTGTACTTAACGGTCAGAAATAGGAAGCATATCGCTCTTAAAAACATTTATCCTTTATGTGATATACTCTGATGCAAACTGAAACACTTTTCACCTATACATTTTGGATGATGGTGCTCTCTGGTGAAATCATCGTGTAAACTGATGTATATAATTTACATAGAGGGGTCGAAATTACCTCCAGCTGAAAGATTGCCTATAACCCTATGAGCATATCACCTCGTTAACTGTTGCAATTGAATTCTTTTTTGGATGCGAATTGATAAACGAGAAGATTTGAAGACCTCCCCGACCCTACCTTCACAAATCGTGTAGGCTGTAATAGCGATCGTTTCCATGTTAAAAATTCAGCTAAAAACTTGTAACATACTTTGAGAGATATTGGAAGTACTTTGCCGGCGAAGTTGTAAAGAGTTAAAAGAAAGCTCATACCATGCATTTAATTCATATAATTATGATTACCTATTTATTATTTATTTTTGAAAAAAATCAAGAATTGGCACTTTTTAAAAAAAAAAAAAAGTTGGAATCCCTTATAGTTAGGAAAAAAATGGTGGCTGCGAATTGTTATTTTATTTTTATACTACAAAATGAAATTTTTGAATGCAAAACAATTTCAAGTTGTCTAAAAATCAATTTTTTGAGATTTTTCAATCTATGAAAATTTACCTCTCTCTCCTACCTTTTGGGAAAATATTCTTACCGAAATTTTTCATACCTTTCTTTCAGATCATTTGATTAACTATACCGAGTGACTACTTTATTGCAGCAACTAAGCGAAAAAATTAGCTAAAAGGTGAATAAATTAAATACATATGTGTATTTTTTATAACGAAAATATAAATTAAAATTTTGCATTTCATTGATAGACGCTTTTAAGCATTAAATACATTTTATTTATGTCATTTATTCTTGCTAATGTCATTGAAATATGCAATTTATTTCTACGAGGGAAAGATTTTTGCGCTTGGGGTGCTCGAAACAAGTAGTCATCCGGTATTGTTCTAGAGGTCTAACTTTTTTCAAGAAAAAAATCCAAGATGAAATGGAAGCGAAATTGTGATTAAATTTTCTCCAAGTATTTATTGAACGTTCGAGTTGCATACATTGGGACATTTCTTCACTATTTTAAATAGATGCAATTTTTATGATCCGCTATATTTTTGATTGAGTTATTAAATTTCCACATCTTTTCTTTTTTTTTCAACGTAGATACGTAGCTGATAGAGATTGACATTTTTTATACAAAGCCACGAATCGGTTTGCGCAAATAATTTGGTTAATTAAGAAATGCGGTTTTTAACTCTAGATTGGACGATGTTGGAAGGCGATGAAGGGGAGACGAAGACGTAAAAAATTCGATTCCTCACACCTCGGCACGGCGTATCGTATCGCATCCGGCCGAACCTGGTAATAAATAGTTTTTCCGCCAACGCAATCGAGATGTTAGGCAAAACGGCGTCCATCGCTAATTACCGCTCGATCGCTACGTACGCCTGAAATCTTTACGAAAATAATTGTGAAACGAGACCCTGTAGGAGAATACGAGAAAGAAATCATCGACTGGAACAGACAAACTTCCGGAAGGGTTTCTTCGGTTGTGAACCATCTGCAAGTGGACGTACGCGGACGCAGATGGTACGAAAAATTCTAAACTTTGGGTGGAAGTAATTTGAATTAGCTGCTTAAAATTCTAAAGCTACAGGATGTATGCATCGGACGTGGACGCGAGGTAATTAATGGTGGGTTGGAAGGTAGCAGTAGTTTGTGGAGTTTTGGAGAATGATGAATTTTTGGTAATAGGTTTTGATGTCGATGGTATTAAGTTACTTGAGTTTCAGATGTTGATGTTAATGCTTGATGAAGTTATAGGAAAATTTTCGTCCCTGTGTGGTAAATAATTCGTTTATTCGGTCGTCAATGGAAATTCCTACGAATGACGTATGAAAAATTTTGTGTATTTTGTTAACTCGAAGCCTTGGAAATTGCTGACATTCATGAGTGCTATGAATGCTTCAGTTCCCTCTGTTTATTTTTTCGAAATGATTATATTTTATTTTGCTTGCGTAGAAACCTTTTTTCTTGCATTCAGATATCAAGGATGTCTACCTGTGCTTCTAACTCCATATATTTGAATTTATTCCAAATTTTAAATTACACTCTCAACATTATATACTTTTTATTGGTTTTTTAAATTTTAATTTTATTGCATAAAATTACACGAACGACATTAGAACTTTTTTTTCGAAATAACGATTAATTAATTAGCTCATTATATTAAATAGATAATGAAAGTTTGGAATTTTTATTGCTGGTGGTTCTGAGTAGTGTGTTTTGAAACACCTGAATATTAGACTACATGTGTAACATCATTGACAAACATATCGCTTAGCTACGAGTTCTAAGGAGATCGTTGAAGAAAAACCATGAGGAAATATTTTTTTAAGTTCGAAAAAAAAAATCTGAAAAATATATTCAATTCTTTAAATATTCTAAGGTTCACATTTTGGTGATGATAATTTTTAAATTATGTCATTAGAACTAAGTCAATGTGTTTTTTCCTTCAATATACTAAATATACTACCATAATATAATACCAACATATTCATTTATCACCGTCGGCGTTGCAACGTTTCCAACAGTCTCTAAAACTTGTAGCAGTTTCAATTTATTTTCTCCTATTTAAAGTGATGTTAACATTTTATATTTTACCATTAATTTTTTTTTAATGCATAATTTTTGTACACGAATTCGCGATGCAAGGAAAAAAATGTGTTTCGAACAAGAATCTTAGATAAACCTGTAGAAACAATAATTTATAATAACTCCATCTTCTCTCCTATGCTCTACAGCATTACAATATTCATGTTGTTGAGAGCCAAGTCCAAAACATTTTCGAAAATATCTTTGACAGGAACTGTTTTTCAATAAATCCTTCTTCAATCGAAGGTTAATAAGTAATTACATATTGAAGCAAAACAAATATTTATCAAAATTTAAATAAATTTAAAATTTTTTATATGTTGACATATTTCGAAATTTCCCCATCATTATAACATGAAATAAATTTTTAATACTTGGTCATTAGAGATATAGTCGTTTAATATGGATCACTCAAATTTTGAGAGAGGCTGAACGGAGGGGTAATAACCCAACATTTTTGTTTTTGATCTCTCATGAAAGGTAAGTCACGGACTCCAATTTATCAAAATTTAAGCTTCCCAAGTGCATTTAAAGAGGAGTTGGAGTAAGAAACAGCTTTTTGAGGTAGTTTTGAATCATAGAATTTCTTAAATTTTCCATATCTCTTCAACAAATCAATCTAGAAAGGTCAAACTTTGTGTGTGGGGTTAATTAAGAACCAGAATATAACCTTTTGAATTTGGGTCAAAATCGATCCAAAATGGCGGACTATCAAAATTTGAGTAGAGCTTGAGGAGACTTAAATTAGTAAAAATGTAATTAATATGAACTCATATGATTATTGGGAATAAGAATCATACTACTTCTCCAATTCACATCCATACATGATAGTTGGAGAGGAGAAGGAGGGGGTTATAAACCTCAAAATGTACTGCTGCTGCACGAGAGATGGAAAATTTCATATTGTGGTTTCATATAATAAAATGAGCTTACGTGATTAATCTATTATGATTTTAGCTTCTCAAATGAATTTGGAGGCGAGTTAGAGCAAAAAACAAGTTTTGAAGGGGGAATTGCTGAGTAAAATTTCATGAATCTTACATATATGCTCACAAAATCGACCTAGAAAGGTCAAACTTAGTGTATATGGTTAGTCGATGATCAGAATATATTCTCTAAAATTTGGGTCAAAATGGATTCAAAATGGCGGATCGTAAAAATTAAAGAACTTAGGTGTGGCCTGTAGGCATGAAAGGGTTAGCAGTGTTATTCGCAAACCCGAACAAACCCCAATTCAAAACTCAGCTCTAGTAATGCGGCATGGCTGCTTGCGTTTTTTTTTTTTTTTTTTTCATTCTTTGCAGATAACTTTGAAAAATTGACCTTATGTTTAAAAATTTGTTTGAAGACTTGCACTCTATTTCCCACTACATACTCTGAGTAGATGCCTCCTATGTAGGCCTAAGGCCCAATGAATAATTTTTGTCGTTATTTTTTTTTTGTTTTTGGCTGAAATTTTTTTGGAAGTTTTTATCTAAAAACACAAGCAAGTTGGGAACATGCGATTTGCTTCAAAATTTATAGGAATTAGTGTATTCAGTTTTTACATGACATTAGCTTTAGTATTATTAGAGAAATAAAAATGATAGAAAAATTTGTAATATTTTTACCTACCTGTCACCTGTTGACTTTTACCGTGCCGTATCCTGCAACTGGGCCAGAGGCACGGGCCTGATTTGATTATAGAATTGTAACTGGGAGAGGAGGCCTGTTTTGATCATGAAATATTTTTATTTATTTATATATTTTTTTTTTTACGAATAACTTTGAAAGAGGCTCTATCTTGAAAATTTTTCATACATCTCTGTTTCATTTGAATCATATATTCTCTTTTTTTGCTCACTGAGTAGCTCTTAAGGACAAAAAAAAATAATTTTTGTTACTGAATTTTCGTGAAATTTTTTTTTAAGATTTCTGATTAAAGTTATCTAAGTGAAGTGCACTTTGAATATAATATACCCAAAGTGCTACTCCATACTGGCTGATGACAACAACCTAAAGAAAGCTAACAGGAATAATATCTCCTTTAATGTGGAATATGAGTGAAAACAAACTTACAAAAATTTGTACGTGTGGATTCATTTTTTATTGAACTTCATCAGATAAGATTTTTTCAACTTCTTAGCATTAGTTTTAGAACAGTTTATTATTTTCAAGGCGAAATTTTTTGATTTTCATGAAATGTCATAATTATATTTCCTTTATAGTGACCTAACCAGAATTTTATTTTGCTGGAACCAATGATAAGCCAAAGTAATACTTTGTTTTTTATTTTTGGCGTTGATGAGGGGGAGGGGGTATAATGTTTATCATTAGTTGGTTTTTTCCTCTTTTATATATTCATTATAAATTATATCAATTTCGAAACAAGTAATTGAAATTTTTTTATTTTTCCGAGTTATGCAATGCTTCATTAAAGGTCAAAATTTATAACTATTTCGAATGAATATTTTTTTACCTATTTTCAATTATCGACGAATATTTTGAATATTTCGAAGGGCCAGTGAGTAGACCAAGAAAAATTTAGGCACTATGGACACCTTATCCCTTCTTTAATTACCAAATTATGGGTGTGTCATAATTGAGTTTAGTTACTCTTCATTACTATTTTTCTCGTCAATAGTAGACTTTATGGTGGAAGTATTTCAGATATCGAATATTTTGTAAAAAATTTCCTCTGAAAAAATTTATTACTAATTTTTTTATTAGAAACGATTGCTGTTGTTGTTAATATCGTTTTAAAAAAAAAAAAGTATCCGTGTATTTATCAAAGGCTAGTGAAAATTCCCTTAATTTTAATGTTGACTTTATATTCAATATTTAAATTAAGTATTTAAAGTTATCGTGAATGTTCAATTGAGTTTTTATTTATTTTATATACCTAATTAAATAATGAATATAAATATATTCATGAGATTATGATCCACCATGATCTTGCCCTTGGTAAAAGTTGAATCATCTGTTGAAATTCATAAAGTCATAATCATAGTAAGGGGTATGAACATGGCTGCTCGGGTGCTAAACTTTTGATTCTGTAGCATGCAATAGACGCAGAGGCGTATTAAGGCATGGACAGAGAGGGCAGCTGCCGATGGCGGCAAAATATCAAGAGCGGCAAATTTTGTTTTTTCCGGCTGTTTTTCAAATGTGAAATATATTATGACGATTTAAAAAAAATTATGGTAGTCAGGTGGATGAACTTATAACATATTCAGAAATCAGTTTGAAAAAAAGATTATGAAAAATTGAAAATTATAGTAAAAATGAAAACTGTTTTTTTTCGGCTGAGTTTTTTCAACTTCAAAACGATAGCATATTTTTTTTCACGCCTAGCGCCGGCAGGTATTGGTCTGAAATTTACTCAAAATTTTGTGAGAGACTCTTCCTAAAATTGCAAAAAAATTCCTTTTTTTTTCGATAAAATTCTGAGGAAGGCTGAAGAAAAGGCAAATAGCTAACATTTTTTGTTTTTGATCTCATTTATGAAAGAGTCAGTCACGGAGACCAACATATCCAAGTTTCAGCTTCATAAATGCATTTAGAGGGAGAGTAAGAGCAGAAAAGGGATTTTTGAGGAAGTTTAAAGTCATAAAATTTCTTGAATCTTCCACATCTCCTCATCAAATCAATCTAAAAAGGTCAAACATTGTGTGACCGGTTAATTGGTGACCAGAATATGACCTCTTGAATTTGGGTCAAAATGGGATTACTCACGAGGGGTTGAAATTTTTTTATTGTCGTGTCATATGATAAAATGAACCCAAGTGACTAACATATTTTCATTCTAGCTTCCTACGTGCATTTAGAGAGGAATTAAAATTTGAAGATAATTTGAGGAACCTCAAGTAGATATAATTTAAAAAATGTTTCATATACTTGTTGCGTTGCACCAAACACTACATTTGTCCTAAATTGAAGTTCTTAAGTGGTTTTTGGAAAAGATAGGGCAGAGGTTTTCAAACTTGGTATCGGTTGTGGCCTGTAGACATGAAGGACTCAGCAACATTATTTTCAAACCTGATCAAGCCTTAGTTAAAAACTCAGCTCTAGTAATGTGGCATGGGTGCTTACATTTTTTTTTTTAATTTTAAATCAAACTCAAAAGTTTGGGTTATGTACCAAAATGAATGTTAAAGAAATATTCTGCATGAAAAGTTTTCATAATTTTTTTTTGGTGGGAGGAGGGGGCGGCGGCAAAAATTTACTGCCCACAGGCGGCAAAATGCAAAGTCCGCCTCTGAATAGACGGTAATGTGATGAATGATAATTGATAATTGTACATATACCATAGTTTGCTCCTTCAATTTTGAAATTAGGCTTGATATTCTCTTGTTCAGTGAATCGGGTTGTCTTACTTGTGAGATGTAGGCAGAAAAAGTGATAGGATATTGAAATTCGCAGGTTTTATTTTCACTATTATTTTATACAAGTTCATATAATTATGTAGAAAGGATGGTGGTGAAAAACTCTTCCAAGAATTTTCATATATTGCCATAATAATAAGGAGAAAACGAATGAAACGAAAAAGGTGGCACACAACTCACAGTATTTTTTATTTGTCACGATTAAATTAAAATTACTAGAAATATACAACGTTTCGCTACCCACAACGCAGCATCATCAAGTATGATTTTGACGACTAGGTGAAATAACAGCACTTGAAGAAATCAATTTTCGTCTTATAGATGAAAAGAATTGTCTTTTCAGAAGAATATACGATTCAAGCGAAAAACTCCGGTCATATCCTTTTGCTAATAATACAACAGCAAGAAAACCTGATCAACCATCAAAGTGTGAGAAATTCGTGTATTTTATATATGCATTATTTCGTTCTAAAGTTGTAGATGCCGAAATATTAAAATTAAAAGTTGCTTTTAATAGTTATGTTAAACGTAAATCAATAGAATACCCTTTGCTAGTGCAAAGAATCCTTTACGCTCATTATAGAGCGAATCAACAGAAGCACGATTTCACCTAGTCGTCAAAATCATACCTGATGATGCTGCCTTGTGGGTAGCGAAACGTTGTATATTTCTCGTAGTTTTAATTTAATCGTGACAAATAAAAAATACTGTGAGTTGTGCGCCACCTTTTTCGTTTCATTCAATACAACACTCACTGGAAAAATCGATCAACAATAAAGAGAAAAGAAAAAACGATGGGTGAATAAAACTGAAAACAATTTATACATATTATTTTTTTTTTTCTATTAACACTTCTTTCTTTCTTTTTTTCTTTTTTGTTGGAATTCTTTTGTTATTAATTTTTTTCAGTTTTAATGGAACAATTAAACTTTTTTACGACAAATTGGATGTCGATTGATTTTTATTTATTTAACGTAAGTATCTGCAATTTATTACAATACTTACCTATAGTGTAAGTGAAATCAAAGTTGTTGAAATTATTTTTTTAAATGCTTAATAATCATTTGACACTTTGAAGATATTGTATAAGTATATACGTATGGATTATAATTAATAATTTTTTTTATCAATTTGGTTGATAAACACGTTCAAAATTCTTTATAGATCATGACTTGCGCAATGTTTCTCAATTGGAAATTATTATGTAACATGGAATTTCACGTTTCAATTTCACTTGAGGAGGAATGGATGAAATTCTTTTTCCATCTCGTCATAATCTATAGGCGTAGTTGGAGTAGATGTATGAAATGAATCAGTTTCAAACTCATCCATGTATTGATAACCGAACGAAGTCCATGTAGGTGTTGTCATTCTTGCAGGAGCGTATCGATCCACACGAAATAAGCAGTTGTATAAAGTTTCAATTTCTTTCTCCCTGCTTTTGAATTGTTCGCTAATCTCTCCGCATTCGTGCTTCTGTTGATTCGCTCTATAATGAGCGTAAAGGATTCTTTGCACTAGCAAAGGGTATTCTATTGATTTACGTTTAACATAACTATTGAGAGCAACTTTTAATTTTAATAGTTCGGCATCTACAACTTTAGAACGAAATAATGCATATATAAAATACACGAATTTCTCACACTTTGATGGTTGATCAAGTTTTCTTGCTGTTGTATTATTAGCAAAAGGATATGACAGGAGTTTTTCGCTTGAATCGTATATTCTTCTGAAAAGACAATTCTTTTCATCTATAAGACGAAAATTGATTTCTTCAAGTGCTTCGTCTAAAGCCGATCTGCCACTCAAAAAGAAATACCTCATTTCGCGGACGAATTCTCTATTCATCTGTACAAATTTCGGCGTGTACGCATTTACATTCATAAATTTGTCTTCTATGTAGGGAATATAAGAACGAAAAAATGACGAGCATTTATCTTTATTGTCTACATAAGAAAGACGACTCGATACCATGAAAAGTTGTTTGGAAAACGCGAAATGTTCAGACGAAAGCTTGCTAACAAAATTTATGAACGATGATGGAATAAGATTTTCTACTGGCGGGGTGACTGTAGGTTTTGAATTCAGCAGAGGTGAAGAGGTGTAACACAGTTTCATAATCGTTAATATACACAATACACGATGGATTAAAAAAAAAAAAACATTTTGAACATTTACTTATACGTTTCAACGCGAAAAAATTCAAATGAAGAAATACCGAAATTATTAATTCATAAAATCAAGACGAAAAGTAGATACTTAGTTGATAAGTTTCTATCGAAATGGTTGTAAATTTTTTCGATATTGCGATAGATAGTACAGAGTTCTCTTTTCTTTATAAGTAGATATTTTAATTAGGAATCAAATCTGAAGAGATAAATAGATAATTCTTTATAGTGAAGATTAAAAGTAGATAGGTATCTTCTTCATTAATATTACCATAGATGAAAGTGTATTAAAGATGGTGAGGTTAAAGGGGACGTTTAATTGTTTCTATTTTCAAGGCAAGAGTTGCCCAATAGATTGTGCACTCATTGAGTTTTGTGCTGTAGGAAACCATTTCCAACCTTTCAGACATCAATCTTTTAACCGTGGTTTGTCCGAAAGGTTTTGAATGAATGTAGGAATGGATCTGTAGAATACAAAGGATTATATTGGATTTTTTTTTTGTATTTTTTGTTACCCTCTAATAACTCAAATTTGATAATAATTATGGGCACATATTATTACTGTGTGGAAGAATCATGATATAACTTCAATCTGCTATTACAAGTGATTTTGCAGAAGATTGAGGAAAGGGATTATCACTCTCAAGTTGTAGAGAGAAATGTTTCTGTTATAACTTCATATATAGAAGTTTAATTTTCATAGGTCTAGTTGGAATAAAAATAACTTTTGGAACAGAAAACAGATCATTAAATTTCAAAAATTATCCATACCTATCTCCTCAATTAATCTATCCACAACAACTTCATATGCAGGATAGTTAAGAAACAATAATAATGACCTTTTGAATTTGAGTCACAATGGAAGGGCAAAATTTGAGGACAGCTTGAGGAGACTCAACTTGGCCAGATTTTATGAACATGAAATCGCATGTTACTGGAGTCAAGAAGTACCTACCACATAATATAAATTTTCCCCTTATAGGTGGTGTTTCCAGAGCATAAATAGAAGTTTCTAGCCTCAGTGCCAAGTGTTAGTTGGAAGAAATTATAAACAGTATCTGCACTCCTTGACATGAACCAATAAAAAAACCAGCTCGAATAATGTACTATATGACTACTTAAGTTCATTTTTTACTATCCAGGTATAGATAAGAGATTAGAATTACATTATGCGATAGTTTTGTCGTGCACAGTACCAAGTATTAAGCTATTAAATAAGAACTTAATGTTCATATTATGGAGTCTCATTATAGCGATAGTATGTAGTAAGAATAAATAAATGATTTAAAATTTTATAAAAAAATTGTAATTTAATTTTAAAATACAAATTATACAATATTTTAAAATTATTAGTTTCAATTTACATGTGTACAAAATTGAAAGTTTCAGTTTTTGTGGAAAAAGGAAATTATCTATAAATTATTAAATTACTAGAAAAAAATAAATAATTTATTATAAATATTCTCATTAATTTCAAAATGGAGACTTGCTGAGAAAATTTTATATTTAGTCATTTACATACTTCAGTAACTGTTTTATTTTATAATAAGGAAAAGATGGCATTTTTCCATAATCTGAAATTTGAAAAATTTTCATTAGAACAAAATGAATACGTACATTGGTGATCTTCAATTTTTTTTTCAACTATTAAATTACAATATACCTTTCGAAGAAGACGTTTCTTCGTTTTGTTTTAAATTCCTAGCTTTCCTTTTGTTCGGGCCTTCTCCCAAAAGAACGTCTGATCTGTTAACACACACCATGCCATAGACTTTGATACCGGGTACGCTGGCGTAAGTAGGCTGATCATGACTGGTTGGCCCTTCTAGAAGTGATACAGAGGTTAAGTCAATAAAAGCACGTAGTACAAAACATCTCTTTCTAACTCAGCGTGTGTGAATATCAAGATACATTGTTTTATTCATTCTATCATAAATGCTTTATCATTAAAGGCGAAATTATCATTGTAAATGCTCGGTTCATTGATAAGCACCGATTGTAATCCGTATCGTTTCATGCGTGTGTAACTATTGTCAATATAAAAGGTTTCAATTTACCTAGTATACTCGTATCTGGGCAATGACAAATGACCAGATAATGCGATTTTCCCGTTCGTACGTTTTGTAAGGCTAATAATGACCAGTCTCTGGGTGCTCTGCATATTCTCATGTCTTTGACTGGTTCGCAAGTTTTTACCAGAGTTAGTACCTGAAAATGATGAAAATATGGTGGTGGTTAGAATGGATATTATAGTATGATTTGCTTATAGAGAATAATTTTTTGTCAGTTTAATTTATTGAATATTAGTTAATATTTTTTCTTCTCTCCTCTTTATTTTCATTTTAATTTTTTTTTTTTTTTTTTATTAACATCAAAAATAAATTTACAATGTGAACATTTATTGTGGTAGAAGTCAAATTCTGTGTTCTGCTACCACTCCTCTGCTCCCCCAGCTATTTTGAGAAAGCAATGTTGACTAATTTTAGGATTTTTCAACAATCAAAAAGCAGATAATAATGGAGTTTTGTTCATTTAGAAAGTGTAGTGCCTTAGGAATTAACAATGTTGACCAATTCTTTGATTTTTCGAGTATCGAAAATTCGATAAAAATTTTGTTTTGCTAATAATAAAATTTATTGTGTTAGGAGTTGAATATATTATGAATTTTAAAACTAATACTCCCCATCTTCCACCTCAAGAGACAAAAGTTGACTATTTTTATGTTTTGTCTATGAAACAAAATCAATTGTGTATCCATTTTTGGTAAATTAATTATTTTTTATCTAAAAATTAAATTTTGCTATTCAATGTTTAAAAAAGTTTTATATGGCAGATTGTGGTGTTCTTTCAATTTTAAAATTTTATTTGCCTTTCGGAATTATTGCTTTTAATCATAAAAATAAAAATAAATTTGGATTTGCAAAGTTTTCAATATTTAACGAGTAAACATTTTTTCGATCAATTTGTAATTCCTGGGGATATTTGAGGCATTTGCAAAAATAATGTATTATTGACAAATGCATGATATACCTATATGAAGATAATATTTATTTTTAAGTGAATTTACAGCTCTTGGACACTGTAAACACATAATACGTAGTTTTTATCTTTCAGGGGTTCCTAACGCATCCAATAATATTTGTCACATGAACTATATTATCTCATTTATAAACTGAATGAGTGATAGTCATTAAAAAAAAAAATAATTTTTTGTTCGGTTTTCTATGCATAAATAAATTTAAAAAATAATACCAGCCAATGCTTTAGGTATATTATGCTATTTTAAAGTTGAATAAGTATTGACAGCAGTAATAGATTTAGGAATAGGCAGCATTAATTTGCATACTTGGAGGCCAAAATTTTGGGACTAGTATTCTGTAGCGATCTTCAAAAAAATTATGAAGAATATTAACATCGCAGATTTTAGATTTTTTTCTCCTTTTTTTTTTCGTTAATTTTCTATATTTTGATTAAAAAATTTCACCCAGCAAACAAGATGATTTTTGTATGCTTCATAATGAAATCAAAAAAATGTGAAATTTTGAGATCTTTTTAAAATTTAGGAAAAAATTATTTTTAGATAATGTGGAATTTTTTTGATCGTTTTTCAGTTTTTTGAATTTTTAATTTTTCTTCATTTTTTTAATGTTACAAAGAAACCTTGACGTACTCGATTTTAATTTAATTTTTTTTTAACGTGTTATAATTTATTGTGTATTTTGCTTTTCACATGTGTCTATAAAAAACTGAGACTTTATTTTTTTTTAAATCGTCTATGAATAATTCGAAGCTATTTTCCAAAAACATAGATTTTTGAATGATTTTTTTTAGCCAAAAAATTTTATTCATTTTTATACGTAGATAGTTATGTGTAACTCACGCTCCATAAGTGAGGAAACATCTATGAATGTTTTTTTTTTTAACTGAGTTTTTAATTAAAAACGATATCTGTTACAGCCTACTTCATTTGGGAAAGACAGATCTCAAAAGAGAGGATTTTATATCTAATCATATGGCAAATGTCCAATTTTCTGGTATGTGGCAGGTATGAATGAAAATTGCTAAAAATTTAATGAAGGACTCTTTGTGTAGTTTCACAAAATGATATTTTTTTTTTTTTTTTGTTTTTTAAAATCATTCGAAAATGGCGGTTTACTCAAATGTTGAGAGTAGATAATAGCTCAAAATTTTCGTTTTTGATTCCATATTAAGGAATAAGTCAACGTCATCAATATAATATCTAAACTTAGGCATTCGAATGCATGTGGAGAGAGTTAGGGCAAAACATTTCTTGAACCAATCTCTAATATCCCTTCACCAAATGAACGTCGTAAGTGGAGTTAGTTGACAACCAGAATATGAGCCCTCAAATTCGGTTCAAAAGGGATCCAAAATGGTGAAAAGCCAAAACTTGAGGAAGCCTTGAGGAGCCTAAAGGGGTTCAGATTTGATATATGTGAACTCATATGATTACTAAAAATGATAAAAACGCTGTGTAACAATTCTACCTTCATATGTGATCTTAGAGGGAGAAGTAGGAGGAAAAGTTATTACCCTGAAAATCTGGATTTTTAATTATTGAGTCACATGATAAAATGAACTCAGGTGACTGAGATATTTAAATTTTAGCTTTTCAAGTGAATATAGAGAGGAGTTAGTGCGGAAAACGTCTTTTGGAGGGGATCACAGCCAGGAATTTCGTGAATCTTGCAAATCTCCTCACCATATTGACATAGAGAAGTCAAACTTTTTACGTGGCATTGGTTGGAGACCGGAAAACTACTCCTGGAATTTGCGTCAATATGGATTCAAATCGCAAATGGCAAAAATTTGAGATAGGTTCGAGAAGTCAAAAGCTGCTAAAATTTGAAAAATACGTGCTTTTGATATTTTTGAGTACAAAAAACACGACGTATTACAAATTAAACTTTCTGGATGTTTTTGGGAGAAATAATGGGCGGAACTCAGTAATACATGTTGCCTGTAGGCTTGAAAAGTTTACTCGATAAATTATCTGGAAATGTAAACAAACTCCAATTAAAAATTCAGCTCCACTTATGCAGCATGACTGCGTACACTTTTTTGGTTCCTCTAATTACGTCATGGAAAAAACAAAAATTATAATTTTCAATTTATCAAGAACTGAATCAATTTTTTTCCCTTAGACCACAATATTAGTTATTTTATGAATGGAGAGGGGGGGAGGGCTGGATGATGGGAGATTAAAAAATGCATGTAATTACATGCCAAAGAGGACAAATAAATCAATCAGTCCGTCACTGTGAATGAGTGATACTTCGGGAACTCCTAAGGAGCTTAAATTGGATCAGGTTTCTTTCTCGAGTTCAACAACACTGAAATTAAATCCATAAAATTCTCGTGTCACAGTGTTTGTAATAAAACTCCTCCGAAATGGTTGACCGATTCTTATGAAATTTTGTGTGTATATTAAGTACGTTTGAGAATAGAACATAATTTATTTTTCGTACCCCTAAATTTCAAAATGGCGGAGCGCTCAAATTTTGAGGGGAGCTGGAGAAGAAGCAAATAGTTCAAATTTTTTGTTTTTGATCACATATGAAAAAGTGAGTCACGGAAACCAACATACCCAAATTTAAGCTTCTTAAGTATATTTTAAAGGGAGTTAGAGCGGAAAACAGATTTTTGAGGAAGTTTTGGGTCATGAAATTTCTTGAATCTTTCATATCCTCTCACCAAATCAATCTTTTCCCCTACGTGTAGCGCGAGAAGTTATTCATAAAATTCGCTCAAAATGTGGTGAGAGACTTTTCTTAAAAGTGCATAAAAGGCACTTTTTTATTTTTTCGAAAAAATTCAAAATGGCGTATCACTCAAATTTTGAGGGAGGTTGAAAAAGGTACAAATAGATCAAATTTTTCTTTTTTGATCTCATATAAAAGAGTAAGTCACGGACATCAACATATCCAAATTCGAGCTTCCTAAGTGTATTTTGAGGGGAGTTACAGCAGAAAACAGTTTTTTGAGGAAGTTTTGAGTCATAAAATTACTTGAATTATTCATATCTCCTCACCAAATCAACTTAGAGAGATCAAACTTAGTGTGTGGAGTTAGTTAGTGACCAGAATATGACCTCTTTAATTTGGATAAAAATGGATTAAAATGGCGAATTATCAACATTTGAGTAGAACTTGAGGAGCCTCAAATTTATAAAAATTTAATTAATCTTCAATTAATCCTCATACATGATGTTGGAGGGGAGAAGGAGGGGTTATGGACCCCAAAATGAGTGGGTGTAAAGAGATGTCAAAAAATTCTTATTGTAGTGTCATATGACAAAATGAGTCCGAGTGACTAAACTTCCTTAATTTCAGGCTTTCAAGTGCATTTGGAGGGAAATTAAAAATAATTTTTATGGCAAAACAACGTTTGCTGGGTCAGCTAGTATTTTATTAATAATTTATTGAGAAGGTTTTTTTTTAATCAATTAAAAAGGGTTTCTAGATCTCCCGAATAATGAATAAAATGATATCTAAATTTATCTTCCTCTTCAATCTACAATATATTATACAGGCACCAAATGCAAAGTACAACAGATTGTAATTTCTTTTAAATCAGATGAAAATACAAAAAATTTTTTTTTTATTACCATTGTTTTACATTCTGTAACACATATCTGCCATCTTAACGGAACCTTATAATGCTTCAAGATGAAATTATGGTTCAAGAAACATTGGAAAAATTTTTCATAATTCCAAAAAAATAATTTATAGAGGTAATTAATGAAACTAATTTTTGAATAAATATAATGGGCCTTCATTCGATTCAAACCCCAGTGTAGAACTTCACGAATTAGCAAATTATAATGAGAAAAAATTATATTTACTTTTCCTCTGGAATCTACGGATAACTCTGTGGTATGTAGATCGTCGGAATTGAGGCTGGCCGAGCAAGGTTCTCGGTATCTGGAGGGGCAAGCGCATAAAGGCTGCGTGTAGTTTAATCTAACGTATACGGCGCTGCATACCTAAATGCCGAACAAACTGCATTTAAAATAAAATTGAACAATTACCAAGATAATAGGAGATACTCGGGTATTTAATGGTAGGAAAATAAAGGAATGAAATAGTCACGCATTAGATGCAGGTATCGCGTACATAGTTACATACCGTATACAGTACTGGTATACGGTATAGAGGATTTCTCAGAGATAGCCAAGGCGGGCGTAATGACGCGAGTAAATCTATCATTAGGTAATTAAATTATACGTACCTGTTGGACGGCGCACTCTGGAAGCAAATACATGTGTTGATTGTGCGGATAATAATGGTATTTTGTTGGTTTAGCGATCGCGCCCACGCTGTGCGTTAACGACGGTTCCGTTATCGGCGATGATGGTGTCGAAGATAACGAAGATAACGGCGCTCTTAAAATAACATTCTAAACAAAAAGGCAACGCGTGATTAAGAAAATTAAAAAGCATGCGTATAGTACACGTGATTGAATAGAGGCCAGTTCTGTGTTCTCGGAGTCCGCCATATCGATTATTAACGCCGAGACCGTATCGGAATACGATTGGAAATTTATTAGAGTTAACCCCGGGGCTCGAAAGTCTGTGAATTCTCACGCGAGCTTTAATCGCGTGATCGTTTGCATAAGCTATTGGCAGCGACTTGCGTGAGTATGTGAAAATTACCCATTTGGTGAACAGGTGCCTAGTGTTCACGGGGTAGTGAGCACCGAGCACCTAACACCCGTTCGTGTGGTCCGTGAAAATGATGTCAACCTGTGGAGTATTACTAGAGAGTGATTAAAAATTACCTCTTCGGATTTCGGCCTGTCTTTGTGACTGTGATAGTGTGAGTTAACAGTTCCCATCCTGTCTCGCGGTAAAGTGCTACCGCTCACCGAGTAGTACTCGTTGATGGTTGTCATGGCCGGTGTCGGCGCTGTCGTCGCGTTATAATCGTCTAAACCGGTCGCCGAAATGTCTGAATCTGTTTCGTAGTTCGATGTCATCAATGTAGTGATATCGATGATATCGGCGTGACACCATAGTGATGTGCAGTACACCATTGAGTACACAATCAGCAATTTAGAAAACGTCATGCTCGTTTCCGATATTGATACGTGCTTCGTGTCGTTGCTGGTTCGTTTTCAGTGGTCCTATAGTAGATGGAACTCCGATGTAGTCAGGAGGACATTGGCATCATCTGCGAATTAAACGGATGCTCAAGAATTAGGTAGTCATTAAGGCAAATTGTGCGTTTAGTTACGTTGTTCGATGGTGTACAGTTATTAGGTGGGGTTTTTTTAGTGGACTGGTTAACGATTGGAGATGTTCGCTGGTGCGATTCTGTGTGGTAATTTTTTTAATCGATTGATTCGATGGACAAATACGAAGAATCATTTGCATATTTTTCGATGATTTTTTAGCTGAGTTTTTGGCTTAAAAACGGTAGCTATTACAGTCTACTGAGTTGGGAAGGAGGTTGGGACAGGGTAGTATCTTCAAATCTTTGGGTTTCAGACCATTTGTGATCATCTGGAGAATGTCCAACTGTTTGGTATATTTTTTCCACTACGCGTAACGGGAGCGTATTTGTGAAATTTACTAAGAATTTTGCGAGAGACTCTCATTCTTTGTTTTTTTGATAAAATTCAAAATTGCGGATCACTCAAATTTTGTGGGAGGCTGAAGAAGGGGCAAACACCTCAAATTTTTTGTTTTTGATTTCATATGAAAAAGTGAATTATGGACACAAACATATCTAGATTTCAGCTTCCTAAGTGCATTTTGGGAAAAGTTAGAGCAAAAACCAGTTTTTTGAGGAAATTTTGATTTTTGTCCCCCACTCGTAGCGAAAGCAGGTATTTATGAAATTCGCTCAAAACTTGGTGAGAGACTCTTCATAGAAATACAGCATAATGACTTTTTCGTTTTTGCAAAAAAATTCAAAATGGCGGATCACTCAAATTTTGAAAGGAGCTGGAGAAGGGGCAAACGTTTCAAATTTTTTGTTTTTGATGTCATATAAAAGAGTGAATTTTGGACACTAATATAATTATATTTCAGCTTCATAAGTACATTTGGAGAAGTGCTAGAGCAAAAAATGACTTTTTGAGGAAGTTTTGAGTCATGAAATTTCTGGAATCTTCCATATATACTCACCAAATTAACCTAGAAAGGTCAAACTTTGTATGTAGGGTTAGTTAGTGAACAAAATATGACCTTTCGAATTTCGGTCAAAATGAATCCAAAATGGCGGATTATCAAAAAATGGGTACAAAATGGCGGATTAGCAAAAGTTGAGTAGAACTTGACGAGCCTCAGAATGGTAAAAATGTGATTAAACTCATATGATTATTGGGTATAAGACGTATGCTACATGTATCCCAAATTCACTTTCACATATAATGTTGGGGAGGAGAAGGAGGGGGTATCGACGAAAAATGTGGTGGGGTACACGAGATGTCGAAATTTTTTTATTGCGGTGTCATGTGATAAACTGAGCCTAACTCGCAACCTGTTCCAATTTCAGCTTCACTAGTATATTTGGAGGGGGACTAGAGCAAAGAACAGCTTTTTGAGGATATTTTAAGCTATGAAGTTTCTGAAATCGTCCATATATCCTCACCAAATCAACCTAAAAGGGTTCAACCTTGTATGTGAGGTTAGTTGGTGACCAGAATATGACCTCTTGAATTTGGGTCAAATTGAATCCAAAATGGCGGATTATCAAAATTTGAGTAGAGCTTGAGCAGCCTCAGATTAGTAAAAATGAAAATAATATGAACTCACATGATTATTATTGATAAGAAGTATACAATATCCTCAACTCATTTCCATCTATGATATTGGAGGGGGAAGGAAGGTTTATCAACGTCAAAATGTGGTGGGATGCATGAAAGTCGAAAATTATTTATCGGTAAGTCATAGGATAAAATGAGCCCAAGTGCTAATTTGTTTTGATTTTGCCTTCCCAAGTTAATCTGGAGAGGAGTTGAAGCAAAAAACTGCTTTTGGAGGGGAAATTGCTGCAGGAAATTCCATAAATTTTTAATATCTCTTCACAAAATCGGCCATGAAAGGTCAAAGTTCTTGCTAGAGGTAGTTGATTAGCAGAATATGACTTCTTCAATTTCAGTCAAAATGGATTCAAAATGGCTGATCAAAAAAAATTGAGGATAATTTGAGGAGCCTCAGGCAGTTATAATTTGAGAAATATATGTTTATATGATTATTGCGTGACAAGAAAGGCTACATTTGTTCCGAATTCAGCATTCCAAGTGGTTTTGAAAGAGGTAGGGTAGGGTTTCAGACTTAAGATTGGGTGTTGCTTGTGCACATGAAGAGGTTAGCTACGTTATTTGTAAAACTGAACAATCTCCAGTTAAAAACTCAGCTCCAGTAATGCGGCATGGCTGCTTACGTTGTTTTTTTTTGTATTGAAATGTATTAGGTATACAGTGTATCGAACATTGGTAAGTTGTAGGTTCCTAATCGATACTCTCTCTTAGAATGAAAATAAATTATGAAAACATTGAGTAGTGATAGTACTGGTTCGAAAGAACAAAAAACTTTATGTATACATATGATCTAATCTTAATATTGAATGGGCTGTGACGAGTTGAAGTCGGTAAAATTGTAATTTTTCGTCAACTTGGTTTTTTTTTTTTGCAAAAAATTCAAATTAGTTCAGTTGAAAAGCCTTACTAGTTTGTAAAACATGAAGTCAGCTTTATCTAAATCGTTAGCTGTAAATTCACGTAGTTTAATCAAGAAATTGAAAGAGCGAAATTCGAAAATCTAAAAATTCTGAATTTCTTGAATTTCGTTTCTAAATAAAGGCCCTTCGGTTTTTAGATTAGGTCATATGTACACATAAAAAATTTTGTTTGCCTATCTAAGGCTTACAAATTAAGCATATTTTTTGGTTTAGGCCAGAGTTTGTATTCTCTAATTTTAATTTAATTCGTCGATTTTTAATGAAGTCTTTTTTAGCTGGATTTTTGATTGAAAACGATAGCTATTACAGCCTACGTGATTTGGTGAGAAGAGGTAGGAGGATGGGGAGGGGGATTTTCAAAGCATTGATTTTCAGACCTCTTAGAATTAAATGGCAAACGGTCAATTTTTTGACATAACATTTTTGTATTAAAACTTCTTAGATTATTAGACGAATTTCACTGTTTAGGCCTAAGGTTTGGCGGAGATAGGAAACATTAGAGGCTGAAACACTTCATATAACGAATCAGCCTCCTGGATTGTTTTCATACCTACATCTTATTGAGTAAACAATTTTCCAAAAAAAAAAAAAATTCATCTAATTTTCTAACCTCTCCCAATAAATCAGGAGTCAACAAAAAAAAGGATGAATATTGCTTTTTCGATTGATAATGTATCAGAAATAAAAAATTATACAACGTCCTCAAACCTACCCATGTTCCATTAAGTATCATCCCTGTTCAAAGATTCAAAATATGTAAATGTAAATTATTTGTAAAAAATGAGAATCATTCAATTTCGATTGAGCTTTTGCGGGTATTGATCTTCATTTTGCTCAAATATGTATTCAAGTTTTCCCCATTCAGCATGATACCAACCTTCTCCAAGGTTATGTAATGGAACTTACTCTTGAAAAATTTAGAAAATTTGAACTTGTGCCTAATTTTGAGAAATAATAAGTTGAAGTAGAAAGTATAAATGTATGAAACATTATACCAACCATATTTATTTCCAATGAGGTTCCAGCCACTTTCAATTATTTGAAGTGAAATTCGTAATTCTTATAAGTTGAAAAGAAATTTATTTTTTACAAATTTGTTGAATCGCTTTGATCACGAATAGCATTAAAATTCAAACTTATAATCTTTTTCTGGGTGAAGGAGCCTAACCACTTACATGTGCAGTATATTTATGTAATATAAATATTAAAAAAAAATTTTGTTACACTTTTACTCTTTAGAAAATAATAAACAGATAATGCCCTCATATAATTATATGAATTTTCTTTTAAAATTTTTGCCCTATCTCAACCTCCAGGTTAGGAAAACAAATTTGTAAAAATTATTTGAAGAATGAAATTTGTAGAAACTGAATAAAAATTCAAGACAATTCGTAGTAATTTTTTTTTAAATAAATAATTGCTGTAATTATCTGTAATTTTCTCAAAGGTTCTATGAATGCTCTGTCTTCTCCCCTCACCTTTGGTTAAATGAAATATTTACTCAATATTAGAGTCGATGAATAATTAAATGAGTAGTTTGTTTTTACTGGATATGAATTAAAACTGATATTGATTTAAAAGTTATGCTTTATTTTTTTCAATTCCCAGTACACTGTATGAATTTTAATTATAAAAAAAATCGAAAGTGACATAAAATTACACTTTTAATTTTTTTTGTTTTAATAAACAATAAAAATTATAATTAAAAAAAAAAACGAGAGTAACATAAAAATTCGCTTCTTTTTTATTCTTTAATATACAAAAGAAATTCTAACAATTATAAAATCAATATTAATGTAAAAATTATATTTTTGATTATTGTGTTTTGATAAACAATATGAGTATTTTTTCTTTTTGTACAGCTCTAGCCTAGATTTTGTAATACAAAGCAATATAAAAATTACACTTTTTATTATTTTTTTCAAGTTGTAATAAACAATGCGAATTTTTAAGTAAAAAAAAAATTAATCATAATTTTTTAAATTTTTTTTCAAACAATTAACACGACTTGTTATTTCATTAAAAAAAAAATTAATAAAATAAAATCAAAAAAGAAAACACTTATATAGCAAAAAGTAGTACAGAATTACCCATGACTTTCTTTTCATGCGAGGAATGAATTAAAAAATGTATAAATAAAAACCTAAACATATAGAGTAAACATCTATTCTGAACTCACCCGCAATATAATAAAATTTAAAAAAATGCACGATCCTACGAACAGGTGAACTTTATTATTCATTCGAAGGCACGATAATTAACTACAATAGTACGATGTGGCTGCTTAAGAACGACGATATAATAATAGGTAATTGAAAATAGTCGAAAAACTAAATCGCGAGAAATTACAACGCAACAGAGAGAGAAATAAAGAGAGATATAGGAAAAAAAATGAAAAAGAAAATCTAGCACTAATTAAAATTACCATAAGATAGTGTTAACTTACGAGCAAAAACTGGAAAAACTATAGCACGTGTTCGCACTTAACCGAGTTGTGTAATTCTTTATTATGAGGAGATATAATATCAAAGCACCTTCGACTGGAACTGGTTGTTGTATTCGCTGGTTTAACGGTTACGAGCAAGGGCAGGGGCAACAACACTTTTAAAGAAGATGAACCACATAACTGATTCTATACTGGAAGAATAAAAAGATGTACGTAAAGTGTATTGATCGCAGTATCTTTTTTATCAATCTGGTTTCTGTTTACGGTTTGATTTATATTCACGTACGCGTTCGTCAGTTTATTAAATAGGATGCTCGCAAAATAATCGTACACTGTTTTTTTTCTTTCGTGTAAACGAATATTTAGAGAGCGACGGGCGACGAACGTGAAAACTGGTTGGTGGAATTTCCCTTTCGATGAAATTCGTTGATTGCTTTTAATTAAGTCGATTACGAACGCCGACAATGTCAATGAAATTAATATTCTTATTAAGATCGACGATATTAATCGGCGAGTAGTTATTACTTTCAAATTACGAGTGAAAATCGACGATGCTCCGATTTTGGAGAAAATATCATTAATCAACGCGCAGTCTAATATTTGAAAGCGCAGACGATGAATTCGACTGAACTGGTGGGATGTTGTGAAGGACATAGTGGAACGGAGCTTTATCGGAGCTTACATCTGGTGTGTATTCGGTGGTTTTCGGATGGTCTATGGTCGGCTCTTTTTGGGGGAAATTTATGGTGCTTACCTGAAAAGTAGACGTTTCACCGAAACCAGATAATCTCGCGATCTTCGGTGCCTCATGAAGTCAAGACTTGCAACCGAGCTCGTGTCGAGTTCGTCGAGTTAATCGCATGAACGTGCACCTTTGTCGCGAATGATGACGACGATAAATAATCCGATACGTCACTTCTGTTTGTGCTGGCGGAATGACATAAAAGTGTCAATGAACGCAGCACGTAGGGTACGATAAGATCTGCATACTATGGAGCAGTCTACCCGGTGCATCTGCCACATCCCGGAACTCTTTGGAAAGGTCGAGACGGCAGACTAAAGTGTATTAATTAAATGAAAGGTAACCCGAGAAATGGTGATTGGTGGTAATAGAGCCAAGAAGAGGTAGATTTGGGCCAAAGTATTTTTGAAAGCGTTGCGACCACTTGCAATCCAGTAACCTATATTACCCTGGTGCCAGTCAATGACCAATTTATACACGAAAATAACCTATAAGAGTGGAAAAATAATAATCTGCCGGTTAGAGCTGTATAATTGAAGCTTTAAGCAGCTCATTGAATATGGCTGCAGGCCTCGAGAGTAATATGGTACGGTTGGATGCGAATGTAACATCTGCAACTTGAAGTGTCGGCAAATCATAATATTTATATCTACACCGACGTTCGATCAATTCCAATTCAACTTGGCGATATCTTTCGATAATGTTGCTGGTGCTTAGATGCTCGAATGCAGTTGGTTATTCAGTTTAACGCCTTGATCTTAGAAATACCCGTTAGATCGATACGCATTTAAAATAGATGCCGAATAACATCAAAGTCATCCTCGAACGTAGAGCGTTGAAATTTTTGATTTTCATTCAAATAGGTATAACGTAAGATCAACGTCCATCGAAGCATCAAAGAACGGTGATTTTTCGCGTTGCTTCGTCTGGTCTGTGGCGATTACGTGGTGATGAAAAATTCAATGTCATTTTTTTAAATGAAGAAAATTATGTAATAAAATTTATCTTATAATTTTTTTTTGTATCACAATTTCTTAATCATAATAATTTCTTTTCAATTGTTTAATAGTATGTTTATACTTTTTATACATTTTTTTAGAATATTGTACTCAACATTTTTTTAGTAAAATTCTTTTTATAATAATTTTTCAAACATAATATACTTTTTTCAATTGCGTTACATAGTCAAATTTCTATAGTCAGTCTAGTCTAACAACCCAGAATATCAATTGAAAAAAAATATAATAAAAAAAAATAATAAAAAAATGATGAGCATGCTATAGGTAAACCTTTTATGTATTTTTTTTTGAAAATAATTTTTTTCATCATTTCTTAATCATAAAATATTTCTTTAAATTATGTGATAATGAATATAATTAAATTTTTTTTTTTCACAAAAAACTTTTTTTAAATTCTTTTGTAGAATAATTTTGTTCTCGACATTTCTTTAATAACATTTTTAATGTCATAATATCTTAATCAATTTTTTTTCAGTTGTGTTTTAATGAGTCGGCTTAATCTTTTTTTTATGCATTTCTATAAAAATAATTTTCTTCAAATAAAGTTTTTTGATACTATCATAGATTAACCATACATAAATAGCCCACCGGTATATCGAATTTATCACTCATAAATGTTGAAAAAGGAGCCAGAAAGTTTTTTATTAATATCTAGGCAAAAAATTGAGTTAGAGTGTTCGGAAATGGCTTATTCGAAAGAGCTCAACATTTTATACATGATTCAATACTAAAATATTATTGCCATCGATGTGAGTCTCGAGTTATTTTAATAAAACTAATTCATTTTTTCGAGCGCTCTCTGTGAATGAGCTCCAGTACTAAGAATAAATTAGACTTATTGCTTGGTTTTTTGCAAATATCTCAAGAAAGAATATAGATAAAAACTTTACAAGTAGCTCAATCGAAAGAGCATAAAATTCTGAATGTGTTTCACTATTAAAAAACAATCGTTATTGATTTACTTTTTGAGATAATTCATAGTAAAGTAAAAAAATCGTTTTTCGAAATTAATTGCAAAAGTAAACGGACAGGAGTAACTTTAGAAAAATTAAATGATTCTCTATTCCAATCTCTTTAAAATGAGTCATTTGCAAGCCCTATATCTTGAATTGTTTCCAAGATATTAGCAAAAAACGATTCCAACTCAGTTTTTGAGTGATAAAAATTTAACGTACGGTGGGCTATCTATGTATGTTTCATCTATGATACTATCTATTTTTTATATAATTTTTTACTTGCTTACTTTTTTTTTTTTAATTATAATATTTTTTTTAAATTTATATGATAATAAAGTAATGTAGCTTTTATAATTTTTTTTTATAATTTTATTTTATAAGTGACTTTTTTTTTCAAAATCATAAATTTTTAATGATAATATTTTTTTTTCAGTTGCGTGATATAATCTTCTATACATTTTTTAAATCATTTTTTTTCACATAACATTTTAAAATTTTGTTTTATACTGCCTTCTTTAAGGGGAGTGGGGGGTAGGATATAAAATTTTTTGGTTGAATGCATACAGTGCACAGACGGACATTTTTAAGACTTTTTTATATTACGCATTTTTTTTATATGTAATTTTTTTTTTTTTAATTCGGAAACTAGATTCATTTTAATTTTTATTGCAAGAAATTTGAAGTCTTGATTTTTGAAAAAAAAAAATGCATGCAGTTCTCAAAAAATAAAATGAAAAATCATACTGAATTTTTATGATGTCATTCTGCGAAAAATATTAATAGATGTTTTGGAAAACAAAAAATTGAAACATCAAGATTGTGGGAAAAATACGATTTTTGCTTTATGCCCCGTTTCCAGAAAAACTATGCAACCCTTGAGGATCTTTTTGAAAAATTTGTATTCAGGAGTGCCTGGTCAATGATTTAATGCAAGGATTTTGCAAAATTCCTATTTCATCTCAACAACTGTTGAACTTTCTCATAATTTTCGTCATGTTACTTCAGTCAATTCCATAAAAACCACCACCAAACTAAAATTTTACAAAATCCTCCCATTAAATCATTGACCAGGTACTCCTGAATAATTTTTATAAAAGATCCTCCTTCGTTGCATAGTTTTTCTAGAAACGGGGCATAAAGCAATAATCGTATTTTTCCCAAATTTTGATGTTTCAATTTTTTGTTTTCCAAAAAGTCTATTAATATTTTCCCCAGAATGTCATCATAAAAGTTTAATATGATTTTTTATTTTATTTTATGAGAACTGCATGCATTTTTTTTCCAAAAATCAAGACTTCAAATTTTTTGCAAAAAAAATTAAAATGAATCTAGTTTCCGAATTAAAAAAAAAATTTACATATTAAAAAAAAATGAGTAATATAAAAAAGTCTTAAAAATGTCCGCCTGTGTACTGTATGCATTCAACCAAAAAATTTAATATCCAACCCCCCCCCCCCCACCTTTAATCACTACGACTATTACGCTAGCGTAACCTTTATATTTTATTTAGAAGTTTTGAAAATTAATTTTTTTTTTCTGTTGAAAAAATCAATATAGCTGCTAATTTGAAAATTTTCAAAATAATTTCAATATTTAGTTGATACATGCTATGGAATATTTTTCACTTTTTATGTAATTTAAATGATATGCTTTAAGTCGCATGAATGCTTCAATTATTGAGCAATAATTGCAGATTTCTGTCGTCGACATAAATTAATAATTATAAAAAAAAACATAACATTCATTCATTAACATTTTTCTTTGCTTATACTTTCGTCGAGGTTTATGCGTTTATTTGAGCTCAGCAGGTTTATAAATTAAATCGTAAAATTTAGATTGTATTTTTCGGATAAATTAATCGAAAATTGATACGATATCCATCATATTTCATAGATTAACTGTCTGATGTGTTTTTCATTCCACCAATCTTTAATATAGATATGGTAAACTTTTCCTTTTTAACCAATATTTGTTGGCTTTCTTAGTTATTTACTTTCAAGTTAGAAAGGTATGATATTTCGTTTGAGTATTAGAAAAAATGATGCATTAAGTAGCATTTGCATTGTGGTCAAAGTGGTCAGAGCGTAACTTCGATAACTTCGGATGTAGGTACAATGGAAATTCATTCTTGTTATCATATTTAAGGTGCCTATACTGTGGTTTAGATAGCGAAAGTGATGCGATAAAGACATGTAGGTACCTGCTGTGCTGCAGAAATCTCTCCCATATAGAAAGTAAATATTAGGTTCCTATTAAATGGATTTATGCTTTAAAGTGTTCGAATCTTGAATTTATTATTCAATTGTACTTGACTAATGTTGAACGAAAATTGGAGAAAATATCGAATCAACCATTGTTCAAATGAACCTTTATATTTTTTTAGCGGCTAGTGTGGTAAATTAAAGAATACTTTTCGTAGTTGAGTATTTTCAGATATCCAAGTAGTAAAGAAAAGCTCGAAGCAGAGTTGCGTCTTTGTACGATTGCAGATCAGAGTTTTATAATTAATTGGCCAATATCATTAATCATTATTCATCACGATATGAATATGTGTATGAGCCATGTGGAAATATGATATTACTGACTGAAAATTAGAAGGGGAGGTGGGCATTTCTGGGGATATGATGAAACATTTGGAATGATCCTATGAAAGAATGAAAAAATGTTTCAACGAGTCATTGCGTGTGTATAAAAATATTTTTCCATGTTTTATGTATCGGCATATTCAGCTTGTAGGGTAGGCAAACTATCACACACGAGTGTCACTTGAATAGCCCTGTATGTGGTATGATAGAGCTCATATTGAAGTGATACATCCTGTATATATGTATAAGTTTTTCCTTAGCTTATATGATATTGATCCCAAATTTGATAATAGCATGGATGCAAGTTGGTTTGTTCAAACTAACTAATTTCGGTGTGTTTTGTACATTTAAACAAACTAATTTCGTTAGTTTGTTCGTTCAAACAAACTAATTTCGTTCAAACAAACTAAAATTTTGTCAGTTTGTTCGTTTAAACAAACTAATTTCGTTAGTTTGTTCGTCGAAACAAACTAATTTCGTTGGTTTGTTCGTTTAAACAAACTTATTCAGTTCAAACAAACTAATTTCATTCAAACACGCTAATTTCGTTCAAACAACCTAAAATTTCATTAGTTTGTACGTTAAACAAAACAACTTCGTTAGTTTAAACAAACTAATTTCGTTCAAACAAACCAATATTAGAAATGTTATGAACCAAATCAACTTAGAGAGGTCGAACTTTGTATGTAGGGTTTGTTGATGACCAGAATATCACCTCTTAAATTTGCGTCAAAATGGATCCGAAATGGGGGATCATAAAAATTTTAATGACAAATGGTTTTGGAAGGGATAGGGTAAGGGTGGTAGTAATGTTATTTTGAAACCTGAACAAGTTCTAATTAAAAAGTCAGCTCCAGTAATGGAACTTGGCTGTTTATGTTTCTTTTTTTATTGTTATTTATCTTAAAATGGTAATTCATTTAAACTTTGAGAGAAACTCGAGAAGAAAAATACCTCAATATTTTTGTTCACCGCCTAACATGAGAGACTTTTTCAACATCAAGTGAATTTTGAGGTGAGCTATAGCAAGCAACGGTCTTCAGAGTAGAAAAAAAAAGTTTCATGAATTTATTGTTCTTTTATCCTGACCGAATGTACCTGCTTTGAAAGCTAAAACTTTGTATAATATGGAGTTAGTGTGGGATTTAGAATATGACTCCTTACATTAGCATCAGAATTCACCCAAAATGGCGTCTTGTCGGAGTCTCAATAGCTCCCTCTCAGATTTCCGAAATTTGATAAATATGGGCTTATGCTATTTCTATTTCTAAGGGATAGGCGGAGGTTTCAGACTTTCTACTGGGTGTGGTCTGTGGTACTTCACCTGAAGATGCCGTCAACGACGGCGAAACGTCGTGTATACCTTATATATTTTTTCAGTTTAAATTATACGAGTTTTATGTTCAATAAGACTTTAATTTTTTCATATGATTCCGCTCGTGTTACTGCAATTAATAAAAATTCTAAATATTCGATTATCTTAAATTTGCCCATAATCTCGCGATAAAGGAGGTAGAGAAATTTAAGAAAAGAAAGCGACCTTTAGTAGGTTGAAAATCTTATTAATCTCAAATATGTGTACTCGCACGACGAGGTGCTAAGGCGTGAAACAAAACGTGATAAAGATCAAAGCGACTTTTAATATTTATAGCGTAACTAGAATAACCGTGTGAAAATCTACCGCCTCTGGAAGTTTACGTGGAAATTCTGTGAAACAAAGTGTTTAAACGGATTCATCTACAGAGGTTACTCGTTGTATATGGCTGGAAACATCGTATAAATACCATAATGCCTGCCTTTGTTTTACACACGATTTAAATATTCACTGATGGTCCGACATGCGGATCGTAAATCGTGCCTGGCTGCGGAAGAAAAAACCGAGGGGATATACGCGATAATATTTCCGTAGTTTTCGTACGAATTGCGCTTAATTTAGGAAAAAAATGTGTTGAAAAAACGACTTCAAGCATGTTTAACTCTATTAACCGATTCGAAGCTTTGAACCAACAATGATGTAAAATGAGCTGATATTTCTCATGAAGCGTCTTCTCGAATAAACGAATATTTTTTGTTATTTTTTCGTGTACATGTTTTTCTATTACCCCGTAATAACATGCAATGATGCGGAAAACGCGCTGAATCACGAACAAAATTACCTACTTAAAATTGTTCGTGTTCTCATTTAAATGGGATTTTTAGAAGCTCTGTGGTTTGAAGAGAAAAAAAAACTATTTTAATTCTTGAACGGATAGCGGATGCAGGCGTGGGTTGTTTGATCGGTGAAGAAGTGCGGAATGAACTGCCATCTGAAATATCACTACCACGAGATGATTCGGTAGTAAGTACGAGAGTACAGCCTGCAGTTATTGGAATGATCGCTTTGCCGATTGTAATTAAGATCAGACGTATTCGTTTCAAGATTACCGCGGTTAAAAATTATACGCAGACTTGATAATTACAATGTGCGGTACGAAGAGTACTTATACCTAACCTTTTACCTAAGTATCAACAGGTTTCATTTTAAAGTTGAATTTTGTTTGAAAAAGATACGTATTATTTTTACGATGTGTTTATAGTAGGTAATAAAATAAAAACGTAAATAAAAAAATTATCTGAAAATATTTTTGATCGCTTGTGGTTGCAATGTTATTACATCTTGTTTTAAACATGATTGAGATATTGGAATTTGAATCTAAATCGAGTTTGCTGCGAGTAATGGATGTTAGTTTGGTCCGAAAATATATTCTACTTATACCACTTTGTTTAAACGCCGCTGTATTGCTTCTTTATTTAGACACTAAATCGCATCCACCTGATATGATCTACTAACTTCAATTATTATTACGTAACATCGTATCGTGGAGTAATAGAGTTGAACTTGATGTTAATATTTAAACTTCTTTCGACAATATTGTTAGGTATCTATCCAAGACCATGGATGATCATTTTGGAAGTGTAAACACATTTAACTTTTTGTTTACATCATAGGCATTCAGAGCACCGAAAAACGATTTACCAGTTTTAACAAAAATGTTATCAAGCATACTTTTATAAAATTTAAATTTAAAATCATAAAAAATGAGAAGTGATTAAATATTATTATAACATCTCAGTATATTGATAAGACGTACTCCTATTAAAGTACAAAATTACTCAGAATTGTATGAAGTTCAATAGATTAAGATGAAAAAAAAAAAATATATCAAATATCAAAAAAACGAAAAATTGAATTTAATGTACATATGTTTAAAATAATGAAAAAAAAATAAATAAATAAAAACAGCACAGAATGTTCTTTAATACACCATTATTAAATTTTATATAAAATTTTACTTATGTTAATAAAATCTTCGAAAAAACAAGGTTGTTACGTCCAAAGGGGAAAGACAGTACTAAACAAAAGGTCGAAGTGTAAGGTAAAGGAAAGGAGAGAGAATATTTTTTTGTAGTATATAATACGTACCATCTATGCCATGATTATTTTCATGAAAAAACATTCATTGATAAGCAACGAACTAAAGTAATTTAATTAGATAGGGGGATTAATTTTGAACTGAATTTTGTTTTAATGAATATCTTGAGAATAGCCTCACTAGCAATGCATGAAACATACTTATTTATACGTAGGTGAAAAGGCGTATCTCTCAAGAGAGGTTTAAAAGGCACAAAAATAATGTTTCTGTTCTCTATCTTTAGAATTTGATTCTACAGCCAAGATAAGAGCAGTGGAGTTGTGTATTCCACTCGAGATTTCATCTCGATTTTGTACAAAAAAATTTTGTACAAGCCTTAGATTGGTAGTTGGAAAATTGGGATTTTCCTTATGTGTTTTTCCCGAAGTTTTTTCAGTATGTGAAGTTTTAAAGTTTTATATCATTTTACATATTATAATCCAAAAATTTATAACCAAATATTTAAAAAACGCGATCATTATTCTAAAAAGAAGTGATACAGTGATAAGCTGATAATATGTACAAAATTACAAATATATAATGATCACATTGATTTCAATTTTTAATCAATGAATATAATGATTCAAATCTTAGAACATTCAACAAATTTCAATTTTCTACACTACTTCACAAAATCACAGTAAGTTTGTTTTTCACAGTTGAAGTAAAATTTTGAGTTTGATGTATATCGCATGAAAAATAAGTAAAATTAGCTTCAAAAAATTTTTTCATCCATAAAATATTAGTAAGTAATAGAAAATTAACTGAAATTGTGATAAAAAAAAAATAAAAATAAAAATAATACTCATTCAATATAAACGACTTTAGCGACGCTTCATAATTAATGAAACTACATGGAAGTAATAATTTAAAAACTCGCCTGTAGAGTCGTAACGATCGTTCGGTTAAGCATGATTCATAAGTTTTTCTGTGACTTTATTCATTCTGTGATTTTATCACGCATTTCGCCCCAATATGGATTCTAAATTTTTCGTTATACTTTGTTGTTGCTACGCACCGTTCAATTAATATTGGTAACACGTTCTGGTTTCTTCAACGTAATTATATGTGATTTATATTGTTCCATTAGAATACGTTAAATAGTGAGAAAAGCCATCGCGTTATTTAGCCGAACATTATTTCGCATATAATGGCCAAAAGTGGTGGTAGCGATTACGAGAATGTGGAAGAGGAAGAAAGGACCTGGAACAACGAGAGCTGTGATATGAACGAAGAATACGCCAAGGGTTATTACGAAGGAGATGGCGAAAACAATTACGAAGAAGCAGAAGACGGAGACGAAAACTATCGTCCGGCGTCGAAACGCGGCAGAGGCAGCTTCAGGTAACGAATGGCGTTTACGGTCGGGAAATTAAAGTGTAAAGTTGGAGCTATCCTTAGGTTACAGAAATTACGTAAATGATATAAATCATAGCAAAAAAAAATTTCGTGGTTGATTCTTCGCTTAAAATGATACGTGATTTATAAACGCATTACGTGATTTCTGGTTTCCAGAGGAAGAGGGAGTCCAGGTAGAGGTGGATCGAGAGGTGAATTCGTAGCTCAAGGTGGAGGTGCTTCAGGTGCGCGAAATGGACCACTAGAGCCACCTCCGAAATTTCGAGGTCTTGGTTTTGCACGCGGTAGTAATGGAGCTGGTATTTTTCGAGCAACGACTCCTCCTAATCCTAGTCATTTTGGCACTCCTAGAGGTGGACAAAGATTCCATGATGATGGCAATTGGGAACAAGAACAGTGGAAGGCCCCGGCAACGAATAACGAGTCACCAGGAAGCGGCATGCCTCCTCCATTGATGGGACAACTTGGGGTAAGTATTTGCTTGAATCGCAATAATTTTCCAGCATTATATCGAGAAGTCAGTATCAAGGAGAAAAAGCCATTGCATCGTTGTAATGATTATGAATGATTTTTCTATTACAGGCTCCACCAGTACCACCTCATCTTATTTTAAACGATAGCTTCCCAGGCGGTTCTCCATTTGGTGGCCCTATGTCTCAGGTAATTTAAACTGTATTTCAAGATGAGATTAATTTACGTCTTATAGAATTACTAAAATATTTTCATTTTCTTTCTCACAGGCTCCAGGTTGCGAAAATGCCGAAATGGAAGGAATTGAAAGTCAACCCCCTCATCAAAACCAAGGAAATGCGACACCATCTTCATTCCAGTATCCACTGGGGCAACCTCCTGAAAGCGTTGGCAATCCACCTACACATAACGGTAACGATATAAGTAATAATAATGGTCAACATTTTGGTATGATGGGATCAGGAACAGGACAAAGTCCAATGGCTTCGGCCCCTCAAGCCGCACCCGAACCACAGGAACCCATCAACATGGACGACAGTAATACCGAAATATGGGTAGAAACGAAAACAGGTGAAGGCAAATCCTACTATTATAACGCTAAAAGCCGAGAAACAACTTGGACCAAACCAGAAGGTGAAAATATCAAAGTCATTTCGCAGGAACAAGTAAGTACGATCGAAGCATTATTTTCCTCCCTCTTATTCCTAGGGTAATGCAAAACATACGTTATGTAGGTTGAAGCTATGGCCGCAGCAGCTGGAGTTACCGCCCACCAAACGTCACTGGAAGCGACCCCAGATGAGAGTCAACAAGAGCAGATGAACGCGGCCGCAGTCACAGCCATGCAGCAGTCTATGATGCCTCACATGATGGGTCACGCTGGTTCGATGGCGCCACCAAATACTATGCAGCCACCTCCTGGTATGATGCCTCCATTTGGAGCTCCACCTTATGGTGGTCCTCCGCCTTTTGGTATGCCACCTCCAGGTTTTCCACCTACCGGTTTCCCGGGAGGGTTTCAACCACCAGGACCATGGGGATTTCCGCAAGGAATGCCGATGCAGTCGCCAATGATGCCTCACAATATGATGCCGCAGCAGCAAATGGGTATACCGGGCATGCCGATGGGAATGATGCCCTCTAATGAGATGGAAGATAAAGCTTTATCGCAGGTATTATTCGATACATTGAAGTGTAATGTGGTAATTTTGATAGTTTATTTTTACATGTACGTATCATATTTTCAAGGTCGATCCTGAAATCATGGCCAGGGCTAGTGAATGGTCCGAACACAGAGCTCCTGATGGTAGACCTTACTATTATAATGCCAAAGCTGGGGAATCCGTGTGGGAAAAACCCCAAGCTCTCAAAGACTTTGAAGGTAAAGATAGTACCTAAGATTATTGGTTCAGGATATCTAGCATTGAAACGGACGTGATTTATATCGAAGTTTTTCTCAATGAAAAATATTTACATGGCCACTCTGAATGATATACTTAACAAAAGTCCCCATAATATCTCTTCTGCGAAAAAAATTATAATTTTCTCTTGAATGATATATTTTAAGAGGAACTGCATAGTTAAATTCCTGTATAAGTTTTCTCACTAATAACTAAAAACATTTCTCGCAAAATTTTCATATTTTTGTTGAAATATTCACTGTTTCTCGAACAACAAAAGGAACTTACTGGGCTTCCAGTTATATTTCTTTTTATTTATGTCGTTGAAATTATTGTGAAGGAAAGATGAAGTGCTGAAGTACTCTTCATAGGGTAGTCTGTGATTTGAATGTTGGAAATTTTTATTTGAAGGCTCCAAGTTTCTGTGAGGCATCAGCTACCTAAAATTTTCTACTTTTAAAATGAGGGGTAATTTCGAAGTTGGTTTACTCTTTTTTTATGGGATTTTTGGAAAATATTTTTGTTGTTGTTGTTGTGGGTTTTTCTTGTATCGGTATTGAGATTCGTGGGATATGTATGTTTTTCATTTTTGTATTTATTTATTTATTTATTTATTTTTGTATGTATGTATCTTTATTTTCTATCACTTATTTCATAAATTAGCACAGTTATCTTATTTTCCTCTCCTATGATTGGCGAACAGCTGTTGAAGAAGATAACTATTAATAAATAAATTGTAAATATCTCCCCCTTTCCTTCATAATTGAGAAACAGATCTGAAAAGCAGTATATTTGTTTACAACCCCTACCCCTTGCCCCACCTCGTTGGAAGTTATATAATCAATTTTGAAAGCTCAAAAATTCTGTTAATGCATAATACCTATTAGGTATAATATTTCAGGATGAATTTCTGATTATAAATGCTATAATTACACTTTTTTCGTAAAAACATCAAATGAGGTGGTGAGTGATTTAATGTAAAATATTAAAGGTACCTCGTTTCAACGACAGTGTTCGTGAAATTCATTATTGTGATTTCTCCTTTAAAAGTTGTTTTTTGTTCCAACTCATCTCCAAACTCACTTGAGAAGCTGAAATTGGAATGTGTTTGTCATACGATACATAATTTAAAATTTTTCACCTCATGTTTACCTACCCCTCACCTCCAAACACTTTTTGAGGGCAGTAGGTGCTCCTTTCATTTTGATCCAAATCCCAGTGTTCATATTTTGCTCTCCAACCAAGTCCACATACGAAGTTTCAGCTTACCAAGTACATTTGTTGGGGAGATAATAGAAGATTCAAGATGGCACTCCTCTTAGGATTTAAAAGAATTGTCGATTTGAGATGAATGGAGAGTAAGAGTCTCTCACCAAATTTCCAACGATTTCCTTTCATATCCACAGACGTTAAGCTAGAGGAAGGGGGGGGGAGAATACACGTTCCAAAAAGTTCGACATTTGCTATAAATGGTTGAAAATGCAAATATTTGATTATGCACTCCCCCCTTGACCTTTTCCTGAAATCAAGTTGACTGTAATAATTGTCGCTTTTAATGTAAAATTCAGCTGAAAATTGCGTTAAAAGTGCAATGAAGTTCGTTTGTCTTAGGTGCTAGTGAAAATAATCTCATAATGGTATCAGGAGAGGCTCATCTTCATATGTCGGTTGAATTTAATTGATTCTCAATCTCATGCACCCACTAAGATTCCTTTCTCTTCTCCTTCCCTTCCCTTCCCTTCCCTTACCTTTCAGTTGTGCTGGGTAAAAATTCTGAACTGTCATTTTGGGTTGTCTCAACTTGTATTTATTTTATCACACTTCATTTTTTTAGTTGGCGAAATATTTCTGTTTTTGTAGCAATTTTTTTTTTTTTGCTTTGTTTTGTTAATGTCTCTCTCCTCGGAAATTGTCAGTAAAAAGCAAAAGAGTCATTCGTACTTGAGAGAGGCCTTGGCTGTAATAGTTTCCAATCTTTTAATTCAAAATTTTTATTGCGATAATCATTTTTATTGATTCATGTTCTATTAAAAAAAAAAAAAAAAAAAAAAAAAAAACTGAAGCAGCCATCCCTATCATATCCAAAACCACCCGAAAATTAAATTTAGAGCGAAATAAATTTTTAAGATCCCCATTTTGAACTCATTTCAACTTAAATTTGAGAGATCATATTCTGGTCATCAACTAACCCTATACCCTTCCGAAATCAGATAGGCTGTAGCTATCATTTTTGTTAAAAAAAAAAAAAAAAAAAAAAAAAAAAACTCAGCTAACAACTTGTGTATTTTTGAGGTGACTGAATATGAGGGAGCATTATGGTGATCGAATTTTTTATTTTTATTTATGTGTGTTTTTGACATGAGCATCATCTTGTTGTACAGAATGATCAGTATTGTAAATTTTTGAGGTGGAAAAACGTGATCAATTTTAAGTTGGTGTAATTTTGGTTTATTAACGTATATCTTTGAGGAAAGGTCACGTGGCTGTGGAACATGACACTATTTTATTCTGGAACGTATACTTTTTTTTATCAGTAATAAAAGTACAATATTTCGATATTTTGAAAAAATGTGAATCAAAAAATTAATTTTTTTGTACAGGTATTAATATTTTTTTTTTTTCAATTGTTTCCAGCAGTTACGAAAAACAAAATTATCTCTTATGATAATATTTGAATAATTTCTTTATCTGTATTAAAGCCACCAATTCACGCATTACGTTTCGTATGTTTCATTCTTGAGCGTAGAAACTCTGTACCTTTGTACTTGATGTAGGTATTTGACTTGCTCGGTGCATAATTAATGAAACGTACATGAAGGTATTGAACGTAAGATAATGTGAAATAGATAATTCGTTTACTTAGTTTCGACTTGATGCATTAGGTTTGGTACCTACCTACTTACGAATAAAAAAATTAAAATAAAATCATTGATTTGAATAATTATTTTTCAAATGGCATAATTCCGCTCTTAAGGTACTCTAGCGTGTTCTAGTTTATCTAGCGAATGAATTACGTATACTCTATGATAATGGGTAAAATCTCCTACCGTACTTATTGTGCGCTTTTTACAGCCGCCAAGATAGCGATCATGCACGCGAACGCGGTCTTGGAAAAGCAACAGATGGAAGCGGCGATGAGCGCGGCGGCCGCCAGCGCGTTGGAGAGCGCCAAAATGCAACACTACGACAAAAAAGCGATCGAAGAGAAGGCCATGGAGACGGAGAAACGAGGCGAAGAGTCGAGCAGCGAAGACGAGAAACGCGGAGAGAAACGCAAGGAAGACGCGCTGAAAGAATGCGGCGGTGGCGGCGAAAACGTCGAGAAGAAAAAGGAAGAAGAGAAAGCGGTTCCGAAAGTGCAGGACAAATCGAAACCCGTATCGAGTACCGCCGTTCCGGGCACCCCTTGGTAAGGAACGCGGAGTACGCGAAGCCGGACGAAATTCGGTATATTAATGTGGGCTCTGTGTAGGTGCGTTGTGTGGACGGGCGACGGACGTGTGTTCTTTTACAATCCTTCGGCTCGCGCTTCGGTTTGGGAAAGACCGGAAGAATTGGCGGGCCGAGCTGACGTGACGAAGATGGTGTCGAATCCTCCGCCCGTTGTGTTGGCGTTGAAGAAGGAAAGCCAAGAGCATTCGACGCCGAACGATAGTAACGCGGCGAAGAAGATTAAGCTGGAGTCGCACGAGCAAGGTAAGCGTTCGGGTGGTGGGCGTGGGCCACCTTTTTGTGACGAATTTTAAGAATGTTTGTTTTTGAAAAGCTGGGAATCTCGAAACCGATTGCTCGTTCAGTGAGCAATGTTGTAAAAGGCGAATGCTGCGTGTCGTAAATGTTTTGGTAGTTTTAAATCGGTAGTCGGCCGGTGGTCTATTGAATTTTCAATTTGGTTTGACGTTTTGTTTCGTAGAACGAAGTAGCTCGGTATCGAACGAATCTAAAGATGAGAAGGTTACCCAAGGGCCGTCTTTGGCTAGTACGTCGTTGAGTAACGATAAGCAGCAGATAAACGTCGGTAAGGAAGCTGCCATGGAAGCGGAAGTTCGCGCGGCCAGAGAACGAGCCGTTGTTCCTTTGGAAACGAGGATTAATTCGTTTAAAGAAATGTTGGCCGAAAAAGAGGTAAATAGTATTGCATTCTGTGTTCTACGTTTTGATGTAACTCGCGCTCTTCTTTCATGTATAGAAATTTTGTTACTACATCTTGATCGCAATTAATGGAAATTTTTCGAATTTAAATTTAATGTAATTATGTATATTTTGGTGCCATATACCGCAACTCTAGCCAGAAGCTCATTTGCTGGTGAGTAAGGCCTAAACTTTCTGGAACAGTTACTCTATTTGAGGAAGTGATATGGTGATTACTGCTGAGAATTTTCGATACCTTAGTAATGGCATTATGACATTAGCATGGGCGTCGTGGAAAGGGGGGGTAGGATAAAACGATTTTCCCTTTCTTTTGAAAATCGAGGGCCATCTTGTAGTGTTAAGTGATTAATAATCGATTAATCGGTAAAAATTATCGGAAAAATCGATTAATCGACTATTAAAAATAATCGATTATTTCATCGATTATTTTATGAAATAATCCATTAATCGGCCAATTTTCAGTGTTTACTTTTTTTTTTTTTGCGTAAATCGATAGAAAAAATTTGAATTAGTGTAAGTTTATATTTTATCCTTTATTCACTCGTGTTCTGTAAACGTTGTAACTACAGAGTATAGACAATATAATAAAAAATCGATTATTTTAATAATCTACATCCGATTAATCGAGTATTACAATAATCGAAATTCGATTAATCGATTACTCAGATAATCGATTATTCTTAACACTAGCATCTTGCTTGATCGTTTCAAAATGACCTCATAAGGGAACCTTTCAAACCGTGAATAATCAATTTCGACCGGACAAAGTTTGATGGAAAGCATATTACGTGGTAACATCGCCACAAAAATTTCAACTTCCGAAGTTGATATGGGGGCGGGGAAGTGAGGCTGGTCGGAATTTTGAAAACTAATGCGTAAAATAACGAAATTCACGAATAAAGACATGACGTAGTATAAAATGAAGGGAAATTAAGTACATTTATCGGAAAAATCCCAGGCTGTGAAGAGGGCACTCAAATATGTATATGTATGTATAAAAAACAATTGGGAAACGCTATAAAAATAGCCTTGGGCGGTTCATTTTTCGAAAAATGCTATAATTCGGCTGGGTACCAACCTCGAGAGCTAAAACTACCTAGATCCTTTATTGGTACGACATACAAATGAGTAAACCTATTTTCGAAGGAGTTTGGAATTCAAGCTCCGTACATGAATTTTGATTGGGGGGAGGGGGTGCTACAACTTGGCTCCATTTCAAATATAGCAGCCAGAACTATCTAGATCCTTTATTGGCACGACATACAATTAAGGAAACCCATTTTCGAAGGATTTTGGAATTCATGCCTCGTAAGTCAGTATTTATTGGGGGGGGAGGTATTTTTGGAAAAATTCTTCAACTTGGCTCCATATGGACTTTAGCAGCTGAAAATACATAGACTCTGTTGGCTAGATACTCCAGTGATTTAACCCATTTTGGAAGGATTTTGCAATTCACGCGCCTTGATCAGTTTTGATTGGGAGTTTATTTTCAGAAAAATACTATAACTCGGCTGGGTATCATCATGCTTCGCGTACGAGGCGTGAATTGCAAAGAAACATGTTTTGCTGAATTTTTAACTTGAAAACTATAGCTATCATAATGTACCTGATGTGGAAAAGGAAGGTCGAGGGAGGGTGCGGTCTTCAAATCTTTGCGTTTCAGACCATGTATTCATCTAGCAAATGTCCAAGTTTTTCAGTACTTTTTTGTTTTCTCGATAAATTTCAAAATGGCGGATCCTTCTAATTTTGAGGGGGCGGGGGAAAAGGCAAACAGCTCAAAATATTCGGTTTTGATTTCATGTGAAAAAGTGAGTCACAGACGCCAACATACACAAATTCAGCTTCCTAAGTGCATTTTGAGAGGAGTTCGGCTTTTTGAGGAAGTTTTGAGTGATGAAATTTCATAAATCTTCTGTATCTCCTCGCTAAATCGACCTAGAATGATCAAACTTTGTGTGTAGGTTTAGTTGGTGACCAGAATATAAACTCTTGAATTTAGGTCAAGATGTATCCAAAATGGCGGATTATCAAAATTTGAGTAGAGCTTGAGGAGCCTCAAGTTTGTGTAAATGTAATTAATATGAACTCATACGGTTATTGGGAGTAAGAAGTATACTATATCTCATATTTACCTTCACACATAATAATGGAGGAGGGGAGAAATAGGGGTTATTGGTCTCAAAATGTGGTGGGGCTTCATGAAAGGTCTAAAAATTTTATTGCGATTTCATATGATAAAATGAGCATATTTGACTAAGCTATTCTGATTTTAGCTTCCCAAATAAATTTGGAGGGGAGTTGGAGGAAAAAACGACTTTTAGAGGGGAAATAGCTGCAGGAAATTTCATGAATCTTCCATATCTCGTCACCAAATCGACCTACGAAGTTCAAACTTCGTACGTAGGGTTAGTTCATGAGCAGAATATGATCTCTTGAATGTGGGTTCAAATAGATCCAAAATGGCGGATCACAAAAATTTGAGTATGATTTGAAGAGCCTCGAGTAATCGTAATTTGAGAAATGTGTTCTTATGAATATTATATGGTTGGGTGTGGCCTGTAGACATGAAGAGGTTAGCAACGTTATTACCAAATCTGAACAAGCCCCAGTTTAAAATTCAGCTCCAGTGATGTGGCATGGCTGCTTACATTTTTTTTTTCTTAGTTTTTGCTATACATCTTCAACTTTTGGTTCTTGTAGAAAGCGAAAGAGTTCATCGAGAGATGAATGTTTTTTACAGTTCAATGGCCTATCCTCAGGAAATTCTTACTAACGTATACAACTTTCAAAAGTTGAAACCTGAACTTTTGGCATAAAAAGCCAAGTACTGAGGCCACATTTTAAAAATTCGAAAACAACCTGATGCGTTTTTGACCGTAGTATTTTCAAGATGGAGTCCTGCCCTGTTGAGGGGCTATGGTGCCTCCAAATTTTGAAAAAAATTAAAGTAAGCAATTATTTGCAGTTCAGCATGTGACGTATCGTTTGATAGGTATTTGGATACGCTGAATTTAGAAAAGTTGGAAATGTTTCAAACCTCCCCCCCCCCCCCCCAATAAGGAGGACTTGCAGAAATTTTTAAACATGGTATCTGAAATTTAAATATCATTAGTGGTAACTTTGAATCAACGTAAAATTAAATAATTGAGGGGAAGAAAAGTAATTTCACATTATATCTAATTTTCGGATGTGGCCTATATGCGTGAGGATATTTGCAGCATTACCAGCAAACATGGACGAGTTTGAATGAAAAACTCAGCTTTAATAATGCGACATTAGTGTTTACGTTTTTTCTTTCTTACTTTCTTTTGTAGGTATCCGCTTTCAGTACTTGGGAAAAAGAACTACATAAAATCGTATTCGATCCGCGGTATTTACTTTTGACTTCGAAAGAACGTAAACAGGTATTCGAGAAATACGTGAAAGAAAGGGCCGAAGAGGAGCGCCAAGAAAAACGTAACCGAATGAAACAACGTAAAGAAGATTATCGTAAATTAATGGAAGAGGCGAACCTACATGGGAAGTGAGTATTTTCATATTTGACTGTGATTAATGATTTTTTTCGATTTTTTTTTTTGTATGAATTAAGTAGAAATACTTTGTTTACTTTTAATTTTTCGTTCATAAAAATAAAAAAAAGGTTTCAACTCGTAATTTTTTGTTCTTCGTAGATCATCATTTGGCGATTTCGCATCGAAATACGCTAAAGACGAGAGATTCAAAAATATCGAGAAAATGCGCGAACGCGAGAGCCTATTCAACGAGTTCATATTGGAAGTACGAAAACGCGAAAAAGACGAAAAAAGTCACAGAAAAGATCAGGTACGGATGGTTGAACGGGTAGCGAGTGATTTCAATATGAAATCAAATCGCGTCGAACGATTCGGCGGCATTTGAAGGAAATCGTGTGATAATAATCGGATAAGAAATGGTGGAAGTTTATGCCACGATTTTCGATACTTTGCCGGCGAACGTTCGAAGCGAATCGAAAATTCAATACGTAAGATAATTTTTACGAAGTGAAGTTTTTTTTTTTTCGAGGAGTGTTTGAGGCCATGTTAGGGGTAATTGTGAAATGAACTCCGAAGAAGGTATCGAAAATTTCATCCACAAACTTATAGAATCTCCTCCTTCCCCTCAAAACGGATGGTAAATTTGGAATTTCATTATTTTAATGTAAATTTCCAAAATATGGGGTTGTGGACAATTGCGAATAATTTTCGAGGTCGAGGATGATATTTTCTTGTATGAAAGGTGAAAAAAAAATTTACCCTGGAATTTTTCAATTTTCAGTGGTTCTAAAATTTTTTATAATTTTAGGACAAAAAATTGAGAAATTTGCTGTAAAATTTTTTTATATCTTTTTTACACGTCAAAATTTCTGATGACCGCGAAGATTACATTTTTTGCCCAAAATTCAAAATTTTTAAATTTTTTATCAAAATCATGAAATTCCAAAACTGTGATTCGGTTACTTAGAATATTTAAGTAAGTCTATAGTTGAAATTTTCGTAATTGTTTGAAGTCATTTCACAATTTTCGTTCGTTGGTGTGGTCGCAGAACTTCTGGAAAAAAAGGGGCTATTCTAATATTGGTGGTTTTTTTGGTTGTTTTTTTTTTTTTTTTTGTAATAATTATCTTCACAGATCGATCGACGTGATGCAAATATTTCGAAAGCGGTACAATAAAGTGGACAGAATTTTGATTGTTTTTTTTTTTTTTTTTCAAAAAGTGAACGCGATGCGGTCGCAGTAGTGGTTGAAATAACCTGAAAAGTCCGTCAAAAAAATTTTCAATCATCTAACTAAATTTTTTTAAATCCCTCCCACCCCTCCCAATATTATGTAAAGTTTTAAAAAATTTTCAGAAATATTAAAAAAAAAAAACGAATTTTTGAATAATTAAAATTTTTTCACGTTGCGAAGTCATATTTTGTCATTTAAGACTGAAGAAAATTTTAACCTCAGTTTTTTTTTTCAGTTTAGAAGGTCAACAGTTTTTTAATTTTTTTCGAAAAAGAATTTTAGTCATTTTCAAAAATGAGCCAGGAATAGGTATAATTTTAATAATTTTTTTATTTATATATTTACCATTTAAATTATGAATTTGAAAAATTAAATATTAAATTATTTCATTGGTTGTGTTCACAGTATGGGGTCAGTTTAGGCCTTCTAGGGCTTGAGAGGTAAACTATGCTCGATTTTTACTCCCAACGTGTTCTTGAAATACGAGCTTTTTGATACTAAAACATCTGTACGAAGTCATTTCGAAGCAAGAATGTGATATTTTGAGACGCTTTGTGAGATAAAAATCGAGTATAATTTCGCTCGCGAGTTCGAAATAGCCTAAATTAAGCACATATTGCGCACATAACCAAATTAGCCATCCGTCGTTCGTTTCTGAACATGATCAAAATGGTTAATTTTTGGGGGCAAAAAATTAAAAATGGTGTAGAGCTTCTAAAACTGCAGAAAAATTAGCGTAAAAATTTTTCTCGGTGTTTGGATGACAAAATGTCTCTAGCCAGTTGTTTCTACATGGCGTTAATTAAAATAAAAAAATAATTAGTAACATGAAAAAAAAATTATTTATTCGAAAATTCGTTTTTAAAAATTCGAAAATTTTAAAACTTTGACTTCATTTTGGAGGAGTCTAAAAATTAAGTTGGGGGCTGGAATATTTATGAAGTCATTTTGAGGTCATTTAGCAACTATCTTGATCCCACTCGTTCACTTTTTGGAAAAAATTGCCTCCCTACCCCCCCCCCCCTCCTCCCCCCCCCCCCCATCAATCAGTGGTACAGTTATGATATGAATTTTTGCGACTTGATGAACCTAGAAATTTATACGTTTGGTTGAATTTTCTAATTGTGCGGCTTTCGAAATGAATATTTGCTTCGAGTAAGGCGACCTATGTATTGAATTTTCGTTTTAATTGGTTACAACCGCGATCAAATATAATCCACGTTTCGTAAATGAATAGAGCGGTGGAAAAAGGAAACCGCTTTATTCGATGGAACGCGGGATTAACTTTGTTCGCAATTATTGGAATCGGTTGCGTGTGTGATTTTTAATAATCGCTTATTTGTATTTTAATTTATTCGACCTCGAATATTATACCGAGTTGACATTCGCTAATGCAGCAAGTGTGAAATGCTCCGTTACTCTTTATACCCACTCGCATGGAAGACTGATACGTATACACGATTCATTTAACGGCGTGATTATGCAATCATCGTTACTTGTATGAATAATTTTTTTTTTTCAATTTTTCCATAACGTATACGAATTGTATTGTTCTTAATGTGTAGTCGTCTAGCGGCGACGTTAATTTCTGTATTTTTATTGTCACGTAAAGCCGTAAAGGGAAAAAGGAACCGACGGTTAGAACGAAGCTCAGCTCGAACGATATGTGCGAGGGGAAGAGTATTTCTCTGTGGCGATGTTTCAGGTTTTATAATAATTGTTTTAGAGATAATGATACGTTGATTTAATTACGTTTTCTTATTTGTCTGTCGGCGCGTGTTTATATGCACTTTTCAGCTACGCCGGTTTTTCGGCGCGGGTTTGAGTATTGTAATCGATTCGATACGATTATGATAGTCGAATGCCTGTGTCGGAGAAAGGTGGATATTCTATCGTGTATGTTACACTGTGTAATGATGATGGGATATACGAAGCTTGGTATTATTACGTTGCGTACGACTCGACTCAGCGGTGTGTTCCGGTGATGAGTACGTTAGATCTTACGTTCATAACAATATTTTTTTTTTCATGTTTAAGGTTCAGGTACACGAGCGTGTTAGCTTAATAGAGGCCATTGCCTGTATTAAGATAATAGGCGATGATACTGGCGAACTCGACGTATCGTCCGATGCGAGAATTCTCGAACGCGTCGAGAGAGGGGCGAAATTATTTTAATTTCGCTCGTTACGAACGTTCGATGTATTCGGTATCGATGGTAACGTGGAGGTTGAATTTTTATTATGTGCGAAAAACAATGACGGTAGAGAAGTTAATTAATTGTGAATTTTTTCGATTTTTTTTTTCCTCCTCATAAAAGCTGTTCGTTGTTTACGACATAATGGGCCATAAAGCATTTCCATAGATGGAATCGTATTAGATAGTGGCACGACGAACATTCGTGACGGAATCGATTAAATTAATGCATTTAATAAAGACGGGTGTAAGTACCTGTAATACGTGTGGTAATGGTAAGTTAATTAATGAAGAAGAAATAAAGAAATTTGAATAACAGAATTAGCAGAAAAATATGAAAATAAAAAGGGAAACCATTAGTCATCTAATCGAAATCGTCGGAAGATGGCGGTTTCCCTTTGGTATTCCTTGAATGTCGTGTTTCGTTGATTTTTCAGTCTTCCAAGTTGCAGGCGTTTACTATGTATTAAATAGGTAGAGTACGGATGGCTTCTTCTATTTGGTATGAAAATAAAAAAATTTTATTTCTTATCTGACAAACGATTAATTATAGAATATTTTTGAAACTATATTATTCTAGTATATTAGCATTTCGACGATGACCGTGTTTATCGCACGCTGATTGCGATCGTTCTTTTATGAATTCTACTACCCGATACTTCTCCTACTTGGTTATAAGCGCGAAAGTACGCGGCAGTGCGTGGAATTTTGCACGCTTTTGCAATATAACTCGGATCTTTCGAGACAAGGTGAATAAAAAAAAAAAAGAGTAAGATTAATATAGAGAAGCCTGGGTAACTCGGCCCGGCGTATTGGTTAGAAAAATGTAGCCGAAATGGTTTTATGTAATGAGAATATTGCGAATCCACGACATCGAAGATTCCAGCAGCGTTCACTTTATGGAGAAAATTTTGCCGCGAAATAAAGATTTTTCAGTGGTTTCATTCTCGGTACGAATGATCTTGCTCTGTGAATTATGATGGATTTAAAAAAAAAATTATGATATACGAAGCGCTTGGAGCCTTTGTGGAAATTTTTCGATATGATCAAGAGGAAGAGGAAAGGTCATATGATTAAAATATGTAGCTTCATTGATGATTGGTTGTTTTTTTTTTGTGGTTGAATTGCTGTGTAATAAGTATATACCGATGGAATATTACGAACGTTTTTGTTATCTTGTATTTATTTTGTAATAGCTGAAATCGCGATGTATTAGCTGATTAATTATTGTTGCATTTTTTATAATTACGAATTATTTCGTATCAATTCAACCACCCTCCCCCTCACGTTCGGAAAAATTTGTGGCTTCGTAGTTTTCGATTACACGGTTTTTTTGTACCATTTTGCCCCCGGAGATGAGGAAATAGCCATCAGTTCCTCTCTGACCTTTCAGTGGAAAGAAAACATCTTCATTATGTGAGACTTTCTTTAGTTTTTATTAAACATAACCAACTTCGGGTTCTTGTACGAAGCGAACGAATTTACCTATAGATAAGCGATTTTCGTATTTCACCAGCCCATTGAAAAGAGATGTTAACGAATTCATAAAATTTTCAATTTTTGGAATTCGAACTGTTGGTATAGAAAAGCTCGGATTTCACCAGTTGAAACGTGTATTTGGCTCCATTTTGAAAATTCGAAAAAATATATCGTTAAATGTAACAATTTAATGTTTTTTTAACGGCAGTATTTTCGAAATGAGTTTATGCCTTTTGGAGGTGTATAGAGACCCAAAATTTTGAAGAAAAAAAAAAGTAAAAGATAGTGTAGGCATGTGACGTATCGTTTTATAGTTATTTTGATCGGCTGATTGCGATTATCGACTCATTTTTCCTCTCTCGCCATTTTCAAGCCTTCTTAACTACCTCCTTCCCCTTTGATTACTAAAACTGGGTTGTAAAAAAATAGGTGTATTTATTTGGTAATGTTCATTTCATGTTGATGTAGTGTTATCATATCATGAATGACATTTAAATTATACATCATGGTTACTAATTTTTCGAAATGCTCATTTTGCAGAGTTGAAGCATCATCAGATTTCCTCAACACAATATTTAATGTGACGTGTAGCATACCGTTATAATATAGGTATTTGAAAGTGCTGATTCTCTTGTGAACTTATTTTTCATCGCCTCGTATTCGCATAGTTGATGAATTTAATTTAATTTTTTTCATGTCAAAAAATTTTTATGTTTATAATTTTTGTAATTGTTTTCTTTGTATTTATTTGTTCAGTTTTTGTTCGTGTTTTTTGGAATTCTTTTTTTACGATATTTTCCTTACATCGTTCAAATTCATTTACCGGGTAACTACTAATTAAAAGGAATACCAGTGCTAGTGATTTTGGTCACCAGTGGTGGTGAGGGGGTTGAAAAAGAAGTTCGCGAGGGAAATCAGCCCATCTAAATACCTAGATAACAATATGCTACACGTCGTATTTAGCATTTAGTTGTTGAGAAAATTTGGAGATGCTTCAACCCCCTCCATAAGGGGTACATTGGAAAATTAGTAACTGCGATGTGTACTTTAAATGTCATTAATCGATGAAAAAAAAGCGTTTTTTTTTTCACAGAGTTTAAGTGATGAAAGGAGGGTGGTTTGGGAGTTTGTAAATGATAGAGGAGGAAGAATCAGTTGATAATCGTATTCGGCCTACTCAAACATGTCTTTCAAAATTTGAAGCTCCATATAGACAATAGACCGTCAAAAGGAAGTAAAATCATTTCGTAAATATTGCGGTTAAAAATCCATTAATTGTTTCATTTTATGATAATTTTCAGTTTTTAAAAATGTCCCAAATAAACGTTTGGAGTGTTGAAATTTGAGGTTTTCTAACAAAAGTTCGAATTTCGAAAATTGAAAATTTTATGAGCTCGTTGGAATTTTTCTAGATGGGCTAGTGAGGTGCGAAAACCCTTCATCTCTATGTGAATTTGTTTACTTTGTGCAAGAGCAAAAATTTGGTCAGGTTATGTAAAATTGATGAATGTTATAAATGAAGGGGGTTTCATTCTTTCCTCTAGGGGGTCTGGGAAAAATGAATTTGTAAAAAAAAGAGCATAATCGAATGCTACGATGTCAGAAATCGGAATTTTTGAAATGAATTGATATGAAATAATCCATTTGGTTTTAGCATCATGATTTTAATTTTTTTTTCTTTTCTTTTCTTTGTTACATCTTTATACTCCGGTAAAGCTCTCTTTCTTTCTCACTCTCTCACATTTTTTCTTTCCTTTTTTTCTCTCTTTTCCTCTCCTCTTCATTTTTTTCTCTTTTCCCTTTCTTCTGTCTTCCATTTTCCTCTTTCTCATACATTCATCTCTCTCTATCTGTGTGTCTGTGTCTCTCGCCTACTACTTACTTTCTTCCTTCCTTCCTTTCTTTCTTTCTTCCCTTCTCCCTTCCTTCCTTTCTTTCTTCCTTTCATTCTTCCTTCCTTCCTTCCTTCCTTCCTTCCTTCCTTCCTTTCTTTCTTCCTCCCTTCCTCCCTCCCTTCCTTCCTTCCTTCCTTCCTCTACTGTGTCTGTCTTTTGAGATGTAACAAATGGCAAAATAGACTAATCTCGAATTAAAGAAAAAAAAAATTTTTATCAATTATTTCATTTTCATTACTTTTGTATTTAATCGCGTGAATTTCTGTTTTCACACCTTGTATATACATATATGTTTTAAGTTTCGATCCTAGCATATCTGTATCATTATACCTTGTATCCATTAATTTCTCCGAGCAATACGATTGAAATATCTTTATATCGCCTGTACGAGCGATTCGCAAAATTTCCTTTGTAAAGTGAATACTGTAAATTTACGATATTCATAGTACTGTGTATATTTCAATCGTTCGATGTATTTTCTGCGAATAATTTCTTGGGTAGAGGGACCTCTCTTGTTTCAACGGATGTCCTGAAATAATGATCACTTTACGCACGATTTGTGAAGTCCGCTTTCGTAGCATTATTATTTGTTATTTGTAACGTGTGATGCTAAGAAATAGTCGAGCCCAGGTTAAACGAAGTTGTGTAATTGATTCGCATTTCCATTAAATTGTTCGACGACGGTGGAAATTCTGCGGGAATAAAATGCTTTTGGATTTTAAATTGAATAAAAATTTGCATCTGGAATTGTACGCGAGAATCGAACGATATAGATGGAAATATAGAACAAGCGTTGAAAAAAATAGCGGTGTGATTTCGCGAAGTAATTTTTTTCCCGTTACGATTTTACAGATTAGAAGAGATTTTATGGATTTGCTTCGCGAACATTCGGAAATCGATCGTCATTCGCGTTGGAGCGAAGTGAAAAAGAAGTTGGATTCGGATTCGCGTTACAAAATGGTAGATTCGAGTAGTCTGCGCGAAGACTACTTCCGAGATTATATTCGTATGTTGAAGGACGAACGACGCCACCGAGAGAAAGAGAAGGAAAGACGCGAACGTGATAGAAATCGCGATCAAGAAAGCGATCCGGTACGTATTGAAGGATGGAAATGAAAATTAAGGTTGGATGAATTTTCTATAATTAACCTTTACCACTCGTTCGTAGGAATTAGCGAACGCTTCGGACGTGGAAAAAGATCGCGAAGCCGAGAAAGCGGCTCGTGTCGAAGCTAGTCTGAGAGAACGTGAAAAAGAAGTCCAACGGACGTTGGCGGTTCATTTGAGGGATCGAGATAACGAACGTGAACAACATAAACACGACGAAGCCGTTCATCATTTTAACGCTTTGCTTGCCGATTTGGTATGTATTGAAGAGGGATTTTTGGCCGAAAGATTTTGTACTAATTTTTGGCCGTTTGTAGGTTCGAAATTCCGAATTAAGCTGGAGAGAGGCCAAAAGACAGCTGAGAAAAGATCACAGATGGGATTTGGCCGATCTTTTGGATAGAGACGAAAAGGAGAAGTTATTTAACGAACATATAGAACAACTGACGAAGAAGAAACGAGAGAAGTTTAGGTATCTGTGATGGTCATCGTGTTGTTTGAAATAAATATGCGGAGCAATTGAAGTAATATGATTTGCTTTGTTTTTTTACGTATTTTAGAGAGTTGCTGGACGAAACTTCTGATATAAATTTGAATTCTTCATGGAAGGAAGTTCGTAGACTGATTAAAGATGATCCACGATATTCCAAATTTTCATCTAGTGAAAGAGTAAGTTGATTATGATTATTGAAAAGTTTGTTAGCGTGTTGTTGTATTTTTTGAAATTAATTAAATGTATATTTTTGCAGAAATGTGAAAAAGAATTCAAAGAATATATGAAAGATAAACTAGTAACCATTAAGTCTGATTTCCGAGAATTATTACAAGTTGGTTTCGATTTTATTTCGTTTGTCTACTTTCTGTACGCCAAAAAGTGCTGTAGAAAACGAAATTTTTCAATTCGAAAGACGACGATGAAGTAATGCTCGAAAAATGAACTCACAGAAGTCCAAAGCTGAAATACGTGATGTCTTTTAAGTGTATCGATGAAATAGGGGGGGGGGGGCGACTTTTAAAATATCAAGATTTGCTCACGTAATTACATTCTGGTGACTGTTTTTCGATTAGGTGTTTCGTGGAGATGAAAATTATGCGATGTCCCCATCCCTATCGTTTATAAATGAGGTACTAGCCCCCCTTTAAATTCGACATCAGTATACATTTTCTGTAAGAATAAGAAAATATGCATTTTCGGCCTAATTTTGTGAAATTCAGTTATCAAAGATAATAATTGTATTACTTTTTCCACTGTGCCCTCGTTCAACAAGGTGCTATCCCCCTTCGAATATTCCACATCGGTGTATAATTATTCTCTATGAAAAAAATAAAATAAAATCTTGACATTGATTTCTAGAGCCAAGATTTTAGAGATGATAATTATATTATTTGCCTCACTCTGTCCGTGTTCGCTGAGGTATCAGTTCCTCATTCATCGAAAATAAGGTTGGGTAGGTTGCATAATTTCCATCTCATCGTAAAAAGCAATGTCCTCACTGCCGTCAGAATGTAGCTACGAGGCCAAATTTTGACCCTTTAAAAGTCCCCCACTCCTTATTCATAAGGCTTGGAGTTGGGAACATGGCGTATTTCAGTTTTAGGGCTTCCATGAACTTATTTTTTGTGCATTATTTTTTCGCCATAGTAGGTTACAGAAAGTAGACTATATCGGTTGAATTTTCATGCGCACCATAACGTGATTAACATTACGATTGATTTTCAGGAAACGAAATTGATTACCCACAAAACGTACAGTGTGGTGAAAGAAAACGAAAACCACTTGAAAGAAATCGAAGATATATTGAAAAACGATAAACGTTATTTAATGTTAGACCATATACCAGAGGAAAGAAAAGAATTGTTACTAGCGTATTTAGATGATCTGGAAAAACGAGGACCGCCTCCTCCTCCGACTGCTTCAGAGCCATCTAGAAGAATTATTAAGTAGAATGGAATAATTAATTTACGACCTTAATGACATTTAAGAGCATTATTATTTCACCCCTTGAGATATTTTCATTTTATCGCGTACGTAATATTTTGATTTAATTTAATATTTTTCAATTTGAAAAGTAGAATTTTTTATAAGAGGTTAGGGAAGTTATCATTATGTACCAGACATAAGATTTTTTTCTTTGTACTCCAATGTAGGATGAAATGTAAATGTTACGATAAAAACTGGGAATATGATCTAGTTTGCAATTTCACTAAGTTAATTTGGGGTCATCACTTTTATCCGAATTAGGGTTTTTTTGTTCGGTTACCTGAAAAGAAAAAGTTTAAAGTATAGGTTTAAATATTTTATAAATATGTCAAAGGTTTTGAATACCGTATTGAAGGTAGGAAGTCTGTAATGAACAGAAGAGTCATTTTTGCGTAGCGTGTTCATCTGAACATAATTTCGTTTATATGTTTTCGATGTATTTTTTTACATTTTACGGGTATCTCATTTAATAGTTATATGATTTATCGGATTTTTTAAAATTTGGAGTATTTATTTTAATTATACGGTACGTCTTTTTGCAATATAATGTCATTTTCAAATAGTTGAATGTTTAATTTATTTATAAATAAATGATTTGATGATAACTGATTGCGTTTGTATTTTGTAATCGAGCGGAATAAAAATACGAATTAAAAAAGTAATAATAATTTATTCATCTATGACTATAAAGGTACCTATACAAAATACATGTTTGAACTTATGAAATAGGTAAATTGGAATTACCGATTAATTGTTTACCCTAATTGAGATGCTAATTACTTTGGCCGAATTCAAAAGAATACCCGCCACCGAAACTATGAGGACCTTTATTTTCTTCTTCGGCGTCATCGTGAATTCTGGCCACTGACCCAGACTGAGGGTAGAATTCGGCGCTGCTGTCTTCGTGAACTCTGTAAATGGACTTGAAATTAGGATTAATTTTACCTCGATATTGCGAGTAACTACCGGTGGGTCCGAAACCGAAATCTTCAGTCTCGTCGGACGATGCGGAGGGAGCGTTGTAATTGAATAATGGCCCGGTGTAACGAGTTTGCGAGGCGGAGCCATGTAGAGGAGCTGCTTGACTAGGTCCCGGTACGACTGGAGCTCGAGGAACATGATCGCCTTGCAGGATTTTGAAGCCGTCTTTACCGGCACTATATTTTACTGAAATTGTTTCTCCATCGGGATCGACGTAGGAGTAAGCTCCGGTCCTCGTGCCATCCGGCATTATAGTTTCTCCTTGTTTGATACCGTTATCTCCGGCAAATGCGTAATTGAATGCTCCGTCTTCGGATAGAGCTTGTTTGTGCATTAGAATGACCGGCAGTTTTTGCTTGGGTTGGGCGTAACTGTCGGTGAATCTGGATTGCTCGGAGTATCGGGCATTGACGACGTTGTAGAAAGCAGCTACGGTACCGAATGTGAGAAGAATCTGTGAACAAGAATGCAAATAGAAGGGCGATTTATTAGGGATTGGTGAAACGTGAAAGAATTCGTTGCAAAATGAAATTCGATGATATTTTCCTCTTCTTCATTAAAATAGGATTGCGTGAAGGAACCTGTTTACTTGAAATAGGGAAAGGGTAGGAGAGAGTGAAGAGTCAGGTTAGTTGTTTCAAAATTGCAAAGCTAAAAAAAATGCGTTCTATTTTGCGCGCCGATTTCAAGGATTCTTAGTTCGTTGAGAAGATCGCAAATACCAAGAACAAGGGAACACCGAACGATGAAGCTGTAGGTTTCATAATTTAAAGTGATTACAATGATTTTTATTAAATATTTCAAAAGATGCGCATTATAAATTTAGACGAGCTTCATTTGAATTTTGAAGATATGAAAGCTGTTGTGTTTAACACGTCGTGTTGGTGTATCATTTTACAAACTGAAAGTGTGTAGAGCCAGTACGTGCTTTTTGCACACAATTTAGAAACGCAGATTCAATGATGGTTTTCAAACTCATTTCATTGTCTTTCTTTATTATACATATTTCAATGATGAAGATGTTGATTTACAAGGAGTCAAACATTTACAACATTACTCAATACGAAAATAACAGAACAAAGGCTATGAAAGGCTGTAGCCTCATATGAATAGAAAAACATGTAAGTATGCACCTATACATAGGTAATAGTAGAGTGTAAAATATGTGCAATATGAATAAAGCTTAAGAGTTTGGCATTGTCACTCAATGTCAAAAAGTCGTGTACTATCATCAGCACCAATTATTTTGTCGTTATATCGAACTATGACGAATAATAAGAATAATATGGAATAATACAGTATGGCGTTCCAATACGTATGGACTGCTTACAAATACGTAACCAGCATTCTTTTCTAGTACGTTGTGTGGTAATCGAATAAGAAATGACGCCTTGTACGTGTTTACGTGCTGTACCATTTGTGACATTTTAAATACCTATGCGGCATTGTTAACAATAAGGTATCTATAAAATTTACCGCCATTACGGTAAGGTTAACCAATAACTATTTCAACATTTAGGTTCAATATATTAGGCATTATTTTTTTATTTCATGTTCGGAGAATTCGTGTTTATAGTTTGTTAAATAACATTGATAACATTGGCAAATACGAACTGATAGCATTTCAAAGGTGGATGTTCTTGTAATGATATTTAATTACTTGTTGGAAGCTCTTTTCCTCATCAGTGGTTACCGTTTGGTAACGCAATGTTGCATTGCGAATAATTCACCGTAAAACTTTACATTAGAAGTGTCCTATTGCTGTTTCGAGTTTATCGATGATGAGAGCAGTCTGCGTTATGTAACAGGTGTGTATTGCAAATATTACAAGCGCACGTTATTTAGAGCATTTGTTGCGGTCTTAATTTAATATCGTTCAAGTTTAACCTCAGCAAGTCTGTTTTTATTTGTCGTTTCAGTTCAATTAATTTTGCGCTAATTGCAAAATGATTTCTTAGGTAATTTCTTTGATTTTCATGTATCATGTAGGTGTCTGGGATGGGTCGTTGAAATGACGATTGATAATTTTTTTCATAGGTTCGCCTATGTAGGCGGCTTTTGTACGTACAGGAAGAAGACACAGGTATTGGCATGCCAATAATTTCCATAAAATAAATTGATGATATTAATTGTCGATATTTTGATGTGACAGGTATTGCAATTTTCATCGGTATACTTTGTTGATATATAGCTCATTTCAAGACTCAGACTGGCTTCACTTACAGCACTTAAGTTAAGTTTCCAAGAGAATGGTGAAGTGCTGTTTACTAGAGGTGGGTATTTTATTTGCATTTGAGAAGCGTTTTAGGGTAAACAAAGGATTTTATGGTAATTTTGGTGATGTTGAAAATGCATACCAATAAAATACGGATTTATACGAAGAAATATAAAAAGCTGTTTTTATGATTGTTACTGAACTCAAAACATTGTTAGATATTTCAGTTATGCGCTAATGTTCTGGAACATAGTTCCTTCGACTATATAGTATAGTACTCATATCAATAAGAATATCCAAAAGTGAATAGTAAAGTTGAGAATTTCAACCATATACCTAAAGGACCGTTTAACCAATGTTACAGAAATGACACCAAAATGTACATAGAATGAACCAGAAAAACTGAACTGCGCATGCGCATACTTGAATGTTGAGAATGTTACATGGTACGCATACTTCTGTGCATGCGCATTAGACAATTATGAAATGTAATCGTTATCGTGAGGTGCCATGAGAATAGCATTGACTTTCTAAAGATGGACTGCTATTGCTCATAAAATATTTTGAAACATACAAAATGCTACTGCGCATGAGCGCCGAGTTACTAACCTCCGATTGGATGAAAATATTGAAATTAATAGATCGCATCCAATCAAAACTCGAGCATAATTTTAATTTTTATTCTCATGGACATTCATGTAATTGTGTTTATTGGTTTATTACACATCAAATGAAACAGAAATTATTAATGAAATCAGAGCAAAAAAAATGTTCTGAGAGGGGTGATTTAAAGAAAACACCTACCTTATAGTAAATGCTTTACTACGCTCTTAAGGCGGTGCTCTGCCTCTGAAATGTAGGTAATGATGGTAGGTAAAAAATAGTGAAATCTGGTGTTTTCAGGGGAGATAATTTCTCTAAAATTATTGACTGACATAAATTGAATTTTTTATATAATTATTATTTTTTGAACATTGTTCAAGGGCACTGAGATATCAGATTTTTTAAATTTAAAAAAGTTTAATTACTTCAAAACATTAAAATTTAATGTATTAATTTTTATATAATATCAAAACATTGAATAAACCTGATTATAAAGAGAAAAAGAAATGTAAAATCAGAAATGAAAACACGCCAGCGCTATTGGGAACACAAATATCACCACCATTCAAAATTTTAGAAAATTTTATCAAATACCTAGTTTTTGAAACCTTTCTGCCTGAAAAAATATTCTCATTTTTCGAATTATGAGATTTTTTTTTATAAGTTTAATCAAAAAACATAGCTTTTTTTCAAAATGTATGATTAAAAATTAGCCTTCTTTAATACAATTATGTCATTATAACTTTACGAAATTTCTTGCCTAAAAACGGGGACTTTAAATTTGTGATGTCTTAAAAATTTTGCTCATGCTATGTCGAAAATCGCAATACATACGGCGCCACCTGTACATGTTCTTCAATTGGAACGTATGCTTTGGTGAACCCGGCTTAAGACATACAATTTCATCATTCTTGTTAAGCAAAATTTTTATTTCGAAAATGGTTTTAAAAGGTAATATATTAATAAGAGGCATTAATTAGCTCCATAATGTCTACTAAAATTTGACTGTAAATTGTCTCATGCGGAAGAATTTAGTCCTCCTCCCCTTCCTCAGTCACGTAATTTTTATGAATTGAATTTTAATTTTATTTTTGATTAAGGAGTCGATGAAATAAAAAGAAAGAGAGTATTGATGAGTTTTTTCACTATCCGTTGGAATTTTGCCAGTTTGATGAAAGAAATTCAAGTATCGTTTGATATGTTTTCATTTCGATTAATGCGATGTCACTCTCAACTTTCATTTTCAAGGTGAAAAAAAGTGCACTGTGTTCTCAAATTCAATGCCCCTTCAATGTAAAGGGTATGCAACATTTCAAGAATTCAACACAAATTTGAATTCAATGCTCTCGAGTAGTTGAATATTTGAAATTTGTAAATTTCATAAAATCAAGACTCCTGTCTAGACAAAGTTTTTTCCTCGCCCTCCCCCCTTCAACACTTCCATTCTTGCCCCCACACACATATGAGATAAAAGTTTGGTAGAAATATTTTAAAATTCCCCATTCTTGTAAGTACAAAAGTCAAAACAAACCCGCATATCTTTTTCAGATCTTTTCAAAGGAAAGGCAACCAGGTTTTGAAAACTTGCGAAAGATTCTCGATCGCTCAAAACAACAGTATCACATCAAGTCATTAAATTATACGAAACTGGGATAGAAACGAAGAAAAGCAGAAGTTTTTCATTTGGACGAGCAATTATTAAAACAAGAGTTTTATTCATTTCAATAGTGAATTTTCATCGTTGATATAAGCAATTATTTATTCTGTGAGTTAAACAACGAAGATGTTTAATTTTTCTATTACATATCACGCATCACATGCAACACTAAGTAACTCAAAAAACTATTTTCTCGAGTTGGACGTTTTCGAAGAATAATATTTTTTGAATGTGCTTACTTTCTAGTTTCAACTTATGGAATAACTGAATATAGGTTCATGGCTCGTTATGAGGATATAGATGCAGTATAATGCCATTTGATTCTCTAAATATGTCCTATTCGAGTTACCTAAGGCATTATTGCTTTCGATGTACGATTTATGTACTGTTCATGATGAATTTGTTACGAAGGTATGTGAATTACATTATTTTTTTTTTTTTTGTAATTGGTGAAAAAAGGTACAAGTGCACAAAATGGTTTCTAGTTTACTCATATATCTAATTTTTTTTTTATCATTTACATGCGCAGAATTTCCACTGAGCCAATAACACAACAAGAGATGTAAAATTAATTTTTTTTTTTTTAATAATAATGGACTCTAACTTAGATGATTATGTCATTAAATAGGAGCTGTAAAAGTGAGCAGTTAGGCCTGGTTGGCATTGCTGAGAAGAGAGTAGAATGTGGGAAACTGCTAATTTAATTAGAAAAATGTTGAAATATGTTGGTTATACAAAAAGTGTCATTCATTCAGCTGTATAAAATATTCATATTAAACGTTTGTTTGACATGAAGAAAATGCAATATTTTCTTTAAATTTTCCTTTATAGTTACTTGGGGAAAAAATAAAATTTTTTTAAATAAATTCTTCATCGAGTCCACGGCTCCATACATTCTTATCGTTAACTTGGTGAAGTAGGTAATTTAAAAAAAAATCCGAAATGCAGAATTTTTGTAAATTTGTCGCCTATTTATTTTTTATTATTATAATTTAGATTGTGACAATTTCAAGTATCGTAGATAGATGTGAATTTTTTATTCATGCTTATTTGAGAAAAAACTTATGAAAATATTTGTTTAAGCTGGCTTACCTGTTTGCACACGTCCATAATAATAAGCACTCGAGCAAGATAGACGAAAACAAATACACTAGGTAAATTATAACTGGATCAGTGTTCACATATTTTTCACATTGAAGAATAAAGGGCACTGACGGGATGGTAAATTTTTCTCGATATTTTATAGCATAATTTTACTAGCAGGGTTCACAAGAGAACCCCTTCGCCCGCCAGCGAACCCGCCAATTTCCCTTTCTCTTTTTATAAACCGCACTACTATACGTATGAGTTTTATTGGAACTGCTATACACGTGCTTGTCACTATCTTGACGAATTGTTCGTCTTCAGCACACGCTGGAGCATAATCGAAGAGAAAAAGCTGCGAAATTTCCCCCCTTCGTTATAGATATATTGTCGCAATCGCGTTAAACGCTACCGTTGCGGCTGGCGTCACATTTATCGGCGAATAAAATGCGATTTGTTGTTTCAACGATCACAGGTGTCAGGTATATAGGTTCTGCGCGGAGTGAAGCAGATAAATCTGCAAATATAACGGGTTTCCTTTTGTAAATGTTGCTAATCTGGCGAATAAGGTGTATGTAATTGCTCATTGTGAACCGTTTAATGGTTAAAATTTCCTTTGCGAGAATACAAATTCCATTTATTATTTGGTAATTTTTGAACAGTAGTGGAATTGCGTGAAAGAATTTTCGCGTTTGCTAACGCATTGTAGCATGAAATATGGAAATGGTAGCCTTGATAGGGAAGTGTCAGTGAAGTATATGAAATGGTGAATAAAATTTTCAAGTTATTTTCCATAGGTATATGAAGGATTTATTGGCAGAGCCGCATTAAGAGGGAACAGTAAGAGTGTAATGCTCCTGGTTGCGTTTTCAAAGAGTGCGGAGATTTTAAATTTCAATTTCAAGAAAGATGTCTTTGGTTAGGTGGAATAATACGTGTTTCTCGTGCTGTGCCCACTGTTCAGTGTACTCTACGCTAATATGGCTTAAAAGTACTTGCATGGGTTACATGTTTTAGGGTTCTAAAAACGTTAGAAATCATTTCTTCAAGTTATAATAATTTTAAAAAAGAATTATAAGTTCTACAAATTTAGAAAAGTCTTTTATTTAATGTAATTTTAAAAAAAATTCACAAGTTTGATTTTTTTTTTTTGTTCAATGTATTTTTTTTTAATTAATTTTTTTCTTCAATGTAATATTTGAACATTTCTGCGCTACTATAAAATGGAAAAATCATATTTCGAATATTGTTGTTCACAAGTAATACTTCTAAAAGCATTGATTAATTTTAACAATTATATGAAAAAAAAATTAAACTAAATTTAATAAACAATTTAAATCTTAAAATTGAAATAATTAATATTTATTGACATTTAATCGATATTATTTGAATTATTTATTAAACCCACTTAAAATAAATTATGCAATTTTTATGTGAATTTCATCATAATGCGTGATTTTTTCTAATTTTCTACCTCTTTGATTCCCTCTGCCGAGCCTTTGGTCGCACTTTAGGGCTGATAGGCCTACATATAGGTATTCATCGCAAAAATTTCTGTGACTTGATACCAATTTCAACTTTCAGTATTTTCAGCGGAAAGTTCATGAAAATTGTGAACTTTTGAGCTTTCCCTGTGTCTAAAAGCAGCAGCTGGGGATCGCAGACCGGTGATTTTCGAAGTAAGGGTATATGCACTAACTTTTGAGACCGGTCCCAGCTTTCAGTTATTTCGGTCCATTTTCGACAGGTTCGCTTTAGATTATAGCAAGTGCCAACATGTGAACTATTATCAGTTTTTGCCATTTTTCAACTTGGCGTACCCGAGAGAAAAATGTGAAAAAATTCCACGTGGTTCGGGGTGAAGGGGGCATCTAAAAATATCAATTTCATAATTGTGCCAAAGCGTTATCAGGGTTAAAAAAATTAAATGAAGTTAAAAAACGATCTTTAATGGGTGTAAAGTCATGGTGGGGAGTTGCTGATTTTTTTCCAAGAGACCCCCTATGGAACCCTACAACATACTAAATTTTCGATAAAATTAGTCAACTATTGCATGAAAGAAAAATTCGAATTAGTTTTTCTATTAAAAATTAATTTCTCAAAAACGAGGGGGCAAGGGGTCTGAAACTTTGACCATGAAAGTTTCTAAAGGGTACCTACCTACCAACGAAAATTTCATCGAAATTGGGCTCCGGGCCTGATTCGCCATTCTTATCTTATGCCCTTTTCTGTACCAGTGCAGCCAATAAAATATATCGAAATATTCTAATATCGTGAATTTGCACTGGCTTTGAATGAATAATTTTTTCCCCTGTAAACTTCACGAGTTTTTTTTTAGCCATCAGAATATAAATTTTGTAGAAATGTTTGATCGGGTCTCTCCTGATAAGATTGTGAAAACGGCCCTTGACTCAAATTCGGTCTTGTGATCCTAAATGTTACCCTCGATGAAAAAACTCCCCAAAAAAATTTTTGACTCCACACCCCTTCCTGAGAAATCGACCCCCATATGTCGAAAATTCAATATTTTTTAACTCTAGACGGTATTGATGAAAAATTTTAAAAATTTCACTGTTGATAGGCATTATATAAGTACATTTGTGGAAATTTTTTCAAATTTTTCGATTCATATTTTCTTGAATTTTTTAGGCTTTGAAAATTTCAAAAAATTGTAAAATTTTTTTTTAACAGGGGTACATGACTGAATTTTTTTCCATAATTAGCTCGTACTCTAAAGTACAACTTGATAATATTTTCAACTCCCCGAAGGGAGGTGGAAGTTAGTCAAACAAAATGAAATGTGTAACAAAAGCGCCTCCTAAATTCACTTTTTTGCATTTTTTTGCAAACAACGGGTTTTAGAGAAAAAGTAGTACAGTAATAAAATGTTCCTCATTAAATGTTCTATAAGAAAGGGTCTAATAATTTTTTTCGTACACCCGTTAGGGGAGGAAATAGGGGACTACAAAGTTGCTCCTAATACTAATATTATGTATTACACAATCGCAAAATCAGTAAGGACTAGACAAGAAAAAAAAATGGAAAACCCCAAAATCCACATTTGTGCCCCCAAAACTAGTTTTCCCAAATAACACGCGTTCTAATCTAGATATAGAGAAAAATTCAAGTTAAAAAATTATGCTTATCAGATTTCCAACAAAAAATATTATTATGCAATTTTTGCCCAAGCTGATAGCATCGCGAGAAAACGCACTTGAAACGCGCCACTTACAATGCACATATGGCGCGATTTTTGGGGGAAAGTATAGTGTTGTCACGGACACTATCGGCTACAAGTTTCCTCAGAAAAACTTCGGCCCCCAATTCGTCTCGATTATAATCGTAATATGACTGGAGTATTATACTACTTTAACTTCACCATCATTATGTTGAAGTTTATTTATTCTTATTGTGAAATCTTCACTCAGAAGTTTGCCACAATAGTCGGAAAGTAACTTGCTTTCATTCCCAATGTTCATTTTCTTTTTTTTTCCATTTTTTTTTTTTTCTTGTTTAGTCCTTACTGATTTTGCGATAGTGTAATACATAATATTAGTACTAGGAGCAACTTTGTAGTCCCCTATCTCCTCCCCAACGGAAAAATTTCCACAAATGTACTTACATAATGCCTACCAATAGTGAAATTTTCAAAATTTTTCATCCATCCCATCCAAAGTTAAAAAATATTGAATTTTCGACATATGTGGGTCGACTTCTCAGGAAGGGGTGTGGAGTCAAAAATTTTTTTGGGGAGTTTTTTCATCGAGGGCAACATTTAGGACCCCTTGTGACCGAATTTGGGTCAAGGGCCGTTTCACTATCTTATCAAGAGAGATCCTTTATTTCAGTTTTTAAAAAATTCACATATTAAATAATTTGAGAAATCATTTTTTAAATTAATTTTTTACTTAAATATTTATGGTCTTCAAAAATTTTAGTATATCTATTTTTTTAAATGTTCACGAGTTCTAAAAATTGAGAAAAGAATTTTATTTTAGTAGATTTTTTTTTTTTAAATCTACAATTTAAAAAATTTTAAAAACTTAGTACTCTTCCATTTCCCCGATGCCAAATTACCGACTACTTCCTGGATTGCACAAATTTTTATTGTTTTGAAAAAAGTTCAGGTTTTGTAAAACTTTGAAAAATATTTTTTTTTTTTAATTTGCTGTCATATGAAAAAATGTTCAGAGATTGTAAAAATTATGAAAAATTGTGTTATTTTATTGAATAAAATTTGAAAACACGTTTAAAATTAATTTTCATATTTTTTGTATTCTGTAAAACAGTATTTGGAAGCAGTGAAAATTATTGAAAATTCGAAAAAAATTTTTTGCAGTTTATTATTTTTTTCTATTCTTTTACTTCTTCTACATATACCTATCATCGTTGATATACCTACTTTTTTATGAGGGAGGGGGTAATTTTGCTATCATACTTTCGAAATTTGAGATGGTTTATTTGCTCCCTACGTATTTACAATATCAAAACATTGTCGAAGAAGCACGTCGTTATATCGCCTAATTAAACTTGGACAGCAAAAAACCCTAATGTCACCTTCAATCTTAGTGAAGTGCTGAAAAAACGATTATCATCGAATTTCCCGCCAATTACGGTTTATAAATTTGTCGATTGCGTTTATTAATAAAATCACGTCGTCATGACAACTCTGTTGATATACTCGCATCGGAGTGACGATTACAATACCGAAAATATATCATTACATCAAAACAAACATAAATCGTCATAGTTATCGCAGCTTTAAAATGTCAAGCTATCTTCGATGGCATCTGAAACGATTTCGTTGAAGTGTGCAACCAATGATGATCAAAACTCTGATCCCATCGATTGCACAGATTCGCCCGGTAATGCTTCAACGACTAACCGCGATAGTAATTTCAAAGTGACGAAATCGTGGTCACCGATCGCCAAGAAACAGTGTCGTTGTTCTAGTGCCAGTGGATTTTCTCGTGATTCGAAAACAAACGTAGATAAGAAGAGTTTATATAGAACTTATTCATCTTACGGCTTCAAGTATGTGGTTTAGATGTACGATTTTTTTTTTTGGTGGTTGATACACTAAAGAGTGGTTTTCGGGGTTTACAGAAATTTAAGAAAAGATCAAAGTCATTCTCATTGGTCACTGGTGGAAGGTAGTTCGAAAAGTTGGGACGACGATAAAAACGAAAAACTTGAAAGGAATTGTAGTCGCAGGTACGAATTGGTGGATTTTCATCGATGCTTGAAATTATTAGGGGTAGATTTGAATAATCGATTGGGGTCGGAATCTCAGCAATCTCAACATCCTAGAATACCGGACCCTAAGTGAGTGAAAACCCAGTTCATATTGAAATAAAATTATACCTACTTGACTACGCCTATTTTACGTAGAAAAGTGAAACCGAAAATTGTGACCAGACTTACCGAAAGCACAGTATCCCTTGAAGATATACAAGATGCTGTTTTAAACGATTTCGAAAGGAATAAAATTTTCGGTGAGTTTTGAATTTAATTTAAATATAATAATCTGAGTTGTTTTGTGATTTCGAATCATTAATTTATCGCTACACAATTCAGATCCGCGGAGTCGATCTTTTCTCGCCCAAGCGGTGTATGAAAGGTGGTATTTCAACAAATTACAGGAGCAAAGAAAACAAAAAAAAGAAAATGAATTAAAAAACCAATTATTACGAATAGAATTCGAACGAGTAATGCGTTCTTGCTTTCTTTGTAATTTTAAGGCGAATTTACGATGTGGTAGTTTTCATTTAAATTTCATCTTTCTCTTCCAGATGAGATGCGAGCAAAAATTAAAAGCCGAAAAATCATTCAAAGAATGGATGCAAAAAAAGAAAAATCGTTCCTCTTCACCCAAAACAGATGGCACCGAAAAAACGAAAAAAAGATCTGAAAGAAGGTACATTTCATTGAACCGATTTATGATCAATACGTATTAGATTTTCATTATTTCATCAAAGCCAAGTTTTCAATATTCCTTTGGCACTTTTAATTTAAGGTTTTTATCCAAAAATTCAGATAGCGAATATGCGAAATGGAAAAATACCAAGAACGAGGAATTATCGAAAAAGAAGCAACTGAAGAGAGAACAAAAGCAACGCGAAGCCGAGGAAAAACAAAGAAAGAAAATAGAAGCCGAAAAGGTACATAGAAATGAATTGGGTACCTATATCAATAGTTTGTTCTGAAAATAATTATAGATATAAAACATCTCCTTGTTTTGCATCAAGGCTTATCAAGCTTGGCAAAATAAAGTTACTGAAGAAATGAAAAAGAAGCTAGAAGAACAAAAGAAAAAGATGAAAGCGAAAAAAGAAGAAGAACATAAAAGCAAAGAAGAGAAAGAAAAGGAAGCTATTTCTTCTTTCAATGCGTGGAAACAGAAGAAATTACAGCAGTTGAAAAGTATTCAAGATAAACAAAAGTAGGCGACAGAAACTTCGATAGCGATCTGTTTTTTTTTTTTTTGAGTTGAAAAAAATTATTTCAATCATCCCATAAGTACCGTGCGTTCAATTGATTGGTCAACACCAAGGGCAAAAATTATATTTTTCATTTTTCAAAATCATAAGTGGTTTAAATGTTTTTTGAAACGAACTTATATGGTGTTCGTTAAATTAAATTAAATACAAAAAAATTATTTTCAACGATTAAATGTAATTTGGATGTAATTAAGTTAATAAATAATTATTAAAAGAAGGGATTTTTATGTCAAGTGTTGAATAATCATTTGGACGCACAGTATAGTTATGATACACTTAATCACGGAGTAGCACCGAAAACGTGACCGATGACAGAGATGAAATAAAAAAAAAAAATTATTTTATTATTGGTACTCAATTTTTTTTTTTTTTAATTAAAATTATTTGAACTAGGAGGAAAACCTTCCTCCCTTTCCCCTTTCACCCTCTCTACTTAGGTCTGCTTGTTGTTAATATATTTTCAGAATATAGATGTTCTGTCTTCCCTCCCAAAAGTACATGATAGAATGAATAGTTGAAAAATTACCGACAGTATGTACATCAATGACTCATAATATATTGTCTAATATCTCTGTTGTACAGGTTTGAGTCAAAATTGAAAGCAGAAGCGCGCACTCAGCGTTTAGCGGAACGTTTGTATGAAGCTGAACAAGCATTTTATGAATGGTTAGATTCAGTTGACAAAAGAATTAATGCGACAAAGTGAATCATGTTTAGGTTTATTGAATTTTTGATAAAATCTCATATTTAAAAATTTATTGTAAAACTCTGTTATTGATTATATGCTGTTTTTTTTCCTCAACTTGATTATTCTTCGATTGATAAAGCCACTGTATGGACATGGGCGTTCTCATGAATTTTTCTGAAAGCTAGCAACATTATGAAAAACTGAATCATGGACCTCGGCCCACTTTGTTTTTTATGGGATATGGAATTGAAAATGAACCAATAATTATTGTGTCAGTATCAGTCATCACATAAATAATTAAAAAATGAATAGAAATGAAAAATTTCGTTTGAAGACTTCTGCCACTGTTTTTCATTATTCTTTTTTAATTTTTCCACGATGATGTAATTTGAATCATTACATGTTCTATGAGCCACAGTACTGTGTAAGATTGAGAATTGTAAGTAACTCGAAGGTTGCAACGTATTGAGAATTTTTCGTAAGAATAAGTACGCCGCGAATACAGTGTATATTACAAATACGAATACCACTGCAAGTAGGTAAACGTATTGGTAGATAGCCATGCTTGAGAAATCTGTCCAAGAGGAATGAAAAATGAAAAAAATCACTCAATTTATTAAATTTAATTTTACTCGCATAATGAAAAACAAAAATATTATCTCATAATCAAGGACTGTAATTGACTCTCAGAAAATGCTAGATAAATATCGCCTCTGTTTAGGTTTGTGTAGGTATCAAATTGTCAGTAGAACATATATAGAATCACTTGGAAGTTTAATATCTATTACCTAATGAATAACACCAACATGATACATTTTATCGAATTTTACTTTTGAAATGAAAATCATATACAAAAACAAGATTACAATCTACGCATTTTTATCACAAGCAGTAGCTTTGAAAGAAAAAAAAAAAAAAAGGCAGAAATTTATAAAATCAATCGTACATGGGAAAATACGCCTCCAAGATCTATTCATACGGAACTTGAACCACTGTTCACTTATCGAATCAAGCCCAGTTGTCACTCGTCATGTACTTTTAATAATTTTCTAATTTTATTTTAATGTTGAACTGAAAATTCCAAAAGAATTAATTAGTAGGGCTCGGTTTTCTGTGCTCTAACAAACGAAAAATATGCTCAAATATTTCTGAATGTGTGGTCTATCGTTTTGAAGGGAAGAAAATTAAAATATCGAATTTACAATTTAATTAATAATTAATTGATAAGCATGCTGAAACAAGAAAAACAAATCGATTCGACATTTTACAGACTTCAGATTTTTGTTTAATGAATTTTGAAATTTTTCAAATATTCTCAAGCCCAAAATAACGCGAAAAACAAATTTTGGAAATTTTTTCTCTCAAAAGCTAAAAAAAACTACAAATATTTCAATAATATTCTCTTATAATGGTCAAAAAATGATTCTAATTCTACTTCAGATCTCTGATTTGTGAAAATTTCGTGCGTCCAGTTAATTTGGGTACATTGTACTGATCATATAAAATTAAAATGGAAGCTAGTTTTCACTTTTCATAAAATTATTGAATTATTCAACAATTTCCTAAACTGGATGTACCCGAATTAAATAGAAGCAAGGTAGAAAAAATATGCTAAAGCATAGAAACCCGAGCTCTATTTATTAGGTACAAATTTAACTTATTATAGTTAAGGGCAGAAAATTATCTTCATTTTTCACATTAGTATAGGCAAGATAATTATAGTTACATATAGGTAACTAAATAACATCTAAAGCAATTTTTACAACCTGCATTAAAGAACAACTTAACTATACTATATTATTAAGCTCAGCACAAATACAATAGGTACATATATACTCCAACTGGGTTATAAATGAAAAATTAAGTTAAATTTGCCTATTACAATAATTATTTCGTTATTTTTGAACAAAATTTTGAAATTTTATGACTATCATGAGCTATGAATCATTCGCGAACGACACCAACGAAGTAAACAATAGTCAAAACCCATAAAAACATTATTGTTTGTGTTGTGAAAATACAACATTGAGTTATTGGCGCCATTTCGCGTAAAATTTAGAAATGAATCATTATAAAAATAAGAGTTGGAGTTTTCGCGACTAAACTATCCTAAAATGTAATTGCTAATATAATATATCTGTATTCTCGAGACTAGAAAATCGTTCGAGTTGTTGCAAAGTACATAGTAGTGTTTGTGTTTACTGCGGAAACATGATCAGAATTTTCGGTGTTTTAACCCCCTTTCGCGTCATGATTCGAAATTTTAGTATGTGTAAATCTTTAAAATAAGTGTTGTGGAATAATGGGCAAAGTTTTTCCGAAGAAAGTATTGCATGAATTTTCTATTCCAATGAGGATGAAGTGTTGTATGTTCATCAGTTCCATGATTTCGAAGATAATGATTAAACAGTAAGTCTTGAAAATTTTTTGACTCTACTTGTAATAATATCTTTTAATAGCTCCATGTAAGTAAACATTCACATGTCTGAGTTATGTTGATTAAAAATATAAGAAGCCAAACAACACACGGAGTATGTACCTATGTACAATTAATAATTGTCGAGCTTAATGCAATAGTCATTACAAATACTCCGAGCGCACGTAAGAGTAAATAACAATGCAAATCATCGATAAGCATTTTGAAAAGGTAACTGAATGGGAAAATCAGTCTTGAAAATAGAGAAGCAAACCGCAAAATAAAATAAACCTCATTTCATACAGCATTTCAGATATGTGTTCAAACATTTACCAAACTACATCTATAGGTATTTGTATTTTTAAGATGGATGTAAAATGTACAATATAAAACTTCAATAATTTTTCAATAGCTCGTATGGAATTTACATTAGGCATATTACCGTAAGTTAATACGTTTCGGCTGAATTTTCATCTGGCTCTAGAGTCAATAACCAGTTGAAGATCATCATATTTCGATCATATTTGGTCAACGGTTGTCCTCTTTCTCTTTCTACATCATTTACAGTCAGTCTTTCTTCAGAAGTGTCTAATATATTGGTATTTTTCCATTGTCGTCTTATACCCGATGAAACGCCGGGTACAGAAAGTCTATTAGAGGCACTATTTTTCAACGAAGATTCGCAGCCGACGGTTGAGTTTCGATTTTCGGCCAAGTTGGTTTTAGTACTAGCTGCTGCTTCCATTTCTAATTTATCAAGATTGAATTCGCTTTGCGAAAGACGTTCTAGAGCTTTGTATGTGTTCATTAATCGTCTTCTGATGTAGTGTTGTCTGACCTGTGGAAATGATATTGTTGAATAGGACTACGGTAGTAATAGTGAAAAATTATGTATAGCTATCTAATCTTCAAAAAACATGTTAAAGTATGGAAACAGGGGATTTGGAGGTTCGAGAAATTTCGCGACTCAATTCCTTTGTCTGTAATAATCATATATGAGCCCACTCGAGTCTCCTCGAATTATTTTCAAATTTTTACCATCCTCCACTTTGGATCAGTTTTGACGCAAACTCGAGAGGTCATGTTCTGGTCATCGACTAACTCTACATAAAAAGTTTGACTTCTCTAGGTCGATTTGGTGAGGAGATATGAAAGATTCATGACATTTCCTATTAAGTCATTTCCCCTCTAAAAGCATTTTTCACTCCAACTCCCCTCCAAATTCACTTGGGAAGCTGTAATCAAGATACATGAGTCACTTGAGCTCATTGTATCATTGATACCACAATATAAAGTTTTTGGTATCTATTGTACCCCCCATCACCATTTTGAGGTAGATTACCCCTCCTTCTCCCCTCCAACATCATGTATGGAGGTGAATTGGGGATGTAGTATACTTCTTGTCCCCAATAATGATATGAGTTCACATTAATTAGATTTTTACTAATTTAAGGTTCCTCCAGCTCTACTCAAATTTCGATGATCCGCCATTTTGGATCCATTTTGATCCAAATTTAAGAGGTCATATTTTGATCACCAATTAACTCCACGCACAAAATTCGACCGTTCTAGGTTGATTTAGTGAAGATACATGGAAGATTCAAGATATTTCATAACTCGAAACGTCCTCAATAATCCCTTTTTATCTCCAACTCCCCTTCAAATGTACTTATGATGCTGAAATTTGAATATGTTGTTGTCCTTGATCATTCTTTTGTATGAAATGAAAACGAAAATTTTTGAACTATTTGTTCTTCTCCAGCCTCCCTCAAAATTGGAGTGATTCACCGTTTTAAAGTATATCAAAAAAAGTATTTTTTTTTCGCATTTTCAAGAAAAATCTCTCACCAGATTTTCAGCAATTTTCATCTGTACTCGCCGATACTGCGCGTATGGAGAGAATGTATATATATATATACCGGGTGACTACTTGATTCGAGCACCCAAGCGAAAAAATTAGCTAAAAGGTGAATAAATTCAAAACATATATGTATTTTTGTTTTTTGATAATGAAAGTATAAATTAAAATTGTGTATTTCATTGATAAACACTTTTAAGCATTAAATAAATATTATTTATGCCATTTATTGTTCTTAATATCCTTCAAATATGTAATTTATTTCTATGAGAGAAAGACTTTTACGCTTGGGGTGCTCGAATCAAGTAGTCACCCGGTATATTCAGACTCCGCATTCAACATGGAGCGCTAGTGTAATGACCAATAAGAACGTTTGTTTACATTCTAAATAGGACTTTTTTTTTATCAATAACGTATTTTGTTTGAAAATTTAAAACTGTTTTGTTGTGCAATTTTCATTGACATTGTTTATTAATTAATGAATTTTTTTCGACTTCGTGAGCAAGACGTTGAAAAAAGAAGTAGTGATCCAACATCTGGACAACCACTTGAAACCGTGATTGGATGCAGAAGTTCTGTTAATCTTACTAGACACTTACTTCTTATTACCGATAATTGAACATTTGCACTTTATTACCCATGATCTGAAACGCAAAGATATGAAATATTTCTTTTTCAGACACCTGTTTTCTAAATCAAGTAGGCTGTAATACCTATCCCTTGACGTAATTAAAGCCTCATCTAAAAATATGACCCTTTGATCCGACCCTCAAGTCATAAATATTGACTTGACGATGCATTATATAGACTTGGTGAATACCGGATGAAGAAGTGGTACTTATTGACATGTGACCGGAGGCGTATATGTATGTCAACAATAGTTGACCTTTATTTTAATCGATTCACTTGACGTAATCGTGTCGTCATTGGCATTCAGTGGAATGTAAATACGTGGGAATTTTTCTACATATTTGAATATACAAATCCATAAATTCGGTAAATAGGCCAAAAATCTCCTACCTTTTTATTAACTGAACGAATCAAATCGGCCGGAGTGAACGAGGGTCCGCACGCTGGAGTATTAGAAGTCAGCACCGCCGAAGGCACAGCGCCTCCATGAGGCGAAGGTAACTGCGAAGTAGAGGGTATATCGCCGACAGCAACCCAAGTTGAACACGACCTGGAAGCATTGTCTAATTTCACGCTTTGTTCGAACAAGAAACCGGAATGCTGACTAGCACTAATCGCCAGTTCGGAAATGGCGCTTCGTCTAAGGGGCAAAAATTCTTTGTCCGTTGTATCATCATCTGTTGTTGGTAAATCGGTGATATCGGTTGTGCTAAAACTCTTGGATAATCCGACGGCAGAGGATAACGCAGCCATTCCTCTAATCATGTCGTTAGACTCTTCGAACCACACTTCTTGAATATTTTCCGGTCTGTAACCAAAGACGATTAAACTCCAGCTCTAATTAAGCTCATATTATTCCAACACTACTTACTTCCGTCTGCGGTCGAAATTCGGACTGGGTCCTCTGGATACTGCTAAGCCATCCCCAGGCATTCTTACTGATAGCAGTTTGACGCGACTGGTGAGCTCGGAAGCCAACGTGGATACGGAAAATAACGATATATCGGTACCCACCGACTCCCTACTTGGTGACCTCAGCATGTTCATTTTATTGGTCGCATACGCTCCACGTTGAGTCCCTGTTACTGAGAAAATCGGCGTTTGAGGATCCGAAACAACGGTGGCTACTGGGTCGTCGCTGCTTTCCACGTTTAAAATAGTGGTCACCGACGGACCGTCCGTTGGTTCGGCGAGATTATCGCGAGACATTTTACGTACACGTTTAACCGATCATATTTATTTAGCGAAAACACCTGGTCGAGCTAATCGATACGCGAAATCTCATCGTAGTCGAAAACACAAATATTTTGCTTACGAAGAAAAGGGCGGTCACGTGAACAGCTTTCGAGCTTTTCGCACTCCTTGTGCGCAATACAAGCTCGACTTTTCGTCAGTGTTGCCTTACTTGTTGTACGAACTCGGTTATGAGTACGGTATGTTTATGATTTCTTTTTAATACAAACTCCTTAATGACGTACGTAAGGCTACCCATGTGACACTGGTGTATGATAATTTGCCTACCGTATTTGCTGAAGGATCCGCGATACGAGAGTGAGAATTATTCCGTTCATCTAGCTTATGATTGTCTTTGAAAAATTTTATTTTGTTACGAAAGGAAAATAAAAATATGTTATGTATACCGAAATGTATAGAACAGGGAACGTAACACCACTGATAGAATTAGTGACAATGAAAGGAACAGGAGTGGAGGAATTATGAAAAAAGTTTGAAAAATTATGGTAAATATTTGCCTTTTTTTTTCGAATTTTGAAGCTTAAGAAATGGAAAAAATTTACTTATGTTTACTGTATCATCCCTCATTCGACTAAAAAAAAAAAAAAAAAAAAAAAAAAAACAGATAATAAAAGTGAAATATCACTTATGGAAAAAAGAGGCTTATATGGACTGCATTACGCAACAATGTTCTAAGTGAAATGAGGCGCCATAAACTTTAACTACATCAAGTTTCTGATGTAATGTAAATTATAACTAAGCCAGTCAATCAAACTGAACCAGTTTGTAGGAACGAACATATGTCTGTTCTTGTTCCTGGAAAGACCCAGTCATTTGATCCTGTTCCTAACTCGTTCTTATTCTCAATGTTTTAACTGTTCTCGTTCCGTTCTTCGTTCTTTTAATTCTTTACAATGTTGTTCTCGTTCTGTTCTTTGTTCTTTCAATCCTTTATGGTCTCGTTCTTGTTTGTTCTTCGTTCTGTTCTCGTTCTTCAACTTTTTCTTTTGTTCTTTCTTTTTTTTGATAACGTGTTTACAGTTTATGTTGTTGTTGAAATTGAAAATTAATTAATTGAAGCTAATTAATAAATAAATTAAAAAAAAAAAGATTTATATGGGTATACGCAGCATTTGTCCGCTTTTAGAAGTTTTTTATTTTCTCTTTCCCCACATGATATCTATTAATTTTGTGATGAATCATTAACTTTCAAAAGAACGAAGAACAACCCGAAATTACATCCGTTCTTGTTTTTGTTCTCGTTCCTCAGCATTTTACATTAGTTGGTTCTCGTTTCATTCTTTGATCTTTCAGTTTGAAAATATTCTGTTCTCGCTCTGTTCTTTGTTCTTCATACATATCAGTTTTATGTTCTCGTTCTTGGTTCTGTTCCTCAGGAACAATGAAAATTTTCTGTTCTTGTTGTTCTTCGTTCTCGTTCTTGGGTTTGTTCCTACAACACTGAACTGAACAAATTTCGCTTGTTTGTCTTTGAAATTATTTAAATAACATGAATGATTTCATTCATTACTTGTTTTTCTCATTAAAAACAAAAATAAGATCGATCAACAAGTCTATGGCGCCTCATTTCACTTAGAACATCGTTGCGTAATGCAGTCCATATACAGGTTGCTTCAACTCAAACTGAGTTTTTTGATATCGCATGTAGGGCTACTCATATAACACTTATGTATAATATTTTGCCTATCATATTTGCAGAAGGGGCTGAGATACAAGAGTTTAAATATTTTTCACTCGATCAATTTTGAAAATTTTTATTTCGTTACTCAAGACAGATAGAGATATGCTGTTTGTGCCAAAATGTAGTGTATACAATGTATAGTATTATTGCAAAAAAAATTAGACTCAGTGGAGGCCTGGAGGGAGTAAGTGGGGAGCTATGATGAAGAAAGTATGAAAAAGTGTGGAAGAAATTGAATACTGGTGACATACTGGTGATTTTATGTTTTAACGTTTTTTTTTTTTTTTTTTATATATACACTCTTACCATCATTTATTATGTTTTGTGGGTGGATGTGTGTTTGATGCCTCCAAATGCCGGAACTTTTTTTTCCTTCGCGCAGCGCTTTCGATTGTAGTAATTTATTTTTATATTCTAATGATGACAGAAAGCCGAAACTAATAATTTTTCTTTCGTAATTTTTGGCCTCCCCTCCCTCTCCCATAATGAAATCAGAATTTCAAAAATTTTTAAAGAATCAAATTTTTTGGTAGTTGAGAATTTTTCACCTTACAAACTTATATACATATTGTCGTATCAAGAATGAGAAAATTTTAGTGGTCAATTTTTCCAACATTCGGCACATCTAAAGTGATTTTGAATTTTTTCCAAAAAACAGCAATTTTGGTTAATTCCTAAAATGAACGACAAACACAAGAAGCGCTGCATGCAGAATCACCTTTAAAACACCTTAGTTTCCAACAAAAAAAAAAAAAAACACTTTTAAAACCCCTCAAAAAATCTCTCATTTATTTTTTCAACTGTTTTTTTCCAACCCTGGTTAAAGGGTCCAACGATCGCTGCTAACCAAAAAGTTGCACATTTTGGCTATCTGATAGGTGATGTAAAAATAATAAATTTTATCGAATTGGGAGTAAAAGGTGACAAATTTTTCATTCTTACCCTTTACTACATTTGTTGCATTTCGCCACTTCATGATTTTTACTAAATAAAAATGGAGTAGATTGAATGAAAAATTTTCCTAAAGCATCGTTACTTTTTTATTTGCTCATATATAGCCGGGGGGGGGGTGTCTAACCAACCCCACGAGCTTTTTTTTCTTTCAGGTCTTTAAATCAATTTTTTGGTGATTTAAACAATTTACAATCTTTTCCACATGACTTTATAGAACTAAAACCCCCTCCCAAGTAGCGATCCTAAAACCGGCACTGTGCTCATAAAATTTTGAAAAACGCAAATAAGAAGTACAAAATGGATGATGAACAGGATGATAAAATGACGAATTCTGACACCCTACGATTACATGAGGTCTAAAACGCAAAAATCTGACGACCTCCTCTAACCTCTCATTCCCAAATTAGGTAGAACTAAAATATCATTTTTAATTAAAAACTGAGGAAAAAGACATTTATTAACATATAATAAAAAGACTTGAAGTAACTGAATATTTACAATCGTAGTATACTACAATACAGTCGTGATCTGCTACGCGCTTTTAAAATCAAACAAAATCATACAAAAATTTCTTAATAGTATTACTTTTTTTTTAAATAATAAAAAACTATTTTCTACGCGGGTCATTCTTACATAATAATCTCGGAATGAACCACCTCGCCTACAAATGAAATTCTCTCTCGAAGAGAACGTAACATTCGAGAAAAGCACATTGAAATAAACCATGTTGTAAATGCTTTCTGTGCGATTTTTTCATTCACTTAGTTTTGGTTCTCTCCCTTCTTCGGTTCTTCTTCGCTAGTACCACTACTACTACTACTGCTACCGGATGAGCCATCACGTTCAGACGCCATCTATGAAGAAATAAGATAGAATTTAACGATTGTTTCGTTATAGGAGAACAGAAGAGATAGGGGTGTGTGAGAGCGAGAGAGAGAAAAGTGGAATGTAAATTAAAATCGACTCACTTTTTTGTACGCGATTTCGAATAATTTCAACGAAGCTTGTTGCAAGTCGCTGGTTGCCTTACGAATGGCTTCTGGATCAGCTTCTTCTTTATTGGCCACGACATTTTTCAATTCTTGTAACAATCCGTTTAATTTTTCGCTCTGCGAAGGAAACACGACGAATTAAACGAATACGAAAATGATACAATCGAAGGTTCAGTATGTTCATCTAGCTCAGATATTATTGTCCACATTTATAACATTTCGGAGACGAAAAATAATCTCAACATCATCGCAAGCTGAACTAATAACCGACACAAGGGAGACGTATACTCACTTCGTCTTGAGGTAAATATTCTTTATATTCGACCATTTTGGTTTCGGTGTCGTGGATAATACCTTCGGCTTGGTTGATAGCTTCGACTCGTTCTTTCTTCACTTTATCTTGTTGCGAATATTCTTCGGCTTTCTTGACCATGTTTTCGATTTCGTCTTTACTGAGACCACCGGATGAACGAATCACAACTGTTGATCAAAAAAATCGCGCAAGTTAGTCGCGACGAGTAAGTTACCATCGGCGAATTTTAGTTCGATTTGCTCACTTTGTTGTTCTTTGCCGGTTCCCTTATCTCTGGCTGATACGTGTACGATACCGTTGGCGTCTATATCGAAAGTTACCTCGATCTGAGGCACGCCTCGGGGCGCCGGTGGGATACCTACCAATGTGAACTGTCCTAGCAATTTATTATCGTTGGCCATTTCTCTTTCTCCTTGGTAAACCTTAATCTCGACTTGGGTTTGTCCGTCGGCGGCGGTCGAGAATACCTAAAATCAGAGGTATTCGTGGATAACGTAATAGGGGAAAATGAGGTACGGTATTCTGTTCTTTTTAATGGCGAACTTAAGGTTACAGGTAATTTAGCAAGTGAAAAAGCTAAATCGAGATATAATGAACAGAGACGGTTTTCTTCGGGCAAAATATTTAGACAGATATACTAAACACAATTTCAGAATTGTAGCACGCTACTCCCTCTGTTGTAGATCAAACCTCTCGAAATCAATCTTTCGTGTTTTTCTTTGAAGTGACCCCTTGCAGAGAAAGTGTCGAAACAAATTGCTTACAAAAAATGTTTTTACCTTCTTTATAAAAATCAATTGAGGGGAATGGTGGAGGTAGGGGAGGGGGCGGGGCGTGAAAAAATTTACCAACCTATACCCATGGTTGGGCAAATCATGGAAAAAAATGATTCGAACCACGGATAGGATCACTTGAATTTTTACAGATCAAATCACGGATCATGCTTCTAAATGTGATTCGGATCAAATAATTCGGATAATTTTTCAGATCATTTTGAAAAAAAAATGAAGACTGTATACTGTATGGTATATTTGGGGAAAATCTATTATAATGCGCTAATGAATGGATTGTTCAAAAGAAACATCGAAGTACAAAATTTGAAGAAAAAACAATTCTCATTCTGTTTCGAACTTGGAATCAATACATTTTCATTATTTCATTTATGCCGCTTTCATATTTTTAATTTCAAAATTTTAAAAGCACTGTTATACCCTTATAACGCCTCCACCTATTTTAAATAATGGAGTAATGCAAACACACGGCAAAATGTGAAGTTACCCCCCTCCCCCTTATACTCTTCTATGCTGCGAAAAACGAGAAATTAAAATAATGTATTTTTTACTTGTTGTATTTTATTTCATCAATTACAATTAACAATCGCGGAATTGAAAAACTGATTTTTTTAGCTTTTTGCAACTATCTTTCCACTTCCGATGGGATCATGGGAATAGGACTGGGAATGCAAAAATAATGCGATAATAAAAATGATGGGGAAAAAATGATAAAAGTGAAATGATTCGAAAATTTTGGATCATTTCATAAAATGATCCGGATCACGCCCAACCCTGCCTATAGCCGTACATGTAAGTAATTCGCGAACTCTAAGTTCAAGTTCTCTAACGCCCTGATGAACGAACTTGAACTTATTTTGAGGAACGAGTTCACTTTCGAACAAACTTTAACTTTTTTCTCAAATTTTCGTGGCACTCCCGTACTACAAAACAACAAAACTTTGGCGATCTGGCGAATGCCCTTACAATTTGATAAAAACATTACGAACAATTTTACAGGTGAATTACAAAATATACGGTAAATTTTCAGATATATTGATAAAAAATGTTCAATAATTTAATTAAGAAATTGATTTAGTTCACTTTTGGCGTTGTTAGCCATGTTAGACTAAAAAATGTTTATTGATAAAATATAACTGTTACAATAAAACGCCATAAATTAGAAAAATTATAAAAAAAATATGCTGACGCGTTTCGGCGCACTGCCATCTTAACATTAAGCTCCGAAGATGGCAGTGCGCCGAAACGCGTCAGCGTATTTTTTATAATTTTTTTTTTATATAATTTTTATAATTTTTCTAATTTATGGCGTTTTATTGTAACAGTTATCTTTTATCAATAAAAATTTTTTAGTTCAATAATTTCATGAGAAATTTTTTAAGAAAATTCTAATAAAAATTTATGATAATCATCAAGAAAAAATATAAGTGATTTTGTCATCAATAGATGAAAAATGTTTGAAAAATTGGTAATTTTTTTTTGATTTCGAGAAAGTAATGTTTTTTTTTTTTTTGAGATTAGAGGGAAAATCTTGTGAGTTCATTAACACCTAATCATAATCCAAAATGGGCAAAAAAGTGTGACCTTGAATGAGTTCAAGTTAGCGAACTGAATTCAGACACAGAATTTCGTTCGCAACTTGAACTTAATTTTTTGCGAACTCAATCACATACACCTGTAGCAAAGTATTAAGCATCTTTCTGAACTGACCTCACAGTACTTGTCAATGAAACAAATTAGGATTTCAATAGTTGAATAATTTTAGCTTAGGCTGCGAAAGCAAAACCAAAAACAAAAATAACCTCCAATCGCAATACCGTGCGACCAACCGATATTTGCACCCCTCGTCGTCTAATTCTTTTATTGGAAAAAATAAATGAATAAAAATTAAATTCAAATAGTTCAATTTCTCTCGTTGTTTTTTGTTGGTTTAAGAAATGAAAATTCAATTATTTCGTTCTCCATGCTATGCAAACCATATTCATCAAAGTCATGTACTTCAATTGGCCTTTGGTTAATTATTCTGGTTTATTCGACAACACTGATTCTCAACAAAATTAATTTAAATTGACTGATGATAGAAAAATAATATGTATCTATTTATTAATAAAATTTTAAATTTTATGATCGTTTTCACCATTTAGAGCTGTTTGTACCAAAAAAAAATTGAACTAAAATTATGTGATCCAGTTTTAATTTCAAATCTAGAATCAAGCTAACATCAGTTGAAAATTTTGCGAGAGTCATTCATTTCAAAATGGCGGATCACTCAAATTTCAAGAGGGATACAGAAAGGGGAAATAGCTTAAAGTTTTTGATATTGGTACTTAATCCGAAATGAGGATGCGTGAATGAGTTTATTAAGCAAGACACGATAACGACAAAGCCAAAGATTGTAATTTTTGGCGTTTTTTTTTTAAACATAAAATCTTGCGAGTGGAGTTCAGTTTCAAATTAAATTTTAAAGGACTCGTCAAAATATTAAAACGTGGTGCAGCAATTTTACATGTTTAAGTATGGCAACTACCGCAAATAGAATGAATTTTAGCATTATTGAAGAAGACAAATTAACTGAACTCGTTGAGCAAGTATGTTTTGGTACTAGAAAATAAGCAGTCCGATGCTGTTTTAAGCAGGTTAAAATGAAATTAAAATAATTTTTCAGGCTACATAAACTATGGTTTTGATGAAAAATTACAAAACATCATCTATTCCTTCTGCTACAGCGAAAAAAGTAGATATTGGAATTCCAGTATTTTTATAACTTCATATATCAAATTTCATCAACTTCGATCAGATTCCATCAAATTACATTCTGATCATTATGTTGATAAAATTTCATAAAATTCCATCCAGTTTGATGAACTGTAATCAAATTTCACCCATTCCTTTTTCCCTCGGATATATAATAACAACAGCGATAAAAATGCCATCATCGTACTTGACTCTTCTTCGTAGGTATGGTGGTATTTCTGGTTATCAATCTAGTGAACACACCACCCAAAGTCTCAATACCCAATGACAATGGTGTCACGTCTAATAACAATACATCGGTAACATCACCAGCTAATACACCGCCCTGTACAGCGGCACCTACAGCTACAGCTTCGTCAGGATTCACAGCCTTGCTAGGTTGTTTACCGAAGATATCGAGCACGGTAGATTGTACCTAAAAAACCGAAATTTCGATCATGTATAACAAACCTTGACAATGACAAGTTAAAGATCGAAGGTATTCACTCACTTTAGGCATTCTGGTCATACCACCAACTAAGAGGACTTCGCCGATATCGGACTTGGCTACTTCGGCATCTTGTAAAGCCTTCTGACAAGGAGCTATAGTTTTCTTGATTAAATCGCCGACCAATTGTTCGAATTTCGCTCGGGTTAGCTGTAGAGATAAGTTGAATAAATTTCAAAATGCACCAAAGCGCGAGTAAATATGTGGGACTCGAGATACCTTAATGTTCATGTGCTTGGGCCCTGAAGAATCGACCGTTAGATATGGAAGATTGATGTCGGTTTGCAGAGACGATGATAATTCTATTTTAGCTTTCTCGGCAGCTTCTTTCAATCCATCTGATCTGATATCGATATGATTTTTTATTTAGTGTTATTGGCGAGTGTAAATAGGTTCGTTTTGGGTCCAGTACTTCTGAACTGTATCACCTTCATTTTGCATACTGAGATTCAACATTTTTTTTTTTCCTTCAATAATAAATAAACTTCATTACTCCCACCCCCTCGCAAAAGAATGGAATATTGTAGCATTGTCCTTTACAAAAGATCTTGGATCATAGCTATTCATCACACATTTCAGCAGTGGTCACAAAATGCTTACAACCTCTCCCCTCCGACAACTTTTGGGCAATACAAATTACAGATAAATAAACCAAACTAAATGAATGAATGAATAAATAAATAAATAAAACGATAAAAATAATGGAAAAAAATTAATTCTACCCATAAATTGAAATTAGAAAAAAAAAGCCGATAACTTAAAAACGGGCCTCATATACACTACACTCCAATTACCTCTCTTTTGAATTCAGTGACGAAATAGTTAACCAAGCAGTTATCGAAATCTTCACCTCCTAAGAAGGTATCACCGTTGGTGGACTTGACTTCGAATACTCCCTTTTGAATTTCCAGGACTGATACATCAAAGGTACCACCTCCAAGATCATATACGGCGATACTATTCGACATGAGTAAGATTAGACAAAGGACAAATATTTGAAAGAAAGGGAATAAAAGAAACTCACATCTTATCATCTGTTTTGTCCATACCATACGCTAAAGCTGCAGCGGTTGGCTCGTTAATAACTCGAAGAACATTCAATCCAGCTATTTGACCAGCATCTTTTGTGGCCTGAAGATAATTGAGAAGTTATTAAAAAAATATATTTCAATACAAACGGATACTGAAAAAAAAACATACTTGTCTTTGCGAGTCGTTGAAGTATGCAGGAACTGTGATGACAGCATTTTTAACTTTCGTATTCAAATAAGCTTCGGCGGTTTCTTTCATTTTGGTTAACACAAAAGCACCAATTTGACTAGGAGAGTACATTTTGCCATCGGCGCTTTCTACCCAAGCGTCGCCGTTAGATGATTTGACTATTTTGTAGGATACATTTTTCCTGAAATGAACGAGGTTAGCTTGAATGTTGAAAAATTCTACTTAATGAGCTACTCGCATTATCATCATTCGCTTACATATCCTTTTTAACTTCAGGGTCTTCGAAACGTCTACCGATAAGACGTTTAGTGGCGTAAAAGGTATTGGAGGCGTTGGTAACAGCTTGTCTTTTGGCAGGAGTACCGACCAATCGTTCACCATCTATATATGGCGAAAAAATGATGTAATTAGCTTGAAAAAAATTGTATGAATGATAATTAATATTTAATAATTTCACCTTTGGTGAATGCTACAACTGATGGAGTTGTCCGAGATCCTTCACTGTTTTCAATTACTTTAGCTTGTTTTCCTTCCATAACAGCGACGCAAGAATTAGTGGTACCCAAATCGATACCGATAACGGCTCCTTTAACGCCTTCGCTCCTAAGAATCGTAATTAGCAATGAAATAAATGGGTATTGAGAGATTGAAATTCTCGGTAAAATGTAATACGTACTTGTAACGTTTAAAAGAACCATTGCAGTTTTTAAGGGGCGATACTGGAACTGATATACCAGCCTGTAACACATTACGAACACATTGGAAATTAGAAATTAGAACTATACAGTTGAATTGAAAACTGATCAAAAATCATGTTTTTTCAAAGATAAAATTATCAGATGCAAAAATAAAAACGAAATTTTCAGATGAAACACGAAAATACAACACAATGGTGGTTATGAACTTACGCAAGGTCAAGGTGCGGAAATTTTCTCACACTTGAATTTCATCATAAAGTATGATTTCATATTCGAAAAAATTAAAATTATCCTTTTTTTCACCTACATCTCCCGAAACTGAAAAAATCCTATAATTAGGAGGTTCGTTCGGCCATACCACATGGCGAACCATCCCAATACTCGAAAGGAAATTAAATCTGAATAGGCCGGTAAACATGTAAATACATCAAACGATTCTTGCAACGAAATATAATTGCAGTACAAAGCACACTGCACAAATTCAACGCTGATATTTAATCTACCGGCATTTAGATCTAGTCAAGTACATTGCGATATAATAATACTCACTTTCCGTAACATTGTGCTGAATTGCTGGACGTGCAATCCATTCGGAATGAACGAAGTTTCCATAGATTTCTTAACGAACAACATTTTCACGAGTTTTATTTTAACAAAGTTACAATTTTCAACAAAAAATTATTGAATACTCGATTTCGCGAAATGAGTCAGTATGATGAAATAATTCACTTCGATGCGAAAGACAAAATGTGAAAGAACGTGAGATACGGTCGGATTTGATATTTGCGGAAAGTGCTAGAAAGAGGAACCCCCCTGTCCTAAAATTTATCGAGAAAAACGTGTTTCCTTCTTTGCAATGTTGCCAGTTTGAAGAAAATTAAACAAGCAAATGGTGAGTTGTGATTGGATGATGATTAGAAGTAACAATGCGATTGGTCGATTACCTACCTAATAATAGCGCTTCTAAACCTATTTTAGGTGGTGTTGAATTTGCGCTGAAAGCCAAAAATGTTTTTATATTTTTATCACTTTGACTTTATTTTAAATTTTTTTATTTGAAAATCCAAATATATATTTTTAATCACAAGATTTCCAAAAAAAATAATATGCCATAAAATTGACTTGAAAGTAGAGCTTACTTTCACCACTCTTTCTCACTAATTCAATTATTGATAATTTATCAATCTTTTTTCAATTTCTTCAATGGAAAACATAATGAATAATGATAAACTAAATGCGAGTCCATTCCCTCATGAACTTTTCGATCAAACCTCTCGCTTGGAAGGGAAGGTAAAGGATTATTTTTAGTATTTTCAATATGACATTTTACCCATATCTTCATTTTTTGTTCTACGTTTTGTAGAAAGAAATTCAAAATCACAAATTCGAAAAACTTTCGTTTGAAGAATGTATCTTGAATGGCGGTGAACATCACCAACTATCAGAAGAGATTAACGAAGTAAAATAATTTGCAATCATGATCACAATTGAAGGTCATCTCATTAATTGTAATCCATATGGTTGTTCGTAGGAAATCACCAATTTAATGGTAGAAGAATTCACCGAGTTTCAAGTGAAACCGAACACAAAGAAAAATATACCTTTATCGCGACCAGCCAAATCTACTTCTTCGAATCCACTGAGGTCGCAATGCAACCGTTGCTTTAGATTATTTCCCAACGATAATAAAATGAGAAAACACATTTTACAGCAGCATTCACTTGATTCGTTAGAATGTTATCACTGCTGTTATAGAGCAAAAACTCAAGATCAGCTCTACCAGCATATGGTCGTTCACTTCCCATCTGGTACTTTTTATTGTGATTTTTGCGCCGAACGTTTCCAGAATTGTCACAGTTTATTCGATCATTTAGAAAAACACTTGAATGATAGGTTTAAATTCACGTGTGCACAATGCGAAAACACTTTTGTTAGTAAATTGTCGTTGACTATGCATTTGAGAACTCATACAGGCGAAAAACCATACAGTTGTTCATTTTGTTCGAAAACATTTTCTCAGTTGGCTTCCAAACAGTATCATGAAAAAACTCATACCGGAGCATCTTCGCATTTTTGTGATTTCTGTAGGAAAGGTTTCAAATCGAAGTTTAGTCGAGATGCCCATCAAAGAATACATACAGGAGAAAGACCCTACCAGTGTAATATGTGTGAAGCGAGTTTTCGATCATCGATGACACTGAGGCAGCATAAATTAGTCCATTCTGATAGTAAGCCTTTTACTTGCGAGGTGTGCGGTAAAAGTTTCAATCGAAGGGAGAAAGTCCGCGTGCATATGAGAATACATACAGGAGACAAACCTTTCGCTTGTGTAATATGTGGTAAACGGTTTTGCCAGAAAAATGACATGATTAAACACGAACGTGTGCATACAAAAGAAGCATCGACACAAAAAAGGAAAGCTCCGTCTCCAATTTCTTTATGTTATAATGGGCAAATTTTCGAAATTCAAGACTGACTGAACTATGTTTATGATTTTTATTTATTTTTATTAAAACATAAAAATTTTAATGATATAGTTTTTCTTCAGTGTTTCATCACGTAAATGCTGTGTCACCTTTCACTTTGATTTCGTTCAATATCATATCACATTTACCTTTTAGGACTTGAATAGCTTCCAAAAATAAGGTATTAGGAGGCAATGCACCGACTGATTCAATTGTAACTATGAACAAAAGAAGTTATATTGCGTTAGTATGAGCAAACATGCAATACTGAAAGTATATGAACCATTTTACGTACACTCATTACTTACAAATATAGTGATCAGGAACTCTGCTAATCTTTACACAATTTTTTAAATCATCGTATCTGAAAACATTACGACTACAAGAATCATACCTTGCATTGGCAACTTTTGCTTTGATTTTATCTGAAAAATAAAAAAATTTACAATAAATCGAAAGCTAAATTTATTTAGGGCCCTTTAAGTTTGAAATTCACCTTTATGTTTGTACAATTCAATAACTCCATTCGAAAAACTTGATTTTAATCGTTGAGCTTTTTCTCCTTCTACTTCCGTCAATAAAGTAATTTCTGGTAATAATCGAAATGAAGCTGTAGCTGAAATATGATTGAAATTTATTGCCAAAGTTTCACGAAGATATATATCCCATTGAAGTGTACCAAAAAATAACTTACCAACAGGCTGAAATTTGGCGTGTTCTTTGCCAATACCCTTTACTGCAAATAATTTCAAATCCAATTCATGACCCGGTCGTAATTTCGCTATTAAAATATCGTCATTCACAGGCTCAACATCTGAAGTTTGGAAATTTGATGCTTGATCGCCAATCGGAACCCATTTTATATGTTTCGATAACACTACAGAGATGAACAAATTGAGTTCAGATGGTTATTTTTCATCGAAATCGTGATAAACAATAGTATGTTACCTTTGTCATTTTTGTAATCTACAACTGAAATATCAGTCGATTTCGAAGGAGTAGTTTTCTGACTTTTGGAGCACTTGATCTTTAAATGATACTCTAATGAATCTTCAGCTGTGAATTCATCTTCTTCTGCTTGAAAGTGAAAATGGTTAGAATTTATGTTACATTGTTTCACAGTTTTCAAGTAAGAATTGATAACCGGTTTACCTGATTTTTTGAACGTGAATTTTCTGGGATCAGCTTTCAATGGTATAAGTCCTAATCGATGAGCTAAAACTTCATCTTGTAAAATAGATGTGTTGTTGTAAACATGAACTTTTTCGATTGCCATCATAGGTACCTGTGGAATTAATGTAAGATTTAAATTACCAACGCATGAGCTTTTACAAATAAAGATTTAGAGAATAGTCATACTTCCGCTATCAGCACTCTTCTAAAGGCATTTGCAAAAGATTGATGCACTCCTATAAGATCGAATTCCATTTCGAGTTCATCACATTTCACAATTTCTACTCGAACCATCTAACAGAACATAATTCATTTACAAAGATGAAAATAAATACATTCAAGGACTTGAGTGAGAATTACTTTTTTGAAGTTTTTGATGGTCCATTTCGAGTTATGAATTTTATCCTCGTCTCCTGGTATCTGAAAATTATTGGAAAGAATTAGTGAAGTTCTCGTTGATAAATGTAAAAGGTTTATCCAGAATTTACTTTTTTAATGGAATGTTCCTCAAGCTGGTAACCTTCCATCGGAGTTCTGCGCGGTTTTCTTAGTTGAACATTAAATAAAATTATTTATGAAAATAAGTTATACAATTTTTTTTCAACTTTATTAAATGAGATAGACGGGATGCGAAATAATGAAAAACCGCGTGCGAGTGTACTTGATTATAAATTTAAACAATGAGAAATTGATAACACAGAGAGAATTTTTAATCATGCTTGCTCGGCAACTCCGGAACAGTATCCAGTGAGTACAAAATAGAAATAGAGAGAAACACGATCTAACAAACTGATGCATCGTGCGTGTACCTCACTCCATTCCCACCACTCACCACTACCCATCATCAGTTCATCGCTTATAATCAGGATAGGGTCCCCTCCCCTTACTCGATTTCTCTTCGTTACTCTTCAGTCTTCACCTTGGAGTTGCTTCCATCCTCTTTCCATGTATTGTTTATGTTTTGTTTATCTAGTTAATATTTTGTGATCGCTGAAGTAGACCTATGACCGTGTGATAAGAACATGAAAAAAGTATTTCGAAAATAGTGGAATATTTTTGATTTTTCCGAGAACATTTAATTTATTTCGGTTATTATTTTGGATATTTATATTTTCGAGCGTATTCATTCAACATGAAAGCAAGTAAGTATAATAATTGACATTTTCCCTTGAGAATTAAGTGTAATGTTCGTCTAAATCTTTAATTGGAATTGGGATACCAGCATGCCACACTTGACCAAAGTTCAGTTTGCAAAATTTCACCCGAAAACTAACACAAAATGATGCGAAATTTCAATTTCAAACTATGTTGCTTTCAGAAGGCACTGAGAATTACGATATTGATGAAGTTGCCGATGAAATGTTTTCCGATGGCATGGGAGGAGTATCCGAGATGGATGACTCCGGAAACACTAATATAATTTTAATGGATACTTCTCCTATTGATAAAGCCGTGCATGCGGATTTCTTCAATGATTTTGAAGATTTATTTGATGATGATGACGACGACTGATACAGTCACATCGAATTTTCAGCGTCCAAATCATTTATCCTTATGTTGCATTCGTTTATGGCTTTAATATTCAATATTTTTCTTTTATAAAATGTACATGTTCTTTTATTAAACTATATTTTCTTTGGTGTATTTTTTGTAGAAAAAACTGAAAAGTTGGCCTGTGGCAACCCTATTCGTTAATTATGCCATTATTCTCGTCATATTGAAGATTACAAAAATACGAATTTTTTAGGATGAAGATTTTGAAAATGACTTTAATTTGTAACAGTCGACCTGTTTTAAACACATGTTCCCGATTACCTGTCACTTCTTGTCATGGGTTTTGGTCAAGATTCTGCTTGAGAGAGAAACCTTCTATTACTCCTCATCATGCAATAAAACTAAATTATTTGGAGTGTAGACGAATAAGCTGCACAGTCTCATGTAGTCAAAAAAAAAGTGATCATGCGTATGAGGTAATGAAATAATTTGCAAGCTGAGTTGAAATAGTTCACGAAGTATATTAATTCCATGTATTTTGCAGTCGAACGACAGAATACTAACAATACCAAACATTCTATCTTTAGGGAGAATCGCTGCTGCCCCTTTTTTGAGTTATTATATTATAAATCTCGACTTCGGTATATCAACTGGTATCCTTATAGCTGCTAGTGTTACAGATTTTGTAAGTAAATATACATTTCACCAGTGAAAATTGAATCGTAAGACGTGCAGTGTATAGGAAAATACGCTAACTAACGAATATCTATAGATAGACGGATGGATTGCAAGGTCGTACAAAAACCAAGCATCAAAATTCGGTAGTTTCTTAGATCCATTAGCTGATAAAACTTTAATAATTTCTCTTTATGGATCAATGGCTTACATGCAAATCATTCCACGTAAGTTTTTGATCATCATTGCAAAGATTTTATTGATGGTATTTCTTTAAATGTTGAAAGTTTTTCAGATGTTCTTATGGGCTTAATTGTATTTAGAGATGTGGCATTGCTATTGGCAGGGGTGTACATTAGGTACATTTCTATTCCACCGCCAGTGAGTATTGGAGAAAAGTGATTATTTTCAAATATGGTTCGTGAGAGGATTCTAAAATTTGCAGTATGCTTTAGAGAACAATGAAAAAATATTTCGACCATAAACATTCTGCAGCTCAGTTATCACCAACGATGATTAGTAAAATTAATACAGCTATTCAATTGTTGACGCTATAGTATCATTATATGGATCAGCGACATCAGGAATACCAGAGCAATGGTTACTTTTTTTATGGTTGGTAATTTCTTCAGAATGAAAGAGCATTACACGATCACCTATTTCTGAACACTATCCGATTTGTTTTATTTATAGGTATTTGGCGGGATTCACGACTGTGACATCTGGTGTTTCGTATATTTTTGCAAAAAATACTTATAAAATTTTGAAAAAATAAAATCTTTTGAATAATGAAAATAAATGGAATAAATAAAATTGTTTTAAAGCAACAAGAATTTTTATTCAACAATTAAATAGATGGTATTTCAACAATCTCCTAAATTAACCTCATGTTTATACATCTCGTAAGCATGAATTTCTTCATGTAAAATATCTAACTCTACGCCTATGTAATCTATTTCTAATTGAAAAGGACCATCGACACTGTCCATCAAAGTAATACCAAATGAAGATATTTCATCTCTTTCCGGTTCCCACTGTTTATCTTGTATATATCCTTTATGAGTCAGGAAAAATTTTGAAAATGGTATCTGTGGAACATAAAAATGAATAAATAAAGTTTTGTCCGTATCATATTATAATCGCATCTCGTAAACAATTTTTCTTACTCTTGCAATTTGCCAATAAGGACCTCCTCTTGTGTATAAAGCGTAACCGTGAGAATTATACCACGATGTGTCATAATGTCCACTGGATCCTAAAAGTATATGATATGTCCGGCCATCTCCTCTGACTCTCATCACCAAATGCGTGTACTGTTCCCAATCGTAATAACTTTTTCGGAGAAATGATTTCTAATGATAAAAAAAAGTTAACATAAAACCGACGCAAAATATACTTATTTAGGTAACTGCTTTGGAGTTCAAGTTGAAATGAATTACTCGAGGTTTTGGAGCACGAAGGGCACAAAATCCGCTTCGATACGACTTTCCATCTTGTGGTACTTGTGTATTTAAGGTTCCGTGAAAAAGACCGCAGCCGTTCCTGCTAGTCGTAAACTGACACTTACTGTAACCAAATCCTTCATCAGCATCGGTCAGAGTAAGCCATGTAGAAGGATCGGTGCCTCTACCGAATGAAAATATTCTATAAACTTCCCCTGCAAGACACAATGGTGATATGAAAATTTGAATGAAAAATCTTTTAAGCGTATTTAATAGGATTACCGTGTCTGTGCTCAAATATGGGATCTGAATCAAATGATTCTTTTACTTCATCAACGAATTTATACGATTCTTCTCTTAGAAGTTGCATACCCTTTTTAAATTGTTTTTTGGTTGGTATTGAAATTAGAGGTGTAGTACCGGTATCATGGCCTGGTTCAAACGGTTCGTAAATCGTGTTACCAGTGTCCATATGGTCTTCATTCTTCGCTTTTGATAGATAAGTTGATAGGTGAAAAGTTCTGCAATGATTCGAATTCACATGTTTGATTTTTTCGAGTAATTTCAACGTGAATCTACACGACATTATGGAAACGTCGCGAAAATGCAAGGCATTAATTGATACTGGGTTCAATTATTTATGAAGCTTGTTTTTCCATTTTTTATTTCACTTTGAAAAAAATCGATACCTTCGCCACTGAATTCACCATTTGTTCATCATTCACGAACTTCATATTTTTATCTTTCAAAAATCTTTGTTGTCATTTTTTCTCAATAACAAAGTGTTGTGGTTTGAAAGTATTAAAATACGCCATCTTTGTTCAAAGTCATGGAATTGTAATCAAATTTTCAGCAAATGAGCTAAATAAGCTCATCACTAAAAGTACGGTATCGAGTATCTATAACAATCTTCTCTACACACTTAAATGCGTAAAATATGTTCAACCTAATCGAAAATGGGCCTCAGAAAGTTCGAAAATCTATTTTTGGAACAAATATCCAATTGTAATGGAACAAAGATGGCGTGTCTTATTACCTTCTTCAAAGAGATATAAAAACATCGAAACATCCAATAAAAATCAACCAACGATTCACGAATAGCGGACGAATAGAGTATTTTTCAAAGGTACCAATCAGAGTTCAGGATATTTTTCATTTGTTATACATTTTCTTGAATAATTCTTCAGTGTTTATGAATCCATGGATTGTTATTGGATGAGCGTGGATAAGACTGAAACTACATCAAACTCAATCAAATCTATTTATTTTTATCATTTCAATTTACAGTAATTACTGATAAGACAGCGTGCTGCTCGTACGTTCAGTCAATTACCTAGATAATGTATGAAATAATTAAAATATCTTAAACAGTTTTGAAATATCATTTCCGCAATCAAACCCGACTCATCGGAATGCTCAAGTGTATTAGTAGAGTGAAAAATTACTTCTTTCTAGTATCGAACGTATGTAATGTTGTGAGTATTGTGCAGCTTGCCGATTGTTAAAACTGTCCGTTGAAAATTTTTCCCTTTTAGGAAAATTTAAAAATTATTCACTTTAAGAAGCAATTTCACGTTGATTACCCACTCAGTTCTTCACGTATATCGATAAGGGAGAACCCAGCGATTATGAAAATCGATACTCCACAATTCCATTCGGTTTTCACTCCTGAATTGGACTCGTTAGCGAAATTATTCGAAAAATATGGCTACGAATTACGTATCGTAGGAGGAGCTGTTCGGTATTGAATTCTTGTATATAAATTACTGTTGAATGATTAAGAATCAGAATTAATAATGAATCGTACGTAGTGATTTATTGAACGGAGAAACCCCGCATGACTTGGATTTCGCTACTACAGCTACTCCAGATCAAATGAAAGAAATGTTTGAAAAAGAAGGAATACGTATGTTGAATACTAAAGGTGAAAAACATGGCACTATTACTCCTCGTATTAATGACAAAGCCAATTTTGAGGTAAAATTTGTTGAATTTTTATGAGATTGTTTTTTACAATTATATCATCGCATCTTGATTTTGTAGGTAACGACGTTAAGAACAGACGTAAAAACTGACGGTCGTCATGCCGAAGTTGAATTCACTAAGAATTGGCAGTTGGATGCGTTGAGGAGAGATTTAACCATAAATTCAATGTACTTAGGTACGTATTCGTAAAACGCGTTTTGGTTTTATGTCAACATTGTACATTTTAATTGTGACAATTTAAGGCTTCGATGGTACTGTGTACGATTATTTTGGAGGATACGAAGATTTAAAAAATAAACGAATCCTGTTCGTAGGCGACGCCAGTAAACGTATTCAAGAAGATTATCTCAGAATTTTAAGATATTTCAGGTATATTTGCTTTTTTTGTTCATCGTCACGAGTGTTCATAATTTAGACATTGTTCCTCATAGATTTTATGGAAGAATAGCCGACAATCCCGATTCACATGATGAAGAAACGTTGAAAGCAATACAACAAAATGCATCAGGGTTAGAAAAAATCTCTGGTGAACGAATTTGGTCCGAATTAAAACGAATTGTGATTGGAAATTTCGCCGCAGAATTGATGAAAAAAATGTTAGATGTTGGGCTTTCCCCTTATATAGGTATTTTACGAGTTCAGTTAGGTTACTTATAGGATTTAAAGATCATAACTGATGTAAACCGTATTAAACATTTTTCTCGTCTAGGTCTGGGACCACCTGAAGAATTAGATATAAAATGTTTTGAAAATACATGTCGACTGAAAGATAAATACTCATTAAAAAACATTACCTACATAGCAGCATTATTACCAAGTGAAGAAAAAGTAATAAAAATAATTTCAACGTATTTTATATTTTCAGTATTTCGGTAATGACCAATTTTCATTTCATAGGTCTTAGAATTCCATGCTCGTTGTAAATTATCTGCTCATGAACGTGACTTAGCTCTTTTTATTAGTAATTTTAAATATGATGATTTAACGGAACCAATAGAAAATCCTCTAAGGTAAAATAACGATATATGTATAGTTTTTTTTTTCATTTTTTTTATTTATTTTTTTATCAAGTTTTTTTTTAGGCGTTTTCAGCTCATAATAGTAACCACAAAAATGAAAAAAGAACAAATACGTGAATTTACTTTAGAATTATTTCGGTTTAAAGACCGAGAAGATTTATTGACTTCTTTCGAATCTTGGACGATGCCTCGTTTCCCTGTGAATGGAAATCAAATGAAAGAAAAAGGAATTAGTGAGTTTTAAGGATATAAATTACCCATTAATTCAAGAGCTGACGTGGTTCCCATCGACATTACGAAGGGGAGAAAATTTTACTTTCAGATATTGTAGATTACCCCTTCTGAGTATAAAACATACTACATTTTCAAGTCAGTAACCCCTCCTCCTCCCTTCCAACAGCATGTATAGAAGTGAATTTGGTATATAGCATACTGATTATCAACAATGATCGTATGAGCGCATAATTATTTCTCAAATTATGACTACTTGAGGCTCCTCAAATCATCCTCAAATTTTTACGATCTGCCATTTGGATCCATTTTGACCCACATTTAAGAGATCATATTGTGGTCATGAACTAACTGTATAATCGAAGTTTGAACTTTATTGGTTGATGGAAGATTCGTGAAATTTCCAGCAGTAGTTTCCCCTCTAAAAGTCGTTCTTTGCTCTAACTCCCCTCCAAATTCATTTGAGAAGCTGAAATCTTGATAGGTTAGTCACATGAGCTCATTTTACTTTATGACACCACAACACAAAATTTTCGACCTCTCATGTACCCCCACCACATTTTGAGATCGATACTCCTCCTCCTCCCCTCCATTACTATGTGTGAAAGTGAATTTGGGATATAGTATACTTTTTATCCCCAATAATCGTATGAGTTCATATTAATTACATTTTCATCAATTTGAGGCTCCTCAAGCTCTACTCAAATTTGATGGTCCGCCATTTTGAATTCATTTTGATCCAAATTCAAAAGGTTATATTCTGGTCACCAACTAATCGTACATACGAAGTTTGACCTCTCTAGGTCGATTGGGTGAGGAAATATGGAAGATTCAAAAAATTTCACGACTCAAAACTTCCTCAAAAAGTTTTTTTTTGCTACAACTCCTCTCAAAATGTACATAGGAAGCTGAAATTTGGATATGTTAGTGTCCGTGCCTAACTCTTTCATGTGAGATCAAAAACGAAAAATTTGAGCTATTCGCCCTTTCTCCAGGCCCCCTCAAAATTTGAGTGAACCGTCATTTTGGAATTTATCGAAAAAGCAAAGAAAAGTACTTTTGCGCATTTTCAAGAAGATTCTCTCACCATATTTTGGGCAAATTTCATGAATACACATTATATTAAAAGTTTGACGTTTGCCAGATGGTTACAAATGGTCTGAAACGCAAAGATTTGAACATCCTACCCTCCCTGACCCTCGTTTTTAAAATCACGTAGGCTGTAATAGCTATCAATTTTAAGTTAAAAACTCAGCTAAAAATAAATTCAAATTATGAAATTAGATTCTCCTCCCGTTGATACCGCACTTCTTTATTTTTCATTTCGTTGAAAAACATTTTACCAGCTAATTTTTTGTAAACGAAATCCCTTTATTTTCGTATAAAATTCTTTCACTATGACCAATGGTAACCGAGATAATTAAAGTGCCACCTCCACGACCCCCCAAACATGTGACCACAGCTGGAGCCGACTACATGATTTTTTATGCTCAGCGAGAGGTCCTCTATAACATATTTTCTCCTCGAATTGTCAACGAGACCCTCGTCAGCTCTAGACTGAATATGATTTTCATTTTTTTTTTTTTTTTTTTTTTTGTAAAATAAAATTGATATACGTACATTTAAATATATTTTTTTTAGCTGGTAAACAAATGGGTTTTGTATTGCATAAAATGAAAGAATTATGGGTTGAAAGTGATTTCAAGTTGACAGAAGACGAACTTATAGAAAAATTACCGGAAATTGTCGATGAACTTAAGATCCTTCAGAGTAGAAAAAGGAAGATGTGATTTGTTAAATTCGAAAAATATTCCTTTTTTGTATAAAATAAAATTGTTGTTCCTTTTGCGCTATCGTATTTTTATTTTTCTTCAATTTACATTTTTTTCTTCTCGATGGTGTATTAATTCGATGCGCGAATATTTCACGTTACTATATATTTGAAGAGTTCAAGTAACGATAAAAAATTCTCGGTAAGTAATATTCTTACTAACGGATCAATAATAGATAAGAGATTAACCGTAAATTAATTATTACAAAAATTATCGAGATATACGATTACTGAAATGATATTTTAATTCAATTTTGTTACTTAGGTATAAGCTAGTTTTCATTAATGATATGCACATGTGTATTTAAAAATGAATTGTCATTTTATATTCAGTATTTTCTTAATAATTAGAAGTTCATTAGCTTCTGTGAGTATATTGTTATATTGCTGGGGAAAAGGGAGGATGATTTGTATTTAACGGCTATAACACAGTGTCAATATTTTCTCACCAGGTCCCTTCTCCGACTGAGGATGGAATTTTAACTACAACCGCAATTATTTCAACGCTAGAAGATAGTGGAGCTAGTCAGATAACAATGCAGGTTAATTCGTCCATTTTGGAACCTCTTTTTACCACCGGTTTAAGAAGATTAATTGCATTATTCAGGCGATATCGTCACGAATTACGAATAGTCGGTGGCGCGGTTCGGTAATAAAAATTAAAGTGGATAAAATGACCGGAAACAAAGGATAACTAAAGTGTATTACATTTATAGAGATATATTACTGAATAAAGTACCAAGTGATTTGGATTTCGGTACTACAGCCACGCCAGAACAAATGAAAAAAATTTTCCAAAAAGAAAATATATTTATGTTACCGACAAAAGGAGAATTACATGGGACTATTACTCCGAGGATTTGTGATCAAAATTTTGAGGTTGGTTTTTTTTTTGGTCATGGCGAAACAAAGGAATATGCGTTACTTTTTTATTGTATTCGTGACTGAAATAATGCTTGGTTATTTGAATTCTCATTCATCTCGTGTAGATCACATGTTTACGAAAAGACTTGATTTGTGATGGTCGTCATGCCAAAGTTGAATATACCAAAGATTGGAAGGTAGATGCTCTTCGTCGAGATTTAACCATTAATGCCATGTCCTTAGGTAGCTTATTTGCTGGTAATATTTTTCTCTAGTGTTTGTGTCGAAGATTTTACTGAATTTTTATGTTCGGTAGAATTTAATGGCACTCTTTACGATTATTTCGGTGGTAAAAAGGATTTAGAGCAAGGAAGAATCGTTTTTGTGGGCGATGCTGAATCTCGTATAAAAGAAGATTATTTAAGGATTTTGAGATATTTCAGGTAACTAGAAGTTTTGGACGAAAAATTTTGTTCCGAAATGTATATCATGTATTTTTTTTTTTTGTAATTAATTATTAACAATGCGTACGTAATTATGTGTTCTTCGGTTATTAAAAAAACAAGATGTATGGATAAAAAAAATGTGTAAAAAGCCATACTACATTGATGGTGTTGAATTTTTAATGGATATACATACCAACTCCAACTTGGAGACATTTTTTAAATTGTTTTATAATTATTAAGGCTAAGAATCCTCAGCTATTCACTCTAAAAAATCTAAAAAGCGGAATTCAGATATGTAGTACTCTGAACTAGATTAAGCTAATGTGGGACTGGAAGCTTCTGCAGGTTTCAGGCATTCACAGTTATTGTACCATAATCTCGCCACTTCCACCTCATTTTTTATCAGCATGTTTTGATTTCTTGTTGAGAATTTTCAATTTCCCCAAAATCTTAGTGAAGCATTATTTTGATTTGAATCAAAGATCTGTATCACGTGAATAACATTTTTGAAATTGTTAACGATTTTCATACCCAAACGTACACGACAGAAGATAGAGATAAAAATATGTGTACAAGGTATTCCATGAATATTGAGCAATGTCTGGGCAAGAGATATTACTCGTTGACTACAACAAAACAGTTTCTAGACCCAGGGCCAGGAAGACATGGAATTGAGTTTCGGGCGAAAATAATTTTCGGGCCTCATTTCGATTTTTTCAAATTTATTGCTTTCATGAGTGATAAAAATTTGGTGAAAAAATTCATGAAAATTAAACAAAAAAATTCTAATATCATTTCGATATTTTTCAGATTCTTCGCGAGATTTACGAAAAATCCTCGACATCACGAACCTGGCCTTTTAGAAACGATAGAAAAAAATAAAGATGGCTTAAAGGGCATCTCGGGAGAGCGTATTTGGATGGAACTAAATCGTATATTGATCGGACCTCATAATGAAGAAGTGGTTTTCACCATGCTTAATTTGGGATTAGCACCTCATTTAGGTAATTTACGTATCCCACGAACTGTATTGTATATCGTAATTTAAATGTGCAGAATTGAAGGAAACTTTTTTTTTTATGACACAAGTGTATGCCAGATGCTAACGGAATGTAACCTTTACAGTTTGCATTTTGAGATAGGTACTTATAATAAATCTATATTGGAATTATAAATATAATATGTTAATATACGAGGTACGTCGTGTATAGGTTTAGGAAAGACGGAAAATTTGGACAATACATCTTTTTCGCATCTTTGCGAGCTTGGCAAGAAATTTAAATTTCGACCAATTACATATGTAGCTTCATTTTTAAATAATACCGAATCGGTAAGTATGTTGTGAAAGTTATGATTTATATAGTAGTATAGGAAGCAATAGTTCTCCAGTCATGTGATTTTTTATTTAAAGGTGAAAACATTTATGGAACGTTGTAAAATATCGAAAGATGAACGTGATTTGGCAAATTTCATCGTTGAGAATAAACATAAGAAGTTTAACATTAACCACAGTCACCCTTTGAGGTATCTGTTAATTATTATTTATATTAAGTAACCAAGAAGATAGATATATGGTTGAAAATTCACTTTTTATTATCATATAAAAATAAACTAATTATGAAAATTATATTTCAAATATTCCTTTAAAAATTTATACATTGGGAAAAATTATTTTTCTACCATGACGAGTTTTTAAGCAAAGAAATATGTTGAAAGTAGAATATGTAATAACATATATGAAGGTTTTTCTCTTTAATGTATAAAATAGCAAATTAATATTCTTCTCCTTTGATTTTTTTTCTACATATAAGGTAATGAAGTATGAAATGAAATAATTACCTTGACCAATTCTTTAAACACTTGTTTCTTTCATTTACGTTTTATGCCACACCTAATACCTTGTTTACATATTTCATTCTTCGTCATTCAAACAGCTTAACTTATTTCTCAAATTAAAAAAAATTGCAAATTTTTGAATTACGAATTTATTCTCTTTTTATTCTTCATTTTTCATAATTTATTCATCATACTATTTTATAAATTTTTTTAGCAATTTATTTTCACCATAATATTTAGAATTACAAATAATAAAATCAAACATTTCTTAAATATTCTGCTATTATTTTTTTTTCCAATGCAGAGATTTTCAAGAACTCTTGATCGAAGCTCGAAATAAAGAACAAGTTAGAATATTTATTTTAGAATTAATGAGATACAAAGACGTGGATAACGAGACTATAAGCAAATTTGAAGTATGGGATATTCCTAAATTTCCTTTAGAAGTAGAACAATTACGTAAAAGAGGATTGATGTGTAAGTTGATTATTTTAAAGTTACTTCTATTCGGTACGATATTAGATTATGAATTTTTTGGTAATGTTTTTTAGATGGTCGTCAAATTGGTTACGTTTTAACGGGGATGAAACGTTATTGGGTAGGCCAAGAATTTTAACGTGAGTGAGGACGAGCTTTTAGCTCAAATATCACCTCTAGTCACTGAATTCAGGAAATTTTTACCGACCAGTGTTGTTACGCCGGAGGCAAATCAGACTCGGAAAACGACTCGTGGTAGTTAGGAGTTTATTTCGTTCATCAGTATACCTAATTTATTTCATTTGTCAAAGCTGTCCTCTTGGTGATGTGTTTAAAATTGAGAGTGATTATGGTAGTATTATCACTTTATATTCATCTGTAAATGTCTTATTTGTATTTAAATTTGTAGTTCCTAGTCTCGTCTCATTCTGTTGTACAATTTGTTTAAGTCATTTAACTAAGTTTATACCAGTGGCCCTGGTAATACTTTACAAAAAAAAAAGAAAAAAAAACGAAATTTCATTCTTTATTCCATGATAAACTGCTGGTTAAAAAATAAAATAAATATTTTTCATGTATTTAAAATATACACATTTACAATTTAAAAAAAAAATTATAATATATATTATTTAATACTATCCCAAATTGGCCACAGAAAAGCAATGCTCTTAATTGATTTCTTTATTTGTGAGTAGTAGGTAACTGGGTATTATGACTTGGTAAAATTTACCGTAAATCCTCTCCACCCAATTCATGGATTTTTAGTCTCAGTCGATGATGGATATAATTCTTAAAAATTTGAGTAAAATCTCATGAGTTGAACTCGTTGAATTAAACTTCAAGACGTCAAGAGTGAAGTCTTCGAGTGATTGTCTATCACTGCCTTAGTACGTGATAACATTGAAACAAAGTATCAAATTAATGAAGCAAAAATCACCTTCAAAAGTTTACTATTTGAAATATCAATCCTCATATTTTTTGGAGAATTAATAGAAGTTCAAAACGTGCCAAATCAGTACATTTTGGGAACACTGGACATCGTCATCCAAATGATGGTCAATAGTGTCAATACTCAACACAAAAATCCCTTTCATTAATATTTCTTATGAATCTAATGAGGTTGAAATGGCGCGTAGTTAATTGAAAATTAATTAAAAATATCTGTTAATTAATTTGACGATCGATAAATTCATTAAGAATACATTAAAATCTTTATATTTTACAAAACTCATTTCAACTAGGTAATCAAAGGAACGAATTTTTACGCCGAGTGTTTTAATCAGTGTTTGATGTTTTGTGTTTGTCTTTATCATTGAACGTTGAACTATGAACACCTGTGTAATCATTGTTTCATCGAGTTACGGCGTAATTAGTATTTTGCTTCGTACGCTCGTTTCTTGTGATTTATAAGCTATTTGCAAAATTACCCTGTTCTCTAGACCTTATTTGTTCGTCACTAATGAGTGATAATTTGTAGTGGTGAAATCAAATTTTTACTTCAAACATGGGCTTTCATATTATTTCTTCGGTTTTGCTAATTTGTTGCATCGTTGGTGTATTCACATCAGCCATTCCGGATGATAAAGTGAGTATTTTGCCCCGAGTGAGTATAAAAATTAATTTTAATCGGTTATTCTAGAAGTTTTACTCTCCGAATGATCTGAGGAGAGATTTCGAACGATGTAGAAAAAAATGGTGTTATCTCGTACGAATTATTTGAATTGAAAACATAGGTGGTAATGGTCGTTATTTCATTATTTTCTAGGATTACCGTCAACTGCCGCCGAAAAGGTAAAAATCACAGCATTGCCCCTTACAAGCAACGTATTTTAAACTATTTAAATGTTTGTAGAAATTTCGTTAAGGACCTAGAAGCTAACGAAAAAGACGAAATGTCCAAATTTGCCTTGCATACGCTCAATAGTCTAGATCCGACATACTCGAAAAGAATATTATGTAGCATCTTAGAAGGGAAAAAACAGGTATCATGACTTTCAAAATGAAAGAAAAAAGGAGAAGAGAACAGGCGAATGAAATGAATGCGCTTGATTTTAGTTCGCTAGCGGAATCGTTTATAAATTGAAATTATCCGTGGTAATTATACCCGAAGAAGAGCTTAAGCCTTCCGCGAATTCGCAATCTCTTTGTAACGAAAGAGAAGATAAGGTGGTCTGTGAAATAGACGTCTTACGTTCGTACGCTGCTACCGATTACTCTCCTATAAATGCTCAGGTATTTTCAGCGTCTATCCCCTAACGCGGATTGGTTTGTCGTTTCTTATTCTGCACTTTATATTGCATGAAATTTATACTCTTCGGGGCAGTTTCCTATGTAATAAGGATGTAGGTGCGTTTTAAAATTTTGCTAGAATTTTTTCTCGTATTATTTGTGATTGTGATGGAGTATTTTTTTCGTAGGTTGTTAGATCTGAATGTGGTGATATCGAGGAGTCTTCGGTGCAGAAACGTGAGGCTAAAGGTCGTTCTGTAGTTGGTGGTAAAGAAGCCAAAGATCCGAATTCCGAGGATGTTCAAAAATTAGCAAAAACCGTTTTGGCGAAATTAGACGCTGAATCGGGATCTTCGTGTACTCGACGAATAAATAAGGTGTTGGGAGCTTCAACTCAGGTAAAATTTAATGCTATAAATTATGAATTATTCATGAAAACATTAGTATGATAATTGTGGCAATAATCGATTTTTTTCAGGTGGTAGCTGGATTGTCTACCGAATTAAGAATGGAAGTTTGCCAAAATTCTTGCGCAAATAATGCAGCCACTGTTCGTAACCTAAAAGTATTATAATAGGCCGGGTAATAAATGCAATTTAGGAACCGAACAGAAATATAATTACAGAATGTTTTTTTTGACGAAATATTCAAGTTGTGGCTTCGAACAGCATATTACAAGTCTCCATCGATCTTCGTTGTGCTAATCCTTTTATAGGAATTGAGCCTTCTCAACATTTTATTTTGCTATTTATTTCGAGAATCTTCGAAAGCCATCAATCCTAGACCATAAATACCTTGATATAAAAATTTTCCCCCTCAAATTTTTTATAAGAAGATTGAACTTTATTATTTTGGTGAGGGAAATAGAAGCGAAGACAAAGCCTTTCAAAAGAAGCGCAATTATCAACATAACTAAACCGTGTTAAGGTGAGCACAAAAATATGGAAATCACTATCAAAACGTTTATTTTCACACGTTTTATCGACACGATATCTATGTTCCACTTCCTTTTCCCGCACTCTCCTTTCCTTTTCCCTCTGTGCTGATAAGAGGTTTATGTTGGAAAAAAAGTAATGGAACAGAACGAGAACAGAATATTATCAAACTGAAAGATTGAAGAACGAAACGAGAACCAAGTAATGTTAAAAGTTGAGGAACGATAACAAGAACAAGAACGATGTAATTTTGGGTTGTTCTTTGTTGTTTTGAAAGTTCATAGTTCATCATAAAATGAACAGAAATCATGAGGGGAAAGAGAAAATAAACAAGAACGAAAAACAGGATTGTAGAGAGTTGAAGGAACGAAGAACAGAACAAGAGCAGTTGAAGAATTGAGAATGATAACGAGTTAGGAACAGGGTCAAATGACTGGGTCTTTCCAGGAACAAGAACAGATGCATGTTCGTTCCTACAATACTGCTTATTCACGTTTCCTTTGGATTGAAACACAATTTTGGGGTGAGGGATCTTAGTAATAAAATTAATAGTAAACAAAAAGTTACGACTATTTTTAAATAGCCGAATTCACGTGCGACCCCAAAATATCAGATGATACAATATTATCAACTTGTGCTGTTCAGCCTGTACATTAGAGTAGACCCTAGTTCAGCATCTCTGAAGGTGTTGGCATATGAATAATCTAAGGAATCTTGTAATATGTTTATAAAACAACACTCCAAACATTTTGACTACAAAAAAAAGAAAAAGAAAGAAACGTTGAAATTATGTTTTAGTCGAATCATTTATTACCCGGTCTGTAGAAATGGGTTTTAATTTAAAACTTTCGCTTTACCAAGTATTTTGCACAATTTTCTAGGCTACGGAAGCCGACGACTGTAGAATTTGTACGGTGAAAGTGTGGGAAAAACCGTGGATGAATTTCATGCAAGTTTCCGATTTTAAATGCGATGATTCAGATTTAACACAACAGGTATTGTAAACAGTTTCGCATCTTCATAATGTACTTTTCCACCAACTGATTGAAAATCGCTTCAGAAATCTCGCAGTTATTTACGCAAGCTCATTTATCTTTTAGGCTTCTCAGATCCAAGCGTGAATGTCCGAGTAAAATATTAATTTAGAGACGGAGGAAATGCTGATCATGAAAATAATAATCTCTTATATTCTACTTAACATTTTACTTATAATCAAAAATGAAAAAATTTATATTTATCTGAAATAACCAGTTTTTTACATTATTTAATAAATTGTCAACATTTTACGATTTTTTTTTTTCATCGAATCAGCAATCTGAGAAGCGTTAGTATGGTATCGTTACATTACCATATTTTATGAAGCGCTACTATACGGTTATTTTGCCCATTTAGAATTCTTTGGAGGCCGATCGTTCGATGTTTCACGAATTTATTCAAAAATACAATAAATCTTACGATAGCGAAGAGGAGCACGTACGTCGATTCCACATATTTCGTGGAAACTTGAAAAAAATTCAACTCTTGAATCTCAGGGAAGAGGGAACAGCTGAATATGGAATTAACGAATTCGCCGATCTTTCTAGTGGGTTATAATTTACGAATTATCGTATTCGAGAAATTTACCGACAAACGATTGAAATTATTTTCCTACGTAGAGTCGGAATTCAAAAATTATTACTTGGGATTGATACCGTCTGAGAGTCGAATTGAAAAACAAGCCATTATTCCCAGTGTTCGTTTACCGCAGGAATTCGATTGGAGGAAGTACAACGCTGTTACACCGGTGAAGAATCAGGTAAATGAGAAATTAACACGGAACTGTGTTAAGAATATTTTTCTCCAATGAAGTAATTTTCGCAGGGTATGTGTGGCTCGTGTTGGGCATTCTCCGTTACCGGCAATGTCGAAGGACAGTGGGCAGTGAAACATAAAAATTTAGTTTCTCTCTCCGAACAAGGTATTTTTCAGTTATTTAAATTTCGATGGGCATAGACATTTATTAACTTATTACGAATTTTTTAAATGATAGAATTAATCGATTGCGATAAATACGATAATGGTTGCATGGGTGGCTATATGACCGATGCATATAAAGCAATTGAAGATCTTGGTGGATTGGAAAAAGAGAATGACTATCCTTATGAAGGATCAAATGATAAATGCGTTTTTTCAAAATCAAAAGCTGTAGTTGAAGTGGTTGATAGCGTTAATATTACCAGCAATGAGACTGAAATGGCTCAATGGCTCTTTAAAAATGGCCCAATCTCAGTTGCATTAAATGCCTTCGCAATGCAAGTAAGTGCGATGCTTGAGAAGGATGACTTGTTTTTCTCGATTGCTTAATGAATTATTTAATTTGTTTCTCAGTTTTACATCAGAGGGGTGTCCAAACCATGGAAATTTTTGTGTAATCCAAATGATTTAGATCACGGAGTTTTAATTGTTGGATTCGGCGTATATAGTGAGTTCTTAGTATTGGTATATTCAATAGTTTCTTTTTGTGAATGAAATACTGTAAATTTATCCCTTTTATTGTAGAACAAAAATTACCATATTGGATCATTAAGAACAGTTGGGGCTCTCATTGGGGAGAAAGCGTAAGTATATTTTATTGAATGTTTTGTAATTTGTGTGACAAATGTAGGTAATTGATAATTTTTTTATTTAAAATTTTTGTAACCTTTAGGGCTACTATCGTCTATACCGAGGATCCGGTGCTTGTGGAGTGAATAAGATGGCATCTTCTGCTATCGTTAGTTGAGATCTAAAACTATGTGAAACTCATGTACGTAATTTTTCTTTATTTTTATATTTTATAAAATGAATCCATTAGAAGTGTCATCGCATGATTATTTATTTTAATCATACCAAATATATAAGTATTTTAAAACGTATATTGTCATCGTTTAAGGTGATTTTTATATTTTTAGAGCATGCAATATTTTTTGCTAATTGTATTTTGTACGTGTCTGCACTTTTGGTTTTTTTACCATGATTGTGCAGATTAGTTTTTCGTGCTGTTTGTAATCCATACTAGATTAATCAAAATAATTTCTTTTGTATTTTACTGTTGATTAATAAAATACTTGTGTTTTCTCGTGTTCTTTTTATTTTTGTCATTACATATAGGTGTGACAAAAGTATAATTATTTTGTGGTGTAGAAATTAGAAATATTTCAACCAAGATCTTTTTCATGTGTATGTAGGAAATATCCAGTAAAAACGAGTGTTTTTTTTGATAGATTGCGGGCACAACTGGACGCAACCCACAATACGCTCGAAGTCCTTCCACCGTGCCCATGTGAAGTCAGATTTTAATATGGTAAATGCTTTCTGTTGTGTTCGTATTTCCTAGGTTCTGAGGTGTTCTGTGTGTACTGACTTCCTCTTAACAAGTGAGGTATTTTTTTAGTGGAGTTTTAGAGAATGACCTCACTGTTTTTCACTTTTTAAATGGAAAAATCCAGTGACTCTTCATGCTGATGCGTTGAATAAAAGTTGTATCTTTCAGCGTATTATGTTTGGCTTTGAAATCATATGCGCTCATATTAGTAGTTTGTTGGAGTGAGGAGGTAGGGGTGTAGAAGTGACATAAAATAATTTTTTCACTAAAAATTTGTTTTTCAAATTTGAAATATTTATTTTTGCTTGGGAATGAATCCATGATGAAAACTTTTTTTGGAAGTGTTCGAGGTTTCTTATTGAGGCTTTGACTAACGTGTAGGGTATGCTCGCTATCTATTAATGGAGATTCTTAGTGTAAATAGAGCTACTCTCTTGATATTTATGAAGAAAAATTCTGTTGGAAATTTTTCTTTGAAAAAAATCTGAAGTTGTATTTTCACTTTAGTCGATGTTGTGACCTGAGGGAACATATTCATATTTTTCTCGTTTCTCATTATACAACACTGGTTTGTCGATTTCTCATTGGTTAACTGATCCAATGAGTCATGCAAATGTGATGACGTCATTACATAATTAACCACTCAACCACGTTCAATTTTGTTACGGTTGAAACCTGAAAATTACGTCAACTATGAAATATGACGTTATGTGAAGTGAATCATCATCTGTTGTTGATTTGTGTGATAAAATTATCCGTTAATCGTGTTCTGATTACTATTTTGTTGTAAATCTTTGTAGAAAAGCGCAACAGGTTTCAGTATCAAGTATTAGGTAGTTATTCTTATTTGTGAATTCGAATCATGCAGAAGTTGCAACTAGTGAATCCCGTAAGTTTATAATTTCATCGTATTATGTTAAAATTCTATTGATTATGTGCTAGGATAATGATTTTAACGATATGCTTTTCCAGATTATTCCTTTGGTGGAAACCTTACCAGGTGGTGTGAGTATTGGAAATCAGTTTACTTTCATCGGTACTACTCCCTTGAATGCTAACAGGTTAAAACTTTATTCTACTAATTTGAATCTATTAGCTATAGCTACTCATATACATTATTTATGAGTAATTTTTGTCGTTTGAAAAATAACAGATTTTCCATAAATTTACAATGTGGTCCAAGTGTGAACCCACGTTCTGACATCGCTCTTCATTTATCCGCGGATTTCAATCGTAATGTGATCATTCGAAACACAATTCAGAATTGGTCATGGGGTGTGGAAGAATCTTTAGGTGGTATGCCTTTGGCACGCGGTCGACCATTTCAGATTAATGTTACATGCGAAGCATCACGATTTATGGTAAGTAGAGAGTTGTAACACGTGATATACATATTTTTACGTAATTATAGACGAATTTCATTTCACACGTTTAGATTGTATTTGACAACAACAGCGTATTCTATATGAATTATCGAATGCCTTTGGAAAGAATTTCGCATCTGGCAATCGATGGTGAAGTTCAGTTGAACGAAATACGTCTCTCTGCATCTGCTTCATCCATGCCTTTCGCTGGTGTTGCTCCACCTTACGTAGCTGCCCCACCGTACCCAGGTATGCCAATGCCCGGAACAATGCCTACACCTCATTCAGCACCGTATCCTACACAAGCGGGGCATATTCCGTATTCTCAACCGACATATGGTGCCAATCAGACATATCCCGTGAGTATTAAGTCTGTAATTTTTTTCCTTCAGTGATAGTGTTCTTTAATTTCATTTTTCACTTGTTTATGATAATAATCACAACAGCAGCAGAATAAAAAAGGAATGGGCCCGATGGGAGGTATGCTGGGAGCTGGTGTTGTCGGTGCTGCCCTTAGTGCCCGATCTGTTAATCCAGTAAGTATGATAAATTATTTTCAAAGGAGAATAAAGAACGAAACTAATGCGAATCGAATTTTCGAAAAAAATGATTTGTTTACGCGCCTTCTTTTCAATAATTAAGTGACAAAAGTTAATATGGAGACTTCTACTTTTCTCTTTCGTAGAAAAAAATTCTAAAGCATCAGAAAAAAATGGCCAAGAAGGCGTTAAAATATGGTGTTCCTATTGCCGGAGCTGGTGTTGGAGCTTACGCTTTGGGTAAAGCTCTTCACGGAGGACATCACCATCATCATTTTCACAGAAGTAGTAGCAGTAGCAGTAGCAGTAGTAGCAGCAGCAGTAGTGATTAAGTTATTTCATTCGTTGTGTTTTTACCTTTTATGTTTAATTCATAAGATTGTGGTGATTTGTTTGTCTAAATAACTAAGTTCGGATCGTGTTATAAAATGCTTCAAGAAACGTCAAAGTAATTCAAACTAGAAACACTTTTGTGAAATATTGAAGAAACGCTCACAGATAAAAGGTAAGACTGAATTTTATATAACACTCTTCCATTTTTTGTCGAATGAATGAGAAAATGTACTTGGAAGTGAGAGAATATACTATTTAAAGATTTTTTAAAACCTAATCATTTTTATAAATTATTTTATTTTTTTAAATTAAAAAGCATAATTTATTTTAACATTAATTTTTACTTAGTAACTACGTTTCTACGTGTTACCATTTAGATTTTGTTTGTTGGTTCTTTGAATGTTATATTTTATACATATTGTTGTCTCTTTTAACTTCTAGCGTAAGAAATAAATTACGTGAACAGTTTTTAAAAATACTGTTTCATTTTTATACCATATACGGAGATCAAAATAGTATCATTTATTTGGTTCATCGTAATCGCTAGTGAAGTCATTTCCAAATTAAACATCACTCTTCAAGGTTCATTTTTCATTTTCTTATGGTGAAACTTTCGAAACTATATGTTTCAATGGGAGTTTCATTCGAGAAAATCACTTTTGTTATTTTACTACTTGGGCTTCCCTCTTCTTGAAGCCATTTTTTCCTATAAAAATTTAAAAATGAATATAACTAGTGTTCCATGGAAGATTTCACTTCAGGGTAGTTGAAAACTTACATTTTGTTTACATTTTCTTGTTCACCTTCCAAAATTCCTCGTACAGTGTTGTTTGGTGTATTCATACACCATCCTTTTATGTTGAGTTCTAAGCATTTATTTCGTGTGTACTTTCAAAAATAAAGAGTACATTATCATCAGTTTTTCTTGATATTATTAATAAATGTCTAATGAGCACTTACTTTTCGAAAAAATACGCCTGTAAATAAGACAGAAATGATAGAATTGAAATAGCTCAACTATGGGTAAATTATTAGAAATAGAATAGCTGTGAAGCTATGCAATGTTTGAATTGTGTTCACTGGACATTTTTAAATGAAATTACTTTTTGCTGTAAGATCTCGTGAAATCTACCTTGAACTTTTCCGAAAACTTCAAATTCCACTTTAATCAATTTGTGGAATGCCATTTCAGATTCTGCGTTCATTATTTTGAATGATCTTCAACAGAAGTGGATGATTATTGGATGCTGCAGATACTTTCTTCCGTTATAATTCTAGGTTTGGTTTCAGAAATTTAATTTCTACGTTGAATCTCGAGCAGGTGAGTAAAAATTTGTAATTTTGTATGCTTGTTTACGTTTGGAAATTTATTTTCAATTTTGATCGATTTCAATTGAGCATGCTGAACGGAATAATATAAATTTCAAAAATTCCAGACGATTACAAGGTTGTGTTGTTTACAACTGGTGACGTAATGAAGTTTAATTCAATTTTACGTAATTGTCGTAATTTTGTAATTCTGTTATTTTATTTCTATTAGGGTAATATATATTACATTACCACAATTCACGTAAAATTAATGAGATTATAATTACTTCTATTAAGACCCGTAGCCAGGATTTTTTTTAGAAGGGGCAAAGGGGGGCAGATTTTTTTTCAACACCAAAAAATTTTCAAATTCAAAATGTTCAAAATGCACTTATGAATATAATTTTTTATTTTTTTAAAAGTACATTTCAATTTTCAAATTAAAATACGAGTCCAAAATTTAATATTAATACAATTGCAATTTAATATCACACGTTTTGAAATGGTCCTTTATCCCTGTTTCTAATTTAATTATGTTACAAAATTAATTAAAAATATAAATAAACCTACCATTTCCTGTTATAAAATTTATTTCAAAATTACATGAATGAGTTTTGAACATTTTTGCGCTGGTGTGTAAGTAATTACTTGCGCGCACGGTATTTGTTTGAATGACGACAACAACAACGCATCAGTATCGCCTCACACAGATGCAACTAAATTTTTTAAGCGAAAACGAAGTACTGACATCTCTATAATACTGTTACCAATCGTCAGGTCAAAAATATGTTAATTCATCAATGTGACTATCGATTTGAAACACATTTATGTGGATTTATTAATTTTTATGTCAATGACCAAATTAAAAAGTAAAAAAGGGGTTTTTGGGTAATTTTTCTAAGGGGGCAAAAATTCTTCTGGGGGGCAACGCCCCCCTTGCCCCCTGCCTACGGGCCTGCTTCTATTATAATAATTTATATTAACGCCACTTGCCAAGCAGCTAACCTGCCCATTTGACAATATAATAGTCGTAGTCGTCAAGTCGTGTCAATGCGTCATAAACGATTCAACGCTTTTGTCTCTTTCTTTAGAAAAAAGAAGTAAGGAATTGATTTAGAAATTGGCGAAAGAGGAGTCGGAGAGTGGAGTTGATTTACCACATCTATCAAGTTAATTAAATAATTATTAATAATACGCTTTTCAGGAGTGTGCCCACTACCCATATTTAAAAGGGTTTAAGTTGAGAATTCATTATACGTATTGTCGTATTATATAATAGCATTTTTCATTTACCGTAGTGTTACCGATTTTGATTGATAAATTTTGAAGATGATTAAGGCGGTGCTTCGGAAAATAAGTTGGTGAATGCGAAAAAGTTGTTTTTTTAGTAAAAAAATGAAAAAATTGTAAAAATAAATGCTAAATGCCTTCAAACAAAGTCTCTAAAACAATATATTATAATTTCAAATTATTTCGTTGCGTTATTTTTGAGAAAAACACTGCCAATGAAAATAGGATATAATTTTCATTAGCAGTGTTTTTGTCGATAAGTGCTGCCACCTACGGTACGCTGACTATCACTCTACTTCACACTACTCGTTTTCACCAGGTTATACTGCGGTAGTAAATAACCTGGTAAGTCTACGTATCTCGCCGTTCAGAGGTTTAACGGATCAGCCAGATCGAATTTAATGGTTGACAAATAATAACCTCATTATTGGTCATTATATATTTCTTTGTGTGTTTTTCTCGCAAGAGCTGATCAATTTCATGTTTTCATGACATCAACCATTAAATCCTTTTTTTTCTTGCGAAAAAGTGCGTAATACTGTTATAAAAGTATTTTTTTTTGTGCGTGCAATATGGCACCGACAACGCGAAATGGTCCGAGTTCTAGTTCTCAAACCAACGATGAACAGAACCCAGAGTTGAGTGAATTGGTACAAGCACAGGTGAAGAAACAGCTGGAGCAAATACTTAAAAATATGCCACATTTTTCAAGTTCTGCCGAGCATCAGCAATGGATTGAAGCAGATAAGGCATATGTAACCCCTCCATTTGCGATACGTCTTATTGCAGAACACGAAAAATTACACGGAGTGAAGAATTTTAAATCGTGGAAGACGATGATAGAGTTGGACCTGAAGGCTCTCAACCTATATCCATTTATTACATCAAAGTGTGGAGAAGAAATCAATGTTTCTCCAAGCAGGAGAGTAGTAATGGACGCGCAAGCTCTACAGTACGTTAAAGCGTCAGTGAGTAAATCAATTAGTTATCGTTTAACGGATATTTGTACGGCCTTTGATGCGGTGGAATACCTTACGAAGATGTTTGGGAACAACAAAACCCAAAACTATATCGACTTACACAATCGATTTATGCGGCTCAAATTCAGACCAAATTTTGAACCTAATCAATTTGTAGGTGATTTTGAACAACTAATTAAGGATTACAGTGAAATGGGCACAACTTTTCCCGAAGATTTCAAAACAACAATTTTCCTACAAAAGATAGAAGGTATATATGAACCCAAATCTCCATATTTTTCATTTTTTCAAACGATAGCGTTATTGCCGGAGGAAAATCAAAATTTGGAATATATCAAACAGCGATTTGTCACCGTAGCTTTAAATTCGAATTTCACTAACCAAAGTGAGAAAAATGCAACAAAACGAACAGGGAATGCTGAAGCCAAAAATGAATATTCAGAAAAACGACCACGAAAATTTCAACCGCAACCACAAACCACTAGTGATTCGCATAAGGCGAAATCAATAAAAACAAAATACACCGATGAACAATTGGAAAAATTGAAAACAATGTCGAAAGAAGAACGGAAAACAATTCAATGTGCGAAATGTGGAGAATATTTTCATAACAAAACAGAGTGCCCGAATCCAGGAAGGATGTGTTTCAATTGCTTTATGTATGGTCACGAAAAGAAAAACTGCAAATTTAAAACAAAAGGTAAAATTGAAGAGTTAACTTTACTTTACAGTAATAATTTATTTGATAAAACGTGTACTTTTATTATCGATTCTGCAGCATCACATCATATTGTAAATGATAAAACTATTTTATTCAATTATAATGAATTTAGTGAACCACGAAAAGTATCAACAGCTGATAAAGATAACGTAAATTTATTTTCATATGGTGAAGGTTTTCTTCCAGTGTTGATAACGTTTGGTAAAAGTACAAAAACTATAGTAAATCTACATAAGGTACAATATGCACCTGCTTTAGATGATAATATTATAAGTGTATCAACATTTAATTTACAATTTAAAACTTATTTCGTATTATATCCAAAAACTGGGCATTTATTATGTCGAAAAATTGGTCGCAAAATAGCAGCTATTGAACAAACAGGTGGTATTTATAAAATGAGGGCTATGATCATCGAAGATGGTGAATCTAGGCTTCAAAATCTTTGTGAAATGCCAAATATGAATTGTACTTCTCAAAAATTAACAAAAGATTGTTGTATTCTTGAGGAAAATAAATTAAATATTTCTTGTGCTAAAACGTCAATTCTTAAACGTAATAATACCCGAAAATTAAAACGTAAATTAACACCTAGTCAATTAAAGTTGCTCAGGCAGGAAGGGGAACTTTGGCATAGACGAATGGGCCATATTTCTTCACCAATAGTTAATCGATTAGAAAATGCAGTGATAGGGACCAACGAATTATCTTGTGACCTAACTATATCCACGTGCGAAATTTGTTCAAAAGCGAAACTGATTAGAAAAGCTTTTAATAAGGACAGAGAAAGAGCCACAAGACCGTGTGAACGATTACACGCCGATCTTATTGGGCCTATTTCTCCCCCGACATTTATAAAGAAAAATAGTTATATTCTCTGTGTAACTGACGATTATACAAGATATATGCAAACGTTCATATTGAAAACTAAAACTGGTCCAGAGACGGCCGCGTGTGTAGGTGAAGCACTTCGGTTTTTACAGGCGCGTCGTCCCATTGCTTGTCCGTTTGATACATTACGCTGTGACAATGGCAATGAATTCATTTGTTCTGAAACGCAAACAGTTTTACAAAAATACGGAATCGTTATAGAAACGTCTGAACCATTCTGCCATGAACATAATGGTTTCTCAGAGAGAATAAATCTAACAATTCAACAGAGGACAAGAGCACTTTTGTTCGAATCCGGATTTCCCGTTGGACTGTGGGGTTTAGCTGCGCAAACTGCGTGTTATATCTATAATAGGACGCCACATTCAGGTCTAGAATTTATTACTCCTTACGAAAAACTCTACGAAAAACTACCTGATATTACAAACATAAAAATATTCGGAGCACGAGCGTATGTTTTAAACGAAACAATACCTAAAGGACAAAAATTCACCTCTCGTTCGAACACGTACTACGTTGTTGGGTTCACAAAAACAGGCTATGAACTGTTTGACCCAAAAACTCAAAAGATTATTAACTCGTGTAACGTAAAAATTGACGAAACGAAATTATACCTACATGATTTCCCTTCATCAAATAAAAATCGTGAATCCTTTACACTTAATAATCCTCCTATTTCTAATAATGATTCCAACCTAGATAACCAACCTAATGACTTTCCTAGCACATCTAATACTACCAATATACCTACCAATGATAATTCGTTATCAAACCGAGCTATTGACGAAAACGTAAATACTAAGGAAAAAGTAGACTCAAATAATGCCAAATCTGAAACAAGAAATCGAAATTATGAATCGAGTTCTGAGAATGAATCGGTTTATGAATTAGAAATTGACTGCGACTGGGATGAGTCAGACAGTAATCCATTACAAGTAAAATATTGCTTTTCTGATCCTAACACATTTATCTCGTTAGAGGAAGAAAAACCAAAATCATATAAAGAAGCCATGTCAAAAGAAAACGTTGCTATATGGGGTAAACCTATACAAACTGAATTGAATGCGTTAATAAAACATAATGTATTTCAATTAATTAAACGTGAAAAAGGTATGAAAGTAATACCGGTTCAATGGGTATTTGCGATCAAAGATGATGGCACACCTAAAGCACGCGTAGTTGTAGTGGGGTGTAGGGATACAGAAAAATATCTTCCTGAAGATACTGCGTCGCCTACGCCCTCCGCTATGACAATAAGGTGGCTATTATCAATCGCAATACAATACGGATGGGATTTAACCCAATACGACGTCAAAAATGCATTTTTACATAGCGATATTGATCGTATAAAATATGTTAGTATACCGAAAGGGATGGAAGGTGATTCTAAGAACTTTGTTTATCGTCTGAATAAAGCGCTATATGGATTGCCTAACGCTCCTAAATGCTGGTGGAACACGTTTAATACTTTCGTAACTTCGATAGGTTTTATCAGAAGCGAAAGAGTACCATGTATATACTATATAAAAACTACAAGTGGTATCATTATCCTATTGGTGTATGTTGATGACTACATCATTACAGGAGATGATACAGAAGGTATACGAGAAATTACCGAAAAATTAAATTGTAAATTTGAAACGAGAAACCTAGGGACGCCAAAACGATTTTTAGGATATTCAAATTGTCTGGAGAGATGAAGGGAAGTCTATGTTTCTTCATCAAACCCAATATACAAAAGATTTGTTGAAGGTATTTGGAATGTGGGATTGTAAACCTACACCCGTTCCAATGTTGCCCTTCACAGCCCACAAACATATCGAAACGTTAAATAAACAAAAGAATTACTCGTATAAACAAGCTATAGGTGCAATCCTATATCTTGCGAATAACACTCGTCCAGATATCGCGTTCGCGATAAACTACTTAGCTAGATTCCAATCAAATCCTTTAGAGGTGCATTGGAGTCTACTAGAATACGTACTTAGGTATTTGAAAGGTACTCTGAGTATGGGTCTTTGGTATAAAAATAATGCTACGTATAATACAGAAAACCAATTAGTAGCGTATGTCGACGCCGACTTTGCAGGCGATAAACAATCGAGAAAATCAACGACAGGGTATATTATTCAATCTTATGGAAACGTAGTAGGCTGGTGTTCACGCTTACAAAGAAGTATAGCTGAAAGTTCTGCTGAGGCGGAATTTATGGCTATATGTGAAGTCGCACACGATATCTTGTTTCTAGCACGGCTTCACGATGAGACAATTGGGCCTATTAAATACCCGATTAATCTATTCGATGATAGCACGTCTGCTATGAGTATATGTACCAACTTGACCAAAAAGGGTAGAGTTAAGCATATAGAATTAAAATTTCTAAAAATACGTGAATATTATCGGGATAACATCTTGAAAAATGTCAAAGTAAATTCGAAACAAAATGAACAAATTGCTGATTTTTTAACTAAACCGTTAACGGGTAAAAGCTATGACGTATTAAGATCTCACGTTATGCATATATAAATCAATAAATGTAATTAACTCATTTGCTGAAATCAGTTCTTAGAAAATGATTAATAAGCACAATACCTGTAGACAGTACTGTAAAAACACGTATATAATTCTTGTGTAATTCTTGTAATTAATTCTCGTTCTATGATTATTTATAGGTACCTCAAACTGATTGTTCGAATACTATGCTGAAACGCTTTTGAAATGAATATTGATGAATCGTAATTAAACGTAACAAATTCGTAGTTCTTTGAATTTTTTTTAATAAATAGAAACACCTAATAGCAGTTGTATTGGTGCAGTCCTAATATTTACTTAGTACTTATTATTATTTTTTATTTTTTTTCTTTTCTCCTTCTACGTCATTTTAAGTTTTACAACCTATATATAAACACTCGAAAGTTAACTATAGGTTTAATTGCTTCATGCTAAAGTACATTTATTATTTCTATGTTATGTATATTTGTATGCAAAGAAGAAACTTTGTTTTCTGAGTTGCATGTATTTTATACTATAAACTTATATGTGAATTCTATAATACCTATTCACAAAAGATTTATAATAAAAATAACTGAAGTTTCTAATGTTGATCATATTCATTAAAACCATAGGTGAGTGCTCTGTGTAAAGAAGAATACTTCATTCTGTGCTACACTAGGCGTCAAAATACAATGTCAAAGTGAACGATGGGTAGAGTGTATAGAAGAAAATGTATTTTCTGTGATACACAAATCCAACACCATAATGTTGATTACTGTTTCAATGACTGGAGGCTGTAGTGCACAACAGCTTACTAGGAATACTTACAGTTAATCAAATCTTAAGAAATCGATTTGACCTTTTGGGAAGGGGATATTATAATATATACCTACTCTCAAACTAGCTCAATTTTTTTTTGAAAACTCGTCAGTGTGGGAAGGGGTGTCGATAAGTGCTGCCACCTACGGTACGCTGACTATCACTCTACTTCACACTACTCGTTTTCACCAGGTTATACTGCGGTAGTAAATAACCTGGTAAGTCTACGTATCTCGCCGTTCAGAGGTTTAACGGATCAGCCAGATCGAATTTAATGGTTGACAAATAATAACCTCATTATTGGTCATTATATATTTCTTTGTGTGTTTTTCTCGCAAGAGCTGATCAATTTCATGTTTTCATGACAGTTTTACTCAAAAATAACACAACGAAATGATTTGAAATTATAATATATTGTTTTAGAGACTTTGTTTGAGGGCATTTAGCATTTATTTTTTCAATTTTTTCATTTCTTTATTTTAAAATCAACTTTTTCGATATTACCTGCTTATTTTCCGAAGCACCACCTTAACGAATAAAATAGCGAATGAAAACATGTAGAGTTATGATTGGTTGATATTGCACTTCTACCATTTTTCTGTGTTTTCTATATACTTTGATATTTGATAACGACCTCTGTTATCAATTTATTCACTTGCTGTGGTTGTAATTTTATAAAATGCAGTTGCATCCTTTGCGAATTTGACGATGGAATTTCAATAACTAAAGTAGAAAAATAATTCTTAGCATTTACTGTCTACGAATAAAGTAAGAGTAAAATGACCCGAAAGAGTCAGCTGTAGTTGCAACCTAGTTCATACAGAGAAGTAAGTTGAACTGCGTTACATTTCAATTATTTGCAAGGTATCATTTTCTCGTCAGAATTATTCACTTACATTTACCTACATGTATCTATGTTGAAATAGATTTTAGAACTAATTCAAAATGAGAAAACTACCGAAGTCCAGTCCGTGGCCATTTTTTGCGCCGGCTTCATTTCGTCATCGGATACAAAAACATATGACTCCGTTACCGTTCGATCTTGCTGAGAAAAAAAAATTCAAAGTATCGTTAGGGTACGTGCTTGTCAGCGTCATCGGCTTGCATTACGTCCTTTACGACAAATTTTTTAAAACCAAGGATGATAGTGTTGAAGATAATCTATCCGATGGTAATAAATTGATACTATATTTATTTTCATATCATACGAATCGAATTCTAAGACGTTACTTCAAATTTTTGTAGAAATTTCAACTATGATGACTATCGCAAATGTGAAGAATCCGCAAGGTCATGTTTATTCGTTTAGTAATTTAAAGTTGAATACTGTAGAACATTTTGATAAAGAAGAATGGTTGAAAAAACGTCATTCAGCCTCCAGTGATAGCCAAGAGTAAATCTATACGCATAACTTCGGAAATTTGTTGTAAATATATAAATATTTTTTATTTATTCAACTGTATGGCTCATTTAAAAATACCCGCTGTGTATTTAACTGATGATATTATTGATTTAATGATATTCCGGTGAAATAATAAAAAGTTTAGAAGAGTTACACAGATACCGATTTATGTTAATGTTTCGTATGTAATGTGTAACGATGCTGTTTTCGCTATTGGGTACAACATAATGGTGAACTTTCGTGTTAATGATCGTCGCCTTAGCTTTTTTATTATTACGACCCGATGGCGTATGTTTTCAAAAAGTAATGTAAATTCAGGTCAATGATGTTTCGACTGATATAAAATGTATCGAGAGATGAGCTACGAAACAGTTCGATATTTAGACACTTATAAGTTCGGTAGTGTTTTTTATTTGCATAATTATGAATTTCGCAACTTTGCTTTGTGTCTGCCTTTGTGTACAGGTAAGCATGAACGTATGTAATTCCTGTGTATGGAGTGTTTCACCTCAATCTGAGTTCCAAACAGTAGGAGTGCTGATAATAACACTCACAAATATTATGATAGTTTGCCCATCTTATTTGCTGGGGGGATTGAGATATAAAAGTTCAGTTTTTTTTCCGCTGTGGTTTTGATCAACTTCGAAAATTTTTATTTCGTGATTCCAGGCAGAGATATGTATACTGTTTGCGCCACAGTGTACCGTACACATGTTCTGTAGCATTGCGCACAGGTATTCTTTGAATAGAGCAGTAGAGCAGATGAGTAGAAAGTCGATTTAGAATTATTATTGCGAGCCCACTCTTTCATCTTCGATCGATGAGTATCTGTAGATGAGAGTATATCACTTTCTAATTTATTATAATGACCCTTCTCGGGCGTTCAAAAATTGCCATAGCGGACGGTATTTCACGTCCACAAGGCGGGGTATTGGTAAAAGTTTTCAACTAGCAATAATCGCACCTCGGTAGAACCTCATCGGTTACGATACTGCCGCTGCGCAAAGTTAATGTATATCAGAGGAATTGCAGTATATATAATGACAAGCAACGTACTTTATCTGCGAGTTGCCAGCTTATACGCTAAAAGGGAAATTATGAAGATCGAAAAAGGTTTTTGATATTTCAAAGTAGCTATGTTGGTAACATTGATTCTTTTACCATCATCCGCGTAGGTAGGCACCTGTAAGCACTCATTTGAGCAGTCAATTATTTTGACTTTTGAAAATTTAAAAAGTTGATTTTTAATGAAATTACTTCGTTTCAAATTCGTGCTGTGTATTTCTAATGAGAAATGTATCATTATGTTTGTATATTTAATCACCATTTTATCGAAAAACTCGTAAATTTGTATAAAAATTCATGTAATTTTTTCACAGTTTCTGCGAATAACTTTGAAAAAGTTTTTTAAAAAAAATTCTTTTGTCGAGTTAACGTTAATATTTTGTTTCAAATATTTTTCATGAACCACCATTCGATTCTATGTTATATTTTGTGGGCGGAATTGTGGCCTCAGACTTTGAATGCTTTCTAACGCCCGATTTTTTCCCTATATTATTTATTTGATTTTCCATTATTTTTTTTAGATTTTATTTCAACATTCAAGCTAAGTAGGAATGTGTAAGTAACATCAACATGTGAAGTATTAGAGAACGGAATACCTACAGCTAACCTATACTATAATAGACAAAAATTTGATGATAGCGAAATTCAAAGGTACAAAGAAAAAAAGTACACAGTATTAGTGAAAACCCGTTACAAAAAAATATAAAAAAGAATAAACTTGTTTTTTGTTTAAAATTGTTCATTTTTTGTTTTGAAACAAGAAGAACGACGACAAAAACAAAAATAATTCTTTGAAGAAAACCATGTTTTAAAACCTATTAAAAACACGATGCAAAGATTGTACAAAATTTTGTTGAAAATTCGGTTCTATTTTATTTTTATTTTTGAAAAAATGTTTTAAACTTCTCTTTTAATCGTTTTTGTTGAATACGCCCCTGATGTTCTGTTCCCTTTCCGTCTTATTTTTTGCTTAATGATACTCTTAGGTATTTTTTCGATAGAATATCGTAAAAACTTTGTAAAAAAAACACACAATTTAAAATAATTTTAAAATTTAAACCGAATTTTATTGAGAATTCTGTATGAAAAAAAAGTAGGTAAAATTTTTGTTTCTCTTCAAAACTGGTATCTTGGTGATATCTACTAGAGTTGTGTGATGTAAGGCGCTGTGCTACTTCATAATAAAAGTTTGAAACGTGAGCTCGATGAAGCAATTTTCTAACTTATTAACAAAAAACATGAAAAAATTACGCATTTTTTCCATAGTTATTTGTACTTGTTTCATTATTCCTCCTCCTCTATTTATTCAGCTATTACCAATTTATCGTCAATTATTCTAAATTCTATACTCTACATTTTTAGCGTTAATTAAAGATTTCTACTTAGCTTGAACAAGAAACTACCGATTTTTTTCTATAGTTTTTTGTACATGTTTTCCCTCACCTATGCATTCTACTATCACCAATTTCTTATCAATCATACTGCATTGTATAGACTACATTTTGGCATAAACAACATCTCTCTTCTATCATTATTACGGAAATAGGAATTCTCGAATTTAATTATGGAAAACATTTCGAATTCTTGTATTTCAACCTCTTCCACAAATAGGGTGGGCGAACCTTCATAAACGGGTGTCATATGAGTTGCCCTACGTGTGTTATGAAAGAACTCAGATTAAAGCGAAACACTTTGTGTTGTGTATGCAATTCGGAATATATAAAATTACCGCAACCTTCAATTCGTAGGTATTTGAAGTACGCAGTTTAACCATCGAATTAAACACGACCGGAAACCGACGTACTTTTTCGATACCCACGCCAACTCGAGCTTCGGTGGGGCCCTCAGTAACCGTGCCAATGGCTCGTCAAACGAACACAAACATCGCCACAGTATATCCCAGCACGCAGACAACAGTTGCTGTAGGTGGAGTCGAAGTGCTTCGTAGAGCTACAGAATTAGTGGCCGATCGAATGGTGTCGGCGCTGGCCGGAATAACTACGTTAATCGATATTCTCAGGAATACCGCAACGAACGGAGACATAGCTTGGAATAATTTAGGGTCATCGTCTGAAGTATTAACCAATAGATTCTTACAAATCGGTATGAACGCAGCGAATACTCTGCTACAAGAGCTCAACTCTCAATTATCGGTTTCTGCGAATCCGAGCGCTGTTTTACAGAGCTTCATCAATGTACCGAATATCGATCGATTTGCTATACCTCAAGGCACGATTGATTCTATTTTAAGAAATACCCCGTTGGCCAATGCTGGTCAAGTGTTCTTCCCCAATCGAGTATTTTCAACGGTATCGCAAAGTGATACAACCGCTGCGACTCCGATTCCATCTGTAAGCGAGGTGGGAAGTTTGAATGCAAGTGGAGATAATCTACCGAGTGTGACCACCATTTCGACTACGCGACCAGGTTTGAATATTCCAGTCAGCAGTGTCGCTGGAGTTGAATCTACAACGTCGAATAATCAACCAGAAAGCGTTGCTACCGAAGTAGAAACATTTTTAGAAAATTTAGCCAATGCGGAAAATCCACAAGGAACTCTGTAATTGAGAGAAAAAGAAATGAGCAAACAATAATTTATTTTTAAACGTATTCGAAGTGGTAGGAATTCTATTATATATGTATTTTTTGGTTGTACATTGATTGTGAAACAAATGACTTATAACTAACAAGCTTAAATAAATGATGTATCGTGTTTACAAAATTTTCGTAAGTCTATTATTTAATTTTTTATACGGTGGAGTCCATCTAATAGATGGTCTGTCGATGTAGAATTTCGGTTTTTTATATTGCTTGGATAAATCGTGTAATGATTTCGAAGTGACACTGATAACGTGATTTCCTTTCCAATACTTGAGTAAATTCATCGATTGCAATGTGGTAATAATATCAGTCTCGGTAATGCTGGTTTTATGACTGCAAAAAAATAACAATAATGAAAATTAAACATTTGGCATTCTGGTATGAAAGATGATTGGTCTGTAATTTGGTGTAAAGTATGAAAATAATTGTTATAGAAATTATCTTTAGTATGTTTACTCCTTTGACCTCTACCTACATACGAAAAATAAATTCTAACAATTTTTCCAGTAGTCGGTTCCTTCTGTTACACCAAATGCCTGTCGTATAATGAATTAATCTTATAAATTACCTCAATTCTTTTATGCTTAATGGTTTATAGGAAGAATTAAGATGCTGCAATAACACCCATGACCAATAGGATCGATAAGATAACATGCCAAGATCGGATAGCGGTTTCTCTGGACTGGCGATCATACCTTCAATTTTACTCAATTCGTAACTAAAAGCTATTAATAATTTTCCGTATCCTTTTCTTTGGTAAGGAGGTAGTGTTAATATGCAAGCAACGTTGTTCCCTTCGGAGGAATATTTTTCCTAAAATAATCACAAAGAGTAAGTAACGCATAGACACTCGTTAATTGGAGAAAAGCGAGTAATTACTTTTGAAAAATAACCAATTATATGGGCTCCGTTCTGATCAACTTGGCACATGACGTAGAACATGAAGGGGCCGACGTCGAAAAATAACGTTTTATGGTCGAGGAATAGTTTAGCCATTAAGCATAAATTTTGACAGTATATTTTATGAACGCTGCCATCCATTTCCCATATGGAAATGGAACCGTAACGATAAATCTCTTTGCCTGGGGGTTGTCTACATTTGCAGTCGACCTAAAATGTAAAATATTTAAGATATTTGTAATCAACGATTCGAGTTATGCTTTGGAAGAAATACTCACTCTGTGTAAATTGTAACTCATTTCGAAACGCATATATTTTAAACAATATTCGCATATCCATAATTTCGGTTCCTTGCCGTATTCGTCGGGATATGGACTGAAATACCAGGTATCTATTTCATAAGAACCGATTTGTATCTTCGTTATATACTTCACCCTAGTGAGGGCTTCGTGTTCTCGTTCCAAAGCCGCTGTTTCTGGATCCATTTCTGAGAAAGACTGTAGAATGAAAATTGTTAATTAAATGACGGTAAGATTACGCCGAAGAGAATGTGTAGAAGATATGGCAAGACTGGACATTTACTTTAGGTACATGATTGATTTCATTATGTCGTCTTTTCTGATTACGCGTAATTTTTCTAAACCCTCCGTCGGAAGTGGCAGCAGTTGAAGAACTAGCGCAGATGACCGGATCGGTGGAAGTACCTTCGCCTATTTTACCATCGGCTTTTTCACTTTCGTCGGGTAGTTCTTTGATTCTAAAAAGAATTTATTTTGATGTAAAAGAAATGATGCGGAGTCGAATGATTCAGTTAAGACTGACTTACTGTTCGGGGAAGCCATTGATCTAGTCTACGATCGCATCCGTCGTAATGGACGTAATATTCGTCTTTATTACATTCTTCGTTGAAACGTTTGTGGATTATTTCAGCGGGATCTGAAAGCGTGCGGGGAAATTTCAATGGTACGGTATACGATGAAAATGATAAAGAAATTTGATGAAGAGTCAACTTACACCACTTTTCGTTTCTTTTTGCCAGAAAGTCTCCCAGTTTCCGGTTGTGAACCACGGGTTTGAGAAGTATCCTTCGTCATTCTTCATGAGAAAAGAGAGCTTTCTGATACGATAACTCGTTAAAGTAGAGCAATAATGTTGAGAATTTCGTCAGCGAATAATTATCATTTGAATGAAATTATTGAAATACGAATGGTTTTATCTTCGTTTTTATTTACAATTTTCAAACCAGATCGTTGAGTATAAGGTAAGTACCGGTACGTATGGTGTTATCTGTTATTGCTTATTGGTGTTTGAGTAGTAGAATCTTCCATCTTGTTTCAAAGAAGTGAGCAAATTCACCGAAAGTTGAAATTCCATTTTTTTATGAAAATCCTAAACTTTGACGCTTAGAAAGTTAAAAGTAAAAAAGCAAAATTTTTTTCAATATGCAATAATTATGTATATTTGAAATGTGAAAGAGACGATCTTCCTGTTTACATTAATTTTTTTTTTTTTTTTTGGAAATAATTTATTTACTAGGAACCAGTATGGCGTATTTCTTTACCTTCACTTTGAAGAGTGGGGTGTGAGCGTGTGACGTAGGATTCATTCGGTTTCGTTCCAATGTTATGGTTTTACTACTTTTACTGGGTTTTAGTTTTACACTTTGATGACTATATACTAGATGGACCGAGTTAGGTGTAGGAAAACTGCGGTGAAACCTTTGACTATATAGTATATGGACCGCTCAAACTGTAAAAGCGTAGTCAGCCAATGTAACGCAACTGAATGGAGGTCGCATTTCCAAAAACGCTTCTGCGCATCACAATTCTGTCATTCGAAACATTGTGTTTCCCTATAGGCTAAGAAAGCAGGGTAAAGCGGGACGAAAGCGGGAGGCATTTTAGGCAAGGAACGTCAGTTCATACATGCGCAGACTCGTTTTTGGAATTGCGACCTTCATTTATATTGGCTGAATATCATTACATTGCGCTAACTGGAGTTCGAGCAGTCCATATACTATATAGTCAAAGGGTGAAACATTGCATGCATCAGAGTCGGAACACTCGTTGCAACTTTATATCTTGCGCATGCCTGAAGTCCTGTATCACATTCATGTTATTCTGATTTTAAGCAGTACTATCGATGTCCCCTTGCCGCACTATTAGCGCAAAATAAATTTGCGCATGCGCATTTTGAATTTAGTCACGAGTGTTCTGAGAAAATCTGTGTAATGTATCACCGTTTTTGGGTTGGCATTTGCTTGTTGCTAGCTCGGTCCATCTAGTATATAGTCAAAGGTTTTACAATAATATTTTGCATTCGTTCGGTCAAGTTCGGTTTCAATTCTCAATATTGTTCTATATTCAAGATTTGTTCCACTTCTGTTTGGTTCTGTTTTTAAAATTTATTTTATTCTTTATTTGCGATTATTTTTTTGGAAAAAGGATGCTTCGGGTCAAGGCGAACAAAAAATATAACATTTTCAAGGTTTCAGCTAGAGAATATAAAATTATATTATGCCGAGTTCAGTGATATGCGATAGTCGCTGTGCAAAGGGCCCTTACATATAAATCGTAAATTGTTCAGGAAAGCTAGAAAACAAAACTACTACGCTTTTACTTTTTTTTTTTACTATCAATGTTTTACGTTTACATATTATTAAATTATGATAATTATAATTATCTCTCTACCGAGCGTCCGAGTGATTTGAATACAATTAGTGCAAAAATCTCACTTCGTTGATAACATAATAAAAGTTAAACACTAATATTTCTAAATTAGAAATCATTTTTAAAATTACTTTATTACTTTAATGAATTTTAAGGCTCACAAATTCATTTCAACAGCATTACAATTTCTTTGCATTTGAAAAAACCAATTTCAAATAATTGGTAAAGAGATCTTTTCGCTAAGTATACCCCGATTACTTGGACGCGCGGTATATCTCTCTATATATTAAAATCAAAAAATAAAATCGGTTTAGAGATGCGCGCGCATTCTTGTTTTGAATAGGAGGTATAAAAGGTATATAAAGGATGGCAGGTATACAAAGGGGAAAAAAAGGTTGTAAAAGTCTTGTACATGTACCAGTCTACAAGGGTAAAGTCATAAAATTGTTTTGAATAGCATGTATTAAAAATATAAAGCATAGCAGGTATAGGTACAAAGGAAAAAAAGAAGGTTGATCAATTTTTAATAAAAAATCTGCTCATGGGCAAGGATGAAGTTGTAAAATTGTTTAGAATTTTAGAATGGCAAGTACACAGCGAAGGAATAAAGGGGCAAGCCCATTATGAAAAGAACTTTTAGTGGGGAGTAACAAGTAAAAACAAATTGCGTTGTGCGGTTGTGCAGTTTGGTTCATCCAGTTTTTCCTTATGTAATTAGATTTTGAAAATTTAGCAGTGCATCGTTGGAAGTTGAATTTGGTGATTAGATTCTATTCCTTCGTTAAATTTTTGTTTGTATAATTAGATTTGAGATAAGATTTTGAATTTTTGATAAACTTTTTTCCTTTTTAAATTATATAATTAGATTTTGAAAATTTGGCAGTGCATCCTTGGAAGTGGAAGGTTCGTTTTTGCTGATATTTTATGATTAGATTTCAAATTTTTGTAAAACTTTTTTCTTTTTTAAATTATTATATATATAATTAGATTTTGAAAATTTGGCAGTGCATCCTTGGAAGTGGAAGGTTCGTTTTTGCTGATATTTCATGATTAGATTTTCAATTTTTGTAAAACTTTTTTCTTTTTTAAATTATTATATATATAATTAGATTTTGAAAATTTGGCAGTGCATCCTTGGAAGTGGAAGGTTCGTTTTTGCTGATATTTTATGATTAGATTTTGAATTTTTGCCGAATTATTAATCTATTATTGAGTTAAATTACATATATTAATTGAAT